>JAJJWX010003720.1:0-27552 GCA_023529315.1 Papaver bracteatum | reverse complement strand
CGTAGACTTTCGAATTGTGGATAAACTAGTCTTACAACTTGAAAATAGATTAAAAAAAAAAATATTAGTACGATTCAACATATACTATATGACCTGAAAAACATATTTTGTTGGTTAGCACATGATTATAATATATATATATATATATATATTACAGCTTCATGACATCCAGTAAGTATCCTTTGTATATGAGTAACAACCTCTTATTGTAAATTGATACACATCGAACAATCTCTTACTATAATAACTTCCTAGATACAAATGCGCATTGGATAGCCTACTTGGTTTCTCTACTCGTTATCTGATTTAAGTATACGTTGCGAACAATTTTACAAGATAAATTAATTTATATATTATTATTTTCACTTGGACAAGTATTAGTGGTTCATGAATATACGCATGATCTATATGTAGTTATTAGACTCACACGATTCTCAGTAATGCCACGCAACATAGGTATCAAATCCATCAAGAGCACTTCTCTTTTCTAGACCATTGGCCGTGTTACGAATTCAAATCTTGAAACATGATAACTATTATTTTCTTAATTGATGTAATCCTTATTATGAGTTTAACTTTGAGAGATATCGAATTGTTTCCTTTCACCCAATGGTTATTTAGGTTACGAAAATCAATATCCACTAGTAGAGAATGAGAAATACTTAGGGATTCCAATATGTTTCATATCATTAATGTATTGGTTTTCCCCTTAATGGAGGGAGACCTCATCAACTAAATAATTCTTTAGTCTCGCACAGATTATTTTGAGAGTTTTGGGAAATAATTTTTGTGACAATTGTTAATCACTTTTAGTGGCATATGATAGTTTTTTATATTAATTTCTATCAATATTCGTCCTCATCGGGATTTCACAAAAACTTATATATATATATAATTTACCAATCTTAATTACATGTATCAAACTAGAAAACATTGAACTCCTAACATCAAAGTTTCACAAACTTATATATTATAGTAGACGGTGATTAAATGATATGTTTCCCTCACCACACGTAAAGTAAAATATGACTCGAGAGGTGCAACCCTAGACGTGATCAAGACAACCGTGAGTGCAGGACATACACAAAACTGGATATATAGAATAAAAATGATTTGCAAAAAAAAAAAAATCATAAAGAAACCTAGCTTGGTTTTTTTAATAGTTATCCTAATTGTAACTAAGTCATTCGTAATTCATAATATATGTTTGTAAGATAAAACGTAAGTAAGATAAAACCCAAGAAGATTTGGAACAAATACTTTACTGTGAAGTGAGCGAATCAAATATTAGCAAGCGATTCGATATAAGCATGACATGAAATCCAACTAACCCGACTTCTTAGATAATTGCAAACTTCCTTGAAGCTCTTTTTCTTGAGATCGTAAGATATAATCCCGTCGTCCAGTAAATGTATCGAAACCTTCAGCTCATTACCATCACCTTCCGCGACCAGTATTACAAGTAAAATATCATTATACGTGTGGTTTCAAATATCACCATATTGATTTGCTAATTCATCATTGTTGACTCGATATTTTAATTTCCACCCTCCATATATAATTAGTCTCCATCTCGAATATATCCTAGCAATGAAGCAATGCCTGAACACAAAGAATAAGATGCATATAACCCATCCACTCTCTAGAATATGTTATACTTTTATCACTCATTTCATCACTGGAAGGTATTCATATTAGTACTTCTCGATCAATATTGAAAGAAACATAATTCTTATTACTCATGGTAATCCAATTCAAACAGCCATTCCACAAAACACCATGCCCTTGTGTGTCAAAATCAGGAAAATAATATGTATTTCTACAAATCTTCCAAGAACTTGTTGCTGAAATCTGCATCGCCTCCGTAAGAATCTCAACACAATCAAACCTCCTCTTTGAGAAAGTAGAAGATAATTTTGATACTTGGATTAGGTTAAGGTTTTAGGATTTGAAAGATCCCCATAATATCTTTTGTTTGATAAACGATAATACAAAAACCATTTTTTAGATATTTTTTAATAACCAATTGTTGTAGATATATTAACGTGTCTTTAGTTATTGATGTTGAAACACTCATAAAGTCAACAAACTGGAACAAAATGATCAACTATAAATGTATGTATTAACATCCTTCATTTCCATATATATCTGGTGTTCTTCAATTTCTCATAACTTAGATTTTTCCTTGTTTATAAAGTATGCCATCACTCTCAATAATATTTACGGCAACGTTGGCATCACAATGACCACTAATGATTTTTTTTTTTCTTAACGAGTTTTTACTTGATTTGTTATTTACATGTGTTAGTAGCAAGTTTGTACATCTGGATGAACGAGTCAGATTACCTGACTCAACGAGTTGAATTAACGGTTTAGGTCTTGGGTTAATCCAAATGAGTAAACAGGTCAGTAGTTTTTAGAACATCGAGATATCTGTGGGATCGAGGTTGGGCTTAGGGTCAGTTTCTTTAATTTGTTGTTTGAAAAATTTAACTCTAGATAACTTGATATCAAGCTTATTATGTTTATTTTATTAAAGAAAAATTGGCTAACTAAAATTTTCCAATTAATTATATCGTACCATAACGTGTTTTTACTTTCTTTAATGTTAAGTATATTGTACCATAAAAAAAACGAACGTAAATAATATACGCATACACTAACTGAACTAATGTTACCTACTTTGTCACTAGTACTAATTTACTTATAAAATATGTTTTGTATGTTAAAAAAATGATCGGTTTTAAGTAACATTTGAACTTAAAACTTTATTCTACATATCCACATACGTAATAAGAATAAGTTTTCAAAGGTAATTTTGTCCAGATGTGCAAAATGAGCCTTTTAAATTACTGTTGATATTTCATTGTTAGCCATTACATCACTATTCAGTCTTTTAAAGTTAATAGTGATGTAAAAGGTTTATTATGAAAAAAAAACTCTCATAACCCTTTTCGGGGGCGTAGATCTGAGGAAACGTTAATGAAAGAACAATACTGATCATTATTGGAGCAGCAATGGATATCAACACCTCAGATCAACAAGTTTTGGATATTTTGATGTTCACATGCTAAAATTTTTGTAATGTTGAAGTAAGTGAACCAAGTTGTACATATCTTTATAAATAAACTTTGAACGTCATTAATTACAAATTATAAATAAACCTTTTACAAATAGACCCCTAATTCATTTCAAGTTTAATTGGTGTTGATCATTTCTTCTTATTAACCCATAGTGGAATTTGATATATGTGCATAATGTAAATTTTCTTTTGTTATTAGAATGTTATTCAAGATATAACCATGTATAAAAGTATTTTGATTCTTAGAAATTATTATATATTAAGATCTAACTACAGAAGGTTTTCTGGTTATCTAAAACTTTCACATGTTTTACTTGATAGCGTTGCTCGTGTATTAGAAAATTAACTTACATGATTTTGATGAGTTAGCTACAAAAATAGATAGCGGAAGAATGTCGAACTTTACCATTTCATAACTAAACACTTTAAATGTAATTTTATTTCTAGAGATTGTAATAGGTTGCTCATCACTAGCCCAATATAATTATAATATGTTGTGCACCTCTCTATATGGTTTGTAACCTCTTGCACAATGAGATTTGTTAATGAAGTTTAGTTTGCACAAAAAAAAAAAAAAAAAAAAAATCTTATCGGCAATACATAAGCGGAATTACTCATGTAAAGGAGCTTATTGATTCCCAAGACAAATCAGTCTATTTACCAACGGGGGTGTTTAGGCATATTAAATTATGTTTCAACATAGTTAATTTGGAAATACAATTTCTAAATGATTTTTAAAACAAAACAAATTAACTTCTATGAAGTAAATTGTTTTGCTTCTGTTTTTTTTTTCTTTTGATATTGAGAGGTAGAAAACTTTTCTTATGGTAGCTAAACACAAATAAAACAAACTATAAATCAAATCACGCAAACACAATATAAATAAAAATCATTGCCTAGTGTCAGTCTACGTACAATTGGTATGAGAATTCTGGATACAGTAGTTTTCATTAGATTTTACTACTACAATAGCTTTACTAACAAAATCTCAGAAATCATATAATTATAGTTGCTTACTAGAAATGTGGGAATATTGGGGATATGCCCCAAAATCGACTGTCATCTTGGGGAGTATGCCCCAGCCGTCCAAAATTTTGGGGAGTATGCCCCAGCCGTCCAAAATTCCATCAAAAACCGTTAAGTAGTCAATATTCGCACACACTTGGGATCACATATGCGAATTAAAAGACATATATACGATATATTAACACCTTTACAAGGTTCACGAACATATTCAGACGAAAAAATCTCGAAAAAATTAGAGATAAAGTTCAGACACATTTACGATAAATTGTCTATTTAACGGTTCCTTGACGGAAACCGTTACTTTGGGGAATATTTCCGAAAACTAGAATCTTGGGGCATATCCCCAAGATGACAGTCGATTTTGGGGCATATTCCCCATTTTCCCTAAAAATATTTCTCTTTTCTTTGTTAATATATATACTAGCTGCTCCATTATCTAATCCTTGAATTAAGCCAAATCCAAAAGGATTGTTAGAGTCCTCCAAAAATTGTTACAATCCTCCAAAATTTGAGCACAACCTTATATAAAGTTATAACCTTTGCCTTTTGTGGTTAAGTCTCCTAGTTTGATCAAGTACTTGTTGCGGTGCAATCACCTGAATGGTTCCTCGTTGAAAAATCAACACCACTATTAGTTTCAGTAGACTCATTTAATTTCAAAATTCTTTACCCTTTCTTTTTTTGTTATTCAAATCATGATAATTACTTACTAGGCTCAAGATGAGCGCAAATAAACATAGGTAGTGAACAACAGTTTTTGGTCCCCTCTGATTTTTGGGCATAAGGTGGTCGACCCTTAGGACCCCTGCTAAAAACAACGAAACAATATGGAGATATTCTAGGTTGATCGAAGGATTGCACCGTAAGGGGATCCAAAAGGACCCAACTTTGCGTTCTAAATATTGGGATATGGGTGGGAAGGAGTGGACCCCACAACCCTCTCACACGGTTCTTTTATTCGGTGCATGAATCATTTTCGAAAAAAATAAGCTTTTCATACCAAATTATAGTACTAAGTAATTATGATGGATTGCAAATGCTCAGTGCTAATTCTTTTGGATTATGTAATCTTTCATCATCCTCATAATCACTAGATAATTCCTCCCAACTAGTAAGTCTTTTATTTGACTAGCACGAAATGGTAATTGGAATGCTGATTGGGTGTAGCTTCTTAGAATGCTAATCATGACCCCGAAGTTTTTTTTTTTTTTGATAATTCGGTCCATTTTGTTGTGGGGTTGCTTTGGAAGTAGTTTTGCTTGCATGGTGTGGTTTACAGTGGGTGTTAGGGATGTTTTTATGAGGAGTAGTTTTCCAGATTGGGTGAGGTCTTTTACTATCCATCCCCTTGATTTCCTTTCCATTTAGCTTCGCAGCTCAATGGATAAGCATGAAGAATTCCTACCTCTGGGGAATTGAATACCCAAGTATTTGGGTGGGTCCAATGTTGTTTGGATGTTGAAAGTCTGTTGTAGATGTTGGATTGCAACGGGGTCGAATTTTGGGTGGTGTATGAATGATAACTTTTCCCTGCTGATTGCTTGGCTGACCGAAGTGGAGCATTTTTGAAGAATATATTTTTCAAGGTTATACACGACTTTGGACCGGCTGAGCATGTTAGCGACATGTCACATGCATACATGAGGTACATGATGGATGGTGTATTCTTTGTAATCTTTAGATACCCTTGTTGCTCTATGTGTCCCAGATTGGTTGAGAGAACTTCTGGACAAGAAAAGAACACCCTTTTGTTGCACGCAAGAAGGAATTTTTTTTTATCTCATGCATTAGAAATCTTAAGGAGCTTAGTCGAGTTCCGGTGTCTGAAAACTTTATGTCACTTAAACTAGCTGATCTTTCTCTTGCCCACAAACTTAGCTCGCAGTGGGATGAGACCCATATCAATTCTTTCTTGGTAAATCTATTACAAGGAGGAAATGTAAAGGACAATGGTATGTTTATCCAGGGTTGATCCTGGTTTCCTTATATTAAAAAAAGAAGATACCCTTTAGTTCTCCATGAATCCCAGAGTTTCTGCACAAAATAAAATAAAATGTATGGGCAGTTATCTTCTCCAATTACAAGTCTTTGACAGTTATCTTAAAAAACAGTTTCTTTCCCTTTTGTAAAAGCTCGGTCTTTTTCTGGATTTTTCATTTGCTTTCTCTCTCCGATGAAGATTTTGAAACCCCAGATCCAATCTTAATCAAACCCCAATTTTTCTTCGCATCCCAATCTCCATCATCAGTTTATTTAGTTTCCATTAAGATCTCATATAGATTAAAAATCCCCTTTTTGTTTCAAAATCAGGGCCTGAAAATCTCATCAAACTTGGGAAGAAGAAGGAATTCGTTGGAGAAATCATTCTGAACCTCAAAAGGTGAGACCTTTACGTGATTCAATTCATGGGTTTTAAAATTTGTTAGGTTTAACGCCTTTGATTAGGTCTAATTTCGAACTCTATGAGATGCAAAACTGCTGTTGGCTTCTTTCATTTGGTAAATTAGAATAGAAGGTAAAATTATCGTTTTTCAATTTGTTAGGTCTAAAGGTGACGCCTTTGGTTAGGATTTATTAAGAGATTGAATGTGGAGAGTATGTTATTTTGAGGGTAACATTGTTGTTCCGCAATAACTATCTATGTTCAAGAGAATATGGAGGTTTTGGCTGAAAGCATGGGGAAGTCATCAGCCATGAATAAAGGCATCCAAGACACTATTGAGAAATCAATCAAGTCTCCAGCCAAGAATGGTATATCCTCAGCAGGGACCTCCTTTGATCCGGAGACTGTAATAGAAATATTTAAGGAAACGGCTTTTTAGACTCTTTTGATGCCGAGACTGATCCTGAGGTTAAAGCTGTTATGAAGGGCATGTGTAAGAATTTGGATTGTTGGATTACCGAGAAAGAAATTAAGGAAATGGCCGAGTCAATGGCAAAAATACCCAAACAGAGAAGAGGAGCTACAGAAAAGAAGCTTGACTAACACCATAAAAAAGAGATGGAGTATTTTGGACCACAAGCGGTAGTCTGTGAGTATCGTGAATACGGAATGAAAAAAAAAAAGAAGAAGATTATCTGTGGTGGTATGCATCTCATACCTTAAGACATTATTTGTTACCTAGCACTTCTTTTTTTACGAGTTTTGTCTTTCCTATCCAATTTTAATTAGTTGAAGCCTTTTTTTAATTTTTCATTTATTAAGCGCTGTATCTCATCTTTATATCTGCAGTGCATTGAACTATACAGAGCGGAGGATGGGGTCCAGAAAGCAGGATTTTATACTTTGGAAATGGCTGAAGATCTCAAGTTGGACCCCTGAGCAACACCATGTGATTATTTTGAAGACCCTAAGATTCAATGACTTTTTGCTACATCATACAGGCTCATATGGAAATGCTTGGAAATGGTACTGCTTTTGTTGTTGCAAGGCCTCCCAAGGTATATAAATCTGTTTATCTGAATCATCTCACTCGTACTTATATATTTTGAAGAGAGGAAAAAACAAATGAAGTAGGATTACAATAAATCGTATTGAAAGGTTTCCCTAAAAGGGGATCCTTGTACTTTCATTCTTTGTAGGAAAATAAACTGGTCTTCTTGGTGTCTGATGCAGATGATGGAGAACTTGATTGGATGAAAGACGACAATCTAAGAGAAATTGTGTTTCAAGTCCGAGAAAACAAATTGATGGGACGAGACCCTTTTTACATGATGGATGCCGATGATAAGCGTGCGTTCTTCGAGGGTCTTGAGAAGAAAGTTGAGAAACAGAATGCGGAACTGTCAAATATCCACGAGTACATTCATTCAAGGGTTGAAATTCTGGACTATGGAGCAGGTAACTGTTTATTTAGTCGTAACTATTATTTCAGTTGAAAACAGAACACTCATATCTTGTTTATGGTCTAAATCAGTACATTATTTTCAATAAGTATACTGATCGACTTGATTTTTGCAGCTTGTTTTCTAAATTTGTGCATTCTATCTGTGAACTTACACTAACTATATTCAGCGTTACATGCTTGAAAGAAATGCTGCTAATATAGTTACTTTGTTTTTATTTAGATGGAATTAGCGTGCATGATCCACCGGAGAAATTTATACCCCGCTGGAAAGGTCCACCAGTTGACAGAAATCCTGAGTTCCTCAATAACTACGCTCAAGAGAACAAAGAGTTCTTTGCTCAAAGCATGATAATCTCAACATCCAGGAATACAGATACTCGAGACACTCTTGAAAACTCAGTCAAGTCCCCAGCCAAGAATGATACTCCCTCAGGAGTTGACAATCTAAGCGAAACAGCTGGGAAGGGGACTTCCTTCAATCCGAATATTGTCATAGAAAGCAGTGATGTATCTAGTAGAGCTGGCAAAATAATAATAATCAGGGATGGAGTATTGGCAGCATACAAAGAGATGGTCCCAAGGCTTTTTAGACTCTTATAATGCAGAGACTGATCCTGAGGTTAAAGCTGTTATGAAGGGCATGGGAAAGGATTTGGATCGTTGGATTACCGAGAAAGAAATTAAGCAAACGGCTGAGTTTATGACAAAGATACCAGAAAATAGAAGAACTATAGAAAAGAAGCTTGACAAGCTTAAAAAAGAAAAGTCTGGAGCACTAGAATCATTGACAGGAATCAGGGAAAGTGTGGTTGAATTGGAGAGTCTGGAGTATTACAAGAGTAAGTGTTTTGAATTTCCTGTGGAGCTTGAGAAGAAGAAACTCCAGAGTAAATTAGCGGGTGTAGAAGCAATTAGAAAGACTGCTGCTACAGATGAGAGTGAACGGACACCCGTGGATGCATTTGAATGTTGGAGGAAAATGTTTTCCGGTTTGGCCAAATGTGTAGAGTCTCATATTTTGAGTTTGGAGAACATGGTCCTGAGGATGGGAAATAAAATTTCAGCACTGGTGGGATGTGTGTAGTCTCTCATAAGGAGTGGAAAGGAAAGTTCAATCTTGAGGTGTGTAAAATTGCGTGATTCTGAAAAGATAAGAGTCCTAAGGGCAAGGTTCGCAAAATGACGTTGCTCAAAGTGGTGAAACGCAAATAGATGAAAACAACAGGAGCAGATGAAACCAGCAGTGGAGGGAGGAAGGATTCTCATGTGTATCAGTGTAAATAGAAGGTGCTGAATGTGTATGATGTTTGTAGTCTACATTTATCAAGTGGGGGTGAAAATGTTAAAGAAGGGAAGGGTTGAGGCTGTTCGGAATAGAGACCATCTCAACATGGATCATCATCTCAAGATCGTCTGGAAATGAGTACAGATCCTTTTATGAACTTGGTCTCAGATGATGACGGTGTTGAAATTCTTGGCGAATCTGAAGATTCTGATAGTTCTACTGATTCAGAAGGTTCTCTTGGGGCTCTTATGGACATGATGGCATTGATGGCAATGAAATATAGAAATAGGAACGAAGACAGAAATAGAATGGAAGTTTGAGGATGATATGCTTTCGTCATTTGAAGAGGAACCTGAGCTGTGTTTGAAAGCTGTTTGTGCTCTCTATCGACGTCAGACATCCGAAGACGAAATATCAGACTAGGGGTTGCTCCGTAATGCTCAGGTATCCTACATTTTCTTGTTCAATGTCGCAAATATTTGAGAGCTTGTTGGTTTACATTTTTTATACCGTCTACGCTCAGTTGCTTAATCTATTGCATCGAGTCTTTTCATATTCTGCTGTGAATTCATAGGTTGCTTTCCTAATATCTAAATTAGCCATATCATATAAATGATGCGATTCCTCTAGTGTCTTATCAGTTCTGTATACATTTCTACAGGAGGTATCCATAGGAAAATCTGGACTACGGAGCAGGTAACTGTTTATTTATTCGTAAACTATATATATTGCATTTGAAAACAGAACACTTTATATACTGTATCTCGTGTATGGTCCAGGCCTAAAGTATCTTGATTTTCCAGCTTTATTTCTAAATTTGTGCATTCTTCAAGGAAATGTTGCTAATGTAGGCACATTTTTTTTTTAATTTAGATATGGAATCAGCGTGCATGATCCACCGGAGAAATTCATACCCCGCTGGAAAGGTCCACCAGTTGACAAAGGTCCTCAATAACTATGTTCAAGAGAATAAGTAGTTTTTGGCTGAAAAACATGGGAATGTCATCAGCCATGAACAAAGGTAAGCAAGAAACTATTGAGAAATCAATCAAGTCGCCAGCCAAGAATTGTACATCCTCAGCAGTTGACAATCTATCTAAGTGAGACACTTCAGCAGGGGACTTCCTTTTACACCCTCAGCAATCGATAATCTAGGTGCGGAGACTGTAATAGAAATATTGGCAGCATACGGAATTAAGGAAACGGATTTTTAGACTCTGCTATCAAAACCCTCAGCTGTCAAGTCATATTTGGAACAGCAGTCATCTGCCATCAAATTGCAGACAGGCTTACAGGGTATGGTTCCGCGAAATGAGTTCAGGTTTACAAATGAGTTCACTGCCATATGTTTGATATTGTTTTTTTTTTGTATTCTTCAGTTTGCATGGTCCCAACGCCCCCCTCCCGCAGTGTAGAGTCTACTGAGTTTATGTAATGGAAGAGCCCTAGTTGAGTTGGATGCCCTTGGTCAGAGAGTATGAGTATCCATGATTCCGTTTGGAACTCATGCGTGTGGGGAAGCCGCTGGTACATGTGTGTAATCTGGTTCGCAACCTCGCCCATAGTGCTTCCATTGGGTTGAGCGGGCAGTAGTTGTCGAAGGGCGTGGACAATCATCTGGAAGAAGAGATCAAAGAAGAATCAGGTAAAAGAAGAGGACCAAACTGAGAAATTGAAGGAGGTCTGGTACATATTTGTATTTTGTCATGACAGGTAGATCTCCTCCATCCCCTTGATATATGAGGCCTCCACCTGGTCCCAAGGATAGAAAATCATCGAGTAATTTGGTATTGTAAAGAAACATGTAGTGTGTCTCTCCAATTCTCCTGAATTGGTTTCTTCTTCTCAAAAATGACCTCAACACTATTCTGACATTTCGCTGTAGATGTGGATCCACAACGTTGTAAAATTCTTCAATGGTTGCGGTGATCTGATCGGGTGTTGCTCCCCATTGGTTTGCAGCCTGCAAGTGGAAGAGGGCGCGCATCACCATCTGTAGAAAATGCAAATGAAAGTGTCAGAAATCGAAAACGTAAGTCATTTGAAATTGCATTTCTCGATTGTGACAAGTATCCGATGCTTATTGATTGCATGTTTATTCTTTTCAAGGCAGAAGTCTGGAGGTCAAAAGGAGTTGCAGGTCTTAGTATCGGATGCTAGGGTCCTGTATAAGTATGGCCGAGGATGTCTACCAAGGGTCTCCGTCAGGTTGTATTCCATGGGTGTTGGTGCTGTTTCTGGATGGGGATGGATGAGTTTGTGGCAGAGATGGATGGTGCTAGTGCTGTGCAGCTGCAGGAGATGGTATTGGTGGTGGAGAATGGAGGAATCTGATGCTGTTGGTGATAGATGGAGAAATTGAAAAGGTCGATTTCAGGTGCCAGATGAAGAACAAGGAGTGGTTGCT
The DNA here is from genome assembly GCA_023529315.1 of Papaver bracteatum. Lineage (NCBI taxonomy): Eukaryota > Viridiplantae > Streptophyta > Magnoliopsida > Ranunculales > Papaveraceae > Papaver > Papaver bracteatum. Next base: position 15,904 of record JAJJWX010003720.1, on the reverse strand, counting down.
GGTGGTACTGAGATGACTGAGAAGCGAGCGCTGGTGCTGTGATGCTTTTGGAGGTATTGGAGCCGAGTTACAAGAGCAAACAGGAAATGACAAGAGGAACTGAAGCTGTCGTTTGAGCTGAAATTGCAGGGTTGTAATGAACTGTGCTGGTAGAGAACTGGATGAGTGAATGGAGATGATGGTAATGTTTAGGCTGATACGGTTGCAGGTAATCTGGTGAGTGGATGAGAGTGGTTGCTGCTGTAGCCTATACTGGCATTGGAGGGTTAGTGGTAATGGAAGTGCGCAGTGAGGTGAGAGGCGGAATTAGCTGTCATTGGAGGTGCTGGTAATGGGTTGTTTAGGTTAAGTGTGTGTGTAACTAGAATGGACGAGCTACAGGGGTAATCGATGTTGCAGAGCTGAGCTAAAAAGAGGAAGCGTTGAAGCTGATTTGGTGTTGCTATTTCAGTGCCAAATGATGGGTAACTATCTTGGTTTTACTCTTTCTTTAGACAAAGTCGTGGTTCTTAAGTTTATGATTTCATATCAAAAAGAAATGTAGAAATGATTTCTGAAGCAAAATAATGGTTCTGTACAAGTATAAATGAAAAACAAAAATAAATGAGTTATTACGGTTTTGTATAGAACTGGAGCCTCTCGGTCCGCTGCATTTGCTGGTGGCGGTGGGAGACTGGCTGGTGGAGGTCCATTATTAGCCATCTGAATCTGAAATTCAAAATACCAGAGTTTTTTTGTTTTGATTTTATTTTTCTTAATCAGAATAAGTTAGAAAGGAAAAGAAAGAAGTACTTACCTTAGTAGTTCGGTTGATTCAAAGATTCAATTCTTCAGATCCGGCTACCTTCAAGGAGAGAGAGTCTGAAACCAAGTTTTTTCCCTCCCAAATTAGAATTTTAAAATTTTGGTTTTGATTTTATTTTTCTTAATATTTTATTTTATTTTTTCTTTATCGGAATAAGAATTTTGGTTTGGATTTTGATTTTTCTTAATCGGAATAAGCTAGAAATGAAAAGAAAGAAGTACATACCGCTGTTAGATAAGAATCAAATCTTCAGATCGTGTTCCCTTTCTGATCTTCAAAGAGAGAGGAGAAAAACGAAGATAATCTTCAGATCCCTTTCTGACTTCAAGGAGAGAGAAAACCAGAGAGATTTGGCGCGTTCATGTTTTTGATGATACTGAAATTCAAATTACATTTCAATTTCAAATTTTAAAGAACGGATAAATTACCATCTTCTCCTCTAGTAAACTACTAGCTGGGCCATTCCGTTCTTTCAAGGCCCAAGTGTCTATCTAAACCAAAAACTGCTCTCAAACACGGGTTCAAACACCAGCTATAAAAATCATTGCAACCACCTCTTCTCCACTGAACTGCCGAGTTCTTGGTGTCGTAGATTACTAATTCATTTATACACACACACATCTTTTATTCTAGTCATAAAAACCCAAGGTGACCAAACCCCGTTCAAATGTTGGGGCCCATTAAAACTCCAAATTTTAAAATTGGTTTCATCAGATCAAATTCTTTGGGTTTTTTGTGTTACTTCTGTCTTTTTTAGGGTTTTTGTGTTACTTTTGTTTTGATGGGTTTTTGTGCTACTTTAAAATGAGGCACTAAGGATCTAAATCATCTAATTATGAATTAATTTAGAAGTTCTATACAAAGATTTACCCAAATCTAAACCGCGTATTAAAAATAAAAACAAGAACTCCTCTCAGATGATACATATACAATAGTGAGTTGATTTACAAGTAGAATATAAAAACAAAATAAAAGTAAATTGTAAAGTAAAGATTTATACCTAGAGCATGGCGAAGGGCGTCGACGTTCTTGAGTGACGACCTCGGCTAGAGCACGAAAATGTGGAGGACTTTTATCAGTATTGATATATCCATCTCGAGTTCTTCTTCCCGGAATATACCTTCTTCATCATCTTCAAGTCCATTAGGTCTAGCCGGAACTGCCATTTTTTCTTTTTTCTTTTTTCTTAATGTGTGTATAGTATACAGAGTTTTAATTCATAATGTGTGAAAAATAACAGTGACTTATTCACATGCTCAAAGAAGCAGAAGAGGTCAAGGCGATTTTGAGGCGAAAATTCTTGCGACGTTGACGTAGTCAAGCTTGAAATCTTCTTCGTTCTCCAGTTCAATTTACGAATTTTTTCTACAATTTATTGAAATAAGGGTTATTTAACGTTTGGTACCCAGTAAATGTCCAACACCTAGCTTTGGTACCCAATATTTCAAATATTAGCGGTTGGTACCTTGACTATCCGTTGACTGTCAAGTTAAACGGGTTGACTAGTATTATTTACTTTTTCTAATTATCATTTTAAATAAAATATGATTTTACAGATTTACCCTAATTTTTTAAGAAAAAAAAACCATATAGAAAGTTAGAAGTTGCAGATCTCGGTGATAAAGAACATATCATCACCACTAGATCACTACTGTGATTCTACTCCTTCACCAGATTTTGCAATCCTTCTTGCCGAGACTATATAAAAAGCATTCTCACATACCGACTCAAATTTCCTGAGTAAAAGCTGCAGCAATTGAAGCTTTGAAACCCATTGTTACTGAAAACATGGATTAGTAGATGATTTTGAGGAATCGGTAATTTTTCAAACCTAATATGTTTTCACTTTCCGATCCCCAAATAAACCCAATACTCATATTCTCCCCGTCATCATTTCCAAGTCGAGAAAACGGATTTTCTTTCACCACTCGTTATTTCTTGTCAAAGGAAGCAAAAACATATCTCCCATGTTGGCTGCAAATTCTAGAACATTATTAATTATTCATCTACGATCATGGAAGCAACGACCAACTCCATCTCAATCAAATCACCCACGACAGCAATAATATCGAGTCCCTTATATTCTTTTATCTTCACCACAGAATCGAGAAGCATCATCAATCGCAATCTCGGTCAACACTTCCTAACTGCCATTGATGGCAGCAAAACAACTGTTAAGCTGTTTAAAATTCCACATATAACCCACGTTTTCAAATAGCCTCAGTAACCCATTAATTCAATCGAATTCAAAATTCGCTCAAATCAAATTAACCACCATCAAGATGATGATGATCAACAATCAATCACGGCTGCACATCTTCCCTATTTTGTTGTTGTGAAACTGAAGAATAAGATGGTGGTGGACCAAAGCAAAAGTATCTCGTATTACAATCACCAAATCAATTATTAGAAACCCAATTCAAAGCTCACTAAAAGACACGAATTTTTTCATTTCATTGCAAATGGATTAGGTTATGTATCTTTACCTAATACTAAAGAGGAAGAGACGCACAGATCGTTACTTCGTAGAAAAAAGAAAAAAACAGGAAGGGATAGGGATATAATTGTAAAACAACATTTTTAAAAAAATTAAAATTACTGAAATTTAATAACTATTAGGTCAAAGTTTGACTCTGACGGTCAACGGCTTGTCTAGGTACCAACCGCTAATATTTGAAATATTGGGTACCAAAGCTAGGTGTTGGACATTTGTTGGGTACCAAACGTTAAATAACCCTTGAAATAATCAGATTCTCCTCCTAATTTCAATCTTTACTTCTGTCTTTTATTCACTAATTCTTAAATTATTTTTCCAACTGAAAATTTTCTAAGTTATGCCCTAATTTTAAAAATTCGATCCTGTCTTATTATTCAATATCCCCTATTTTTAATCTATCATGTTATTTAAAATCTACTAGTTTGGTTTTCTTGAATCTTTCTCTAATCCTCCAACCGATTTATTTATGGGTATATTAATTATATGTCCTTCCTTTTTAAACCCAACAAATATATCCTTATCCAACAATAAATATCCTTATTCAACATTACCCTAATGCCCTCACCCATGTAATATTTTTTTTTATTTCAAAATGGAACAAATTTCTTCTTGTACCACTTCACCACCACCACTAGCACCACCAACATTCAACTACCATTCCACTACCACCGTTCAACAGCCACCACCTACCAACCGCCACCACCACCAATATTCCACCACTACTCCTTCACCACCACCATTACACCAACAACAGTCCTCCACCACCACTAGTCCATTGCCGCCACCACCACTAGTCCGTCTTCTCCGCCACCACCACTGGTTCAGATATTTTTGTATCAACAATAGTAGTTGATCCATTTCAGTTGGATCAACAATGGATGTTTATCCATTTCAGTTGGATCAACAGTGGATGTTTATCCATGATGATGGATCAACAATAAGTGGCATAAAACTGAAATTGATATACCCTTGATAAACAGTAGAGGTTTATCCATTGCAGTTGGATCAACAGTAGAAGTTTATCCATTGCAGTTGGATCAACTAGTATAAGTTTATCCAATTTAGTTGGATCAACAATGGATGTTTATCCATGCTGATGGAAAAATGCTACCATTTCACCAGCTGCAGTTTCAGATCCGCCAACAAAACCATCAACCACCATTAATAATCCATAGCAGCAGACACCGTCGCCTCCGCTACAATCAGTTCAGATAAATTACCATCTTCTCATCTAGTAAAATACTAGGATTTCACCGTATACTAGGCCATTCCGTTCTTTCAAGGCCCAAGTGTCTATCTAAACCAAAAACTGCTCTCAAACAGGGGTTCGAACCCTAGCTATAAAAATCATTGCAACCACCTCTTCTCCACTGAACTGCCGAGTTCTTGGTGTCGTAGATTACTAATTCATTTATACACACACGTCTTTTATACTAGTCATAAAAACCCAAGGTGACCAAACCCCGTTCAAATGTTGGGACCCATTAAAACTCCAAATTTTAAAATTGGTTTCATCAAATCAAATTCTTTGGGGTTTTTGTGTTACTTCTGTCTTTTTAGGGTTTTTGTGTTACTTTTGTTTTGATGTGTTTTTGTGGATGGACGGTGACACCTCTAGGGGTTATAATTCGTGGACCGTTTATAATTACCACATGCCGGATTTTGTGTCCCGATTTCATATCTCTGATCTGAATTACGCACATACGTATGCCTTTCCGACTTTGTTCCGAATCACAAACTGTTGACCGGATTTGGTTTTTAAGAGACCGAATAATACACGTATGTTTGCCATTCCGTACAAATATCGAATTGCTAATTAGGCTCTACCGACTTGTCGCGAAATTTGGAGAGAGAGAGTTGACGCGTTCAAGTTTTGCATTTAAGTTTCGAATCTTTAAATGCAAAAATTACTAAACTGCCCATCCTCTCACATGTTGTGAACTAAATTTGGTGGCTCCAAAAATAAATTTTGTGTTGTTCTGTGACAAATAGGTTGAAAAGAATCCCGTATGCTTGAATATTTTACGTGATATACTAAGATATATCACGTAAAACCTAATACAATTGCAAGTGGATATGAATTGGACATAATTGAATGATATGTATTGTACCGCCCTAAAAGCTAGCAGCTTACTAATCCAAGTGATCAACTTTAAAATGAGGAACTAAGGATCTAAATCATCTAATTATGAATTAATTTAGAAGTTCTGTACAAAGATTTACCCAAATCTAAACCCCGTATGAAAAATAAAAACAAGAACTCCTCTCAGATGATACATATACAATAGTGAGTTGATTTACAAGTAGAATATAAAAACAAAATAAAAGTAAATTGTAAAGTAAAGATTTATACCTAGAGCATGGCGAAGGGCGTCGACGTTTCCGAGCTGAGCAGCCTCAGCTAGAGCATGAAAATGTGGAGGACTTTTATCAATATTGATATATCCATCTCGAGTTCTTCTTCCCGGAATATACCCTATTCTTCATCATCTTCAAGTCCATTAGGTCTAACCGGAACTGCCATTTTTTTTTTGTTTTTCTTTTTAATGTGTGTATAGTATACAGAGTTTTAGAGAGCGAGAATGAGGTTTTTGATGAAAAATAACAGTGACTTATTCACATGCTCAAAGAAGCAGAAGAGGTCAAGGCGATTTTGAGGCGAAAATTCTTGCGACGTTGACTTAGTCAAGCTTGAAATCTTATTCGTTCTCCAGTTCAATCTACGAATTTTTTCTACAATTTATTGAAATAATCAGATTCTCCTCCTAATTTCAATTTGTATTTCTATCTTTTATTCAATAATTCTTAACTTATTTTTCCAATTGAAAATTTTCTAAGTTATGCCCTAATTCTAAAAATTCTGTCATGTCTTAATATTCAGTATCTCCTATTTTTAATCTATAATGTTATTTAAAATCTACTAGTTTGGTTTTCTTCAATCTTTCTCTAATCCTCCAACTGATTTCTTTTGGGGTATATTAATTATATGTCCTTCCTTTTTAAACCCAACAAATATATCCTTATTCAACAATAAATATGTCCCTACTTTTTTATAACCTTATCCATTTAATATTACATTACCTTAATACCCTCACCCATGTAATATTTTTCTTTATTTCAAAATGGAACAAATTTCTTCTTGTACCACTTCACCACCACTATCAACATTTAACTACCATTCCACCACCACCGTTCAACAGCCACCACCTACCAACCGCCACCACCACCAATATCCCACCACCACTCTTTTACCACCACCATTGCACCAACAACAATCCTCCACCACCACTAGTCTGCCGCCACCGCCACCACCACCACTGGTTCCGATATTTTTGTATCAATAGCAGTAGTCGATCCATTTCAGTTGGATCAACAATGGATGCTTATCCATTTCAGTTGGATTAACAGTGGATGTTTATCCATGATGATGTATCAACAGTAAGTGGCATAAAACTGAAATTGATATACCCTTGATAAAAAGTAGAAGTTTATCCATTGCAGTTGGATCAACAATATAAGTTTATCCATTTTAGTTGGATCAACAATGGATGTCTATCCATGCTGATGTAAAAATGCTACCATTTCACCAGCTGCAGTTTCAGATCCACCAACAAAATCATCAACCACCATTAATAATCCATAGAAACAACCACCTCCACCGTCGCCACCTCCACCATCGGTTCAGATAAATATCTATCAACAACAGTAGTTTATCCTTGAAATGGATGTTTATCGATTTCAGTTGGATCAACAATGGATGTTTATCCATTTCAGTTGGATCAATAGTGGATATTTATCCTTGATGATGGATCAACATTAAGTGGCATAAAACTGAAATTGATACATTTCAGTTGGATCAACAGTATAAGTTTATCCATTGTAGTTGGATCAACAGTATACCACCACCACCATCGCCACCAGAACCACCACCGCCGTCAATGTTTTCTTCAGTTTCAGATCCACCAATAATAATAATCATCAAAACAGAAATTCAATGAACCCCCAGAGACAAACACAACACACACATCATATATGATAATAATAATAATAATAATAATAATAATCATGTCAATATTGAACTCAATGTTAATCATTATTCATCACCTAATTCAATAGGATTTTCACTACATAAATATTGCTACTGTTACCTCATATGAAGATGAGACGACCTTTATAGATAAATCAATATCGTTGATGTTGAATCCTACCAATCTTTTAGGTTTCTTAAGCTATCTCAAATTGGAAATTTAGATCCAATATTTTCACTTCACTACCACCGTCTCTTCCACCATCAACACCAATTAATTGTTTCTCGATCAGTCAACAAAATCAGTACCAATAACAGATGTTGGAAAAGAAAAATAAATTTCCGACACTAAGAACGATTAAATAAAAAGTAATTTCAGATTCTACAATGAAAGACATCCGAGAAACAGTGGTGATTTGTGGCAGTGGTGATGGTGATAACCTAATTTGATTGATTCATAGAAAGGAATCTGATACCGAATCTGGGATAGGAATCCGAATCACATATACATATGATTTCTAGGGTTATCCATTGATTCATGCAGTGGCGGAGGTGATGGCGGAGGAGGTGTTCCTGAATTTATTTGGAGCGGCGGAGGTAATGGCATGTGAAGTGGTGGTGGTGGCGGATGTAGTTGGATAGAGAAAATTTCGATCTCAAGATAAAAGAATGAAAAGGAATACTTGTGATGCAGGGTAAATATGTAAAGAGGAAATAACGTTAATGGACCCTAGCAGGATTATAGATGGGGAGGGATATATTTTATTGTATGATAAGGATAATTGTAAAGCCTATCAAAACAAGGGATATAATTTCAATTACCACTTATGCCTGGTATTCTCATGGGTACCCATCCTACCTCCATGTAGTGGGTCTGACAGAAAATGTAAACTTCACCAAAGTATACATCGTGCAGTTGAGAATCGAAAGAGAGGTAGGACGAAGTTTCTAAGAACGCAAAATATCATATGAAGAGGTAACAGTACGCAACAAAGTTTCTTACCCTTTAACTATCATTTATATTGTTGAGCTTATGCTAATTTGATATACGCTAGTATAATATTTGGGGATATAAATATCTTGTATGGGTAAAGGAGAGAGGCTAAAGAAAGAAACGTTCATATGTCTGCTGGGGCAGTAGAGTGGATTCTGTGCCCGTGCTACGCACCAGGATTTTACAACACAACTCCCCCCTCCACCCCCTACACGAAAAAATCAAAACCCTTGAATCTACTTCTTCTTCTCTTTGATTTGGAAGAAATCTCAAGATCATCATTAGGTCAACAGGTATTCAATTCTTCCCCTCTGTCTCTATTGATCTTTGTTTCGATTTTGGTATCTTCTCTGTTATAATTATTACCAAAATCTCACCCTATTCATAAAACTTTAAGAATTTGTATGTTGTTTGAGGAAGTTGATGTATGATTATCAAATATATGAGAATTTAAGAGATGGGGTTTCAATGAAACAAATGAATTTCGCCCTTAGTTTCTTGATTGACTCGACTGAATTAGGTTTGGAGAAAAGTATACTAGTTGTTTACATTGATTGGCAAGGGTATTGGAGATGCTTGGTTAATTTGATTCTGTGGAAGTATTTTAGTGTACCTTGGTTGATATAGTTATCCATGGTATCAAAATTTGATTAGCTCCTCTTGTTCTTTGTGTGTCATTTGACTCACAAAGACACTATACTACAATTTTGGATGCAATTCTTAAATCCGTTTTTGATGTAGACATACTGATTTTCCTAGAGGCGGTGCTTGTTGTTACGTGGAATTTGATATACTTAATTTTACATTCAAAGAATAAGATTGACTAGATTCTGTGCCCGTGCTACGCACCGGGCAATTCTTTCTTTAAACCATATTTCTGATTAGGTGAGCGCAGAGCTTCTCCGCACCCCGTGATGATATATTTTTAATTTGGTTTGTGAGGGGCTTTGCCTGACTCAAGGCGATGCGAATTTCATTCTGTGTACGCCGGGTTCGCCCGGCCCCATATTGATGCATGGTACTATGCTCCCTCAATGGTTGATTGTGCCTGAAATTATGCATGAAATGGTGCTATATGTCAACAAACCATTGAGCTCCTTCAGTTTTATGCTCTTACCTGCTTAGTAAGATTAGAAAAATATTAGTCAATCCACTGCATGACTATGCATGTCATTCCCTTTAGATCCATCAATCTTGTTCTTCCATGGTTCTTATATAAACCGTGTGATTTATATAAGCAACTAAACAGATATGTAGGAATTTTTATATATTTTGGGGCACCAATAGGGGCGGAGCCAAGAATTTTGTTAAGGGGGTGCAAAATAAATTTTTAAGGGGTGCAAAAATGCAAAATTAGACTTGGGTATTAAAAAAAAAATTCTGTTGGGCCTAAATTAGGCTTTGGAGGCAGCTGGGCAGGGGGTGCAAGAGCACCCCATTGCTATGGGATGGCTCCGCCCCTGGGCACCAAAGCTCTACGTATCCATCAAACATAAGTGGATAATCTGTACAATAATGACATTACATTGTTGTATAAAGAGTATAGTTTCAAAGACTTTCTCGTGATACCAGTGGAAGCTGTGCTGGTGGCCACGGTGGTGGTAGTGATGCTAGATTACAGTTGTCACCACCGACACATGTTGTAATGGTGTGTCCCATTCCAAATAGACACCCGGTGCCTTCGCCAAATAAGTATTCTTGTAAACAAAATGTGTATGCTTGGACCGAACTGCTCCTGGGTCAAATCCTAAGCACCACATTCCCTTGGTGCACAGTCTAGTATGCCTCACCTCCATAACAACGAACGCATGCCAGCCAGATGTCCAAAACTTATGAAGTAAAAGAATAAAAAATCAAGGGGCCAGGCACCAGATCACTCTGTTAACCTTTCCCTATTCGCAGTCTATTGTTGTCCATTTTTTTCTTTCTGTTCTTCTTAATATGCAACTGCAGCAACTCCAGCACTACCCCATTTTTGGGCATTGCTTTCTTAACTATAGTTTTCATGTTCCAATTTGAAATATGATTATGAGTCCCGTATTCTTATTTGATGGCGGCTTTGGCATTTTATTTTTGGGATTATAGGTAGTTCATCCAGGTTAAAGTAGAAAAGTTTTGTTACTTGCTCTCTTGAAATATCTTTTTATAGAGAGATTAGTTTGTCCTCTCTTTTATTTTCCTTGATTATTTTTTTCGAAAATTTATTTTGAAACCATTTGATTGAGAATTAGTTTTTTATTTATCAAATTTGATTAAAGATTTCGTCGGTTGTCTGATAACTCAAGTCCACAGTATGTACATACTTGTTGTTTCTTTTTTGTTCGAGTTTTGCATTTTAGTGTAAGTATCCTGTGTCGGGAATATGGGTTTTTAGAACCGGAAACCTTGTCTTCTTGCTCTCACCAGCAGGGTACCGCCGTAACAGTTGAATGAGTTGTACGATGGAAAACATGATTTAGCAAGAAGGTTCGTCAACACATTCGTAGGTAACACTCAATTCCAAGGACAACTACAACTCATCTATTAAATTGTTGGGTAATTGTGGAATGAGGTTTTTCCAGAAAATTGAATTTGATTTAGCTTTGCAGTTTAATAACAGTTAGAGAATCTCCTTTCTCCAAGGCTTAATGCAATTTCTCAAGAGCCTTATTGCAATTAGTTACATGAGTTTGATGATGTTTTTGGTGATGAAGTTGCATGATGATTTATCCACTAATGAGTGGTTCAAGAGCACTATAATCATAAGGAAGATCAGGAAGTCAGAATGTTTGAAACTCTTTACAAAATCCTGATATCAGTTTCTGTGATTTCAACCATGTTAGAGATTTTCTGCTGAGTAGGGTACGAATAGCAGACAGTGGTGATGGATTCTCTAATTAATAAGGTTAACGATTTATCTTAACACACCTTTTCTTTTTCCTCCTCATCAGTTTATTTCTATTTGTACGACATCGTTTAACCATGTGTTTTTCCATTGATTGTTTGTCAGTGTATCTGTTACATCAGTAATTCAATTAATTTGATCGATGGAAAAAAAGAACAGTTACAAATATTTAATGTATGTAAAAGAGAATATTTACAAACCTAATGTCTCTAGAATCTTTCTTTTGCTTTCAAACCAATTTTCCCTTTTCTTGTCTGTTTCTCTGAATAACCAAAATCTTTTATCATGGATTATACAATTTCTTCTTTCTTTGAAAATATTGTTGTGTTTAATTCCAATGGAATTGATCGTAATGCGTCATAGAAAGGTTTTGAGAGCAAAAGATTCGGCCTCAAACTCCTAGCGATCCTAGTTGTTTCTATTTTAAACTCTTTGAGTTGATGATGATCAAAGCTTCCATGATTTAGTTTTAGGAGGAAACTCTGTAATTGAATAATTTTATTATATTTATATATATAAAAATATAAAGGCTGAACCCGATTTCCATAATTAGGTGATTAACCGGTGATTTCCTTTTTTAACACGAACTCCTGTTGAAACATTAAGGGGTTTCCTGAATTAACAAAAAGTTTCACGTTAATTTTTTGTTTTAAAGAGTTTCACGTTTTTTTTTTGTTTTTCTAATTAACGGTTTGGACGTGAGTTTTGTCTACCCTTACTAAAGTACAGTTAAGTATAGGTGTAAACACGGTGTAACTAAATAATTCAAGTTAAAATTCTAACATAAGTATCGTCTACCTACTTTTTGTTTCAACGCCGTTACTAACGGACAGTTAAGTATTTAATGTATCCAAATTGTAACCAAATTCTAATTATTACAACCAATAGAGTTATGCCAAGTGTCCTCATCATAGCTTCTGCATTAGAAAAGGCCTTTCTAGGCCAATAGGAAGCGAGGGTTTCATCACCGTTTAATGTGAGAGCTTTATTTGTCAAGGCCTTTAAGGGGGGAGATTTATACGGTAAAAAAGAATCATAATGAAAGAGAAATTGAAAAGGAGTCACTTACACGAAGTATGACCGAACTTCAACACAATTACTCAAGACATATGAATGAGCCTTATCAATCTCTTCTTTTGTCAACATTTTAACAGGGTCTCGACCAATTGGACGAGCATTCTTAGTGAAAACTGAGAGCCCTCTCTCAGGTTGAGCTGAGTTTACTCCATTGGTGGGTGTTCCCATTCTTACAGAGGCCAACAATTAAACACTTAAAATCATTCTTAAACTTATATGCTAATAATCGGGTAAAACAAAATAGACCGTCGGAGTTTTTCCAGACTATTAACGAAAAAGAGCATATGCTTTGGTACATTATCGAACTAATTCATAGAATGCAACTATAGAAAGCGCATTACAGATAAAGGATTCGTGTGATGTCAAGCAGGAAAACATAATTAGATTTTGAGTTCATATTAGCATCCGAAGTTTAGCTGAAACAAAGGAATGTCTAAGTTTTTTAGTCGTTTCTAACTACAGTTTGAGTAGGGATGGCAATGGGGCAGGTATGGGGTGGGGACCTTGAATCCCATCCCCTACCCCGTTCAAAAAACCAAAACCCATCCCCTACCCGTTACCCATAAGAATGGGGCGGGGACGTGTATGGGAAATCCCCGTAGGGGATGGGTTTCTCATGGGTTACCATAACATTACAATAAATATTTAAAATTTTGTAAATAATTATAATTTAAAAATAATTATAATGGTTCAAACAATAATAATAAGCGTGCATTTTAAAATTTTAAGTTTATACTAACCAACTAAAACTGAAAAATAAAGGAAATAATTGATCCAAAATTGAGTATTATGATTCCTTTTACTTTTTAGTTCCTTATTATTAACCATATTCCTCCATGTTAATCATTTCATTATGATTTTCTTCGTTATCTTCCAAAAAAGTTCCTCATTCAAATATAATAGGTTATGATATGGGGCGGGGACCTTGAATCCCATCCCCACCCCATCCCCGCATCACTATTTTCGGGAATTCCCCATACCCCGCCCCGTTCCCCGTTTATACGGGTAAAACCCTAACCCGTAGGGGTGGGTCCCCACGGGGATGAGTTTGGGTGGGGCAAATTGCCATCCCTAAGTTTGAGTGGTTTCTAAATGTACCCAAAATTCATCAACAATAGACCTAACTAAGTGTCGGGTTTTAAGAAATTTCAAGCAACCCTACATTGAATTAGTAGCAAAATTTCACCTGACCTAGCTTCACTTAAAAATTAGTAACAGTACTAAAACCTAATGAAGTGAACTATCGCGCACATAAACATTAATCAAATCATGCAAGAGATCAAACAAACCTACAATTCTAGGAGGAAAATCACAAAAGAGAGATCTAAATTGCAGAAAACAAGAGCAAAAGGGCAGAGATTTTCAGTCTCCAACACGATTCATTCGACCTAGATAGATATCCACAAAAATCAAACAAAACAATCAGTATTAAAAATACCCAAAATGAAAACTCATTGAGATAGAAAGAAAGAGAGTGTCCTATACTTTGTTCTTTGAGAGTGTTGGGGTTTTAGGTGTCCTGATTGGTATGCTCCTTCTGTCCCTACAAATTACAAAACTGATACTTTCATTTGTCTGCCTAATTTTCAAGGAAGCTATTATTGGGGCGTCACATTCCAATAGAGGAGCTTAACTTGGATATTTAGTGGCCAAAAATCTGGTTATGGGGTACTCTTGATTCAATAGCAATTGTCTAAATTACCCTTCAGTTAAAATTAAAACTTTAAAAAATAAAACCTAATCGATTCTTCACAGTAACTCCTGCTCTTCAAACCGTAAATAATAATCAACATTTCAATCAACCCCAACTTCATCCTCAACAACCGATTAAATAAACTGAAGATTCAGAATTTCAAACTCCTCAACAACAACCCATGGTGTATCTTAGGTATTAATCGACAAAACCATCTTTTTTTACTCATTTTTATGCTTAAAATAAGTTAGATTGATGAAGTCGAATTGAAATTAGGGTTACAATTAGAACTGCTGAAGGTGTTACTGTTAGGTTTGGATGAACTCCAAACCTTAAATATATTTGCATGTGATATCAGCTAGGTTTTGTTAAAGGAATTTTCCAACCGTAATTAGTTACGGCTAGGTTCGGCTGAATTTTTCAACCATAAATTCCTTACTATTTGTTTATCCATAGGAAAAGCTAACCGTAATTCTTCCTGTAACTTTTAGGAAATTTCATAATTGATTACGGCTAGGAACTATGCATTGAGTTTCTAACTGTAACTTGTTACAATTGGGTTCGAATTTCTTTGTGAACCGTAATCTCTGTTAAGGTTTAGTTTTCTCTAGGATAACCTAGCTGTAATCTTTCTACGAATGGGTTTTGTCATGTTTAATACCAGTTACGGTTTGGAGTTCATCCAAACCTAACCGTGAACAGGGGTTAAGGTTGGCAACCGTTGATTGTTGCATGCCTTCACTTTAGTGGTCGTGAGGAGAAGGCCAACAGGATGTCGCGGCTAGCATAGATAGGGCCAAGGCAGAGCGCGATTGGCATGCCGCAGCTAGCTTGGGCTAGACGTGGCTGACATGATTTTCTATTGGCACAAGGGTGCGGATAGCATGGTTGGCAAGCTTTGGCGCGGTTGGGTGTGGTTGGTATGATTTGCCATTGGCACACGATACGTGGCTAGCATATCTAGGGCCATGGCACGGTGCGATTGGCATGGCGCGGCTAACTTGGGCTAGGTGTGGCTGGCATGATTTGTTATTGGCACAAGAGATTTGGCTAGCATAGCTAAGGCCATGGCACGGTGCGATTGGCATGGCGCGGCTAACTTAGGCTAGGTGTGGCAGGCATGATTTTCCATTGGCACAAGAGATGTGGCTAGCATATATTGGTCCATGGTACGGTGAGATTGGCATGGCGCGGCTAACTTGGGCTAGGTGTGGCTGGCATGATTTGCCATTAGCACATGTGGGAATTAGGGCTTGGTTTGTCGCAACCCTAATTTGAAAAATATACCCTGGTAATTATTTAGAGACACATTAAAAGATTTTATTTAATGCGCCTAGTAAATGCTTGTTTTAAATGTCTGCTAGGGTTTAGTGTTTTTACGATTTTAACCCTATACTAAAAACCACCATCAACATTAAGTCTCCTGCTTAGCTCGGAACAGGTGCCTTTTTGCGGGGTAAGCATATGATGGTGACAGACAACGTAAATCATTACAATGATAGTCAGGAGAGTCCGAATAACCTTTTAAGTGGTAGAGAGGACTTCAGATTTCCATGTTTGTAGTCATGGCGAAAGGGGGAGCGATCTTGGAGGGTGGATAAGGTGGATGGCTTGGACCACGGTAATGGCATGGTGTCGTACGCAGGAGCGACTAGGCGTGATGGGGGCCGTGGTAAAGTGAGGGACGGTTTGGACTGTGGCAAGGAGAGGCGCGGTCTGGCACGGTACGACTTTAGCAAGGGGCCACGGAAATGGCGTGGGCGGTCATGGGCGCGGGACCGGTTTCCTCTTTTTCCTTCTTGGCTCAAAATTGGAAACCATCCCTTCCCTCAAACTCCAACGAATCATGTCCATATAAAAGGAAGACCGACTCCTCTTTTTTTTCTTTCTTATTCATTCTTCCCAGCCGCGCGACAATAGTAAAGAG
>JAJJWX010003719.1:0-284998 GCA_023529315.1 Papaver bracteatum | reverse complement strand
ATCAATTTTACACTTATTTTTTTATTTTTTTTTTTATTTTTGCTTTTGCTTTAAAACTTGAAACCTAACTACCTCTTTTGAGCTCAACAGTGCTGGAGTGAGCTGTTGTAAAGGCGAAGGAAAGGAAAGCGAAAGAAGTTTTTATTTTAAATTAAAAAAAAAAAAAGTTTATTTTATTTATTTTTAGATTGTATTAGGATTCCTCTACTCTTGTAATTTTCTTTTTCTTTTGCACTTTATTTTGGACTTTGGACTTGGACATTCTATTTTTATTTTTATTTTTAAACCCTACGGAAGGGTATTATTAAATATCAAGCTGTTTCGAGAGAAGGACGGTGATTACAATATCACCTCGGCCCCTCGGGTTCGTTCATGACATAGGAGTCGTGGCCCGAGTCGACAACAACGGTTCATCCCCGTGCTGGAGCGGAGGTAAGTTTGTCGAAACACTCGCGAATCCCTTGTTAGCGAGTTCTTGTATTCCTTCGTTTGCATATATGTTGAGGATTGAATACGGCTGCTTTATTTTCCTAGTAAAGGGCAAGGATTGGCCATACAAGATAAGGGTTGGATTTCATCACCGTTCTCTTCTTGCCCGCCTTAGGAAAACAATACCTAACGTGAACCTAAGCTTTAAAATTTGAAATAGAACGAGACCTATAAGGTAACGAGCTTAGTAGGAAAGTCGTTCGAAAAATATTGGTTACTCTTTAAGCATACTTCGAAGTTCATGACGGTTTACGTAAATTGAATGCGTGGCTAGCGCCTTGTAATGCGGTGAGGCCTTGGGTATCAAAGCTCTAGCAGCTTCCCTCGCCTCTATTCAATTTACTTAAACTCGGATTGATTCCAGAGGGGTTTGCTCAGTTGTAACAATTCCATTTCGAAGGATTAGAAGCTGGTCTAGAAAACAATCTAAGTGGAACCATCATGCTTTTTGTTTGCTAGAAATCGGTAGGTTTTAGTGGTGAAGTCAACCTTGTTTGCGATTGCATAGAACTTCCCTTAGTTTATGATTTTCTTCTTTTATTTTGTTTTTCTAATGTATGCCAGAGTAATTAGAGAACGGGCTTAAAAAAAAAAAAAAAAAACCAATAATGAAAAAAAAATATATTGGTACATTTTCGGTGTGTACATCCCAATCTATGCAACAAGCCTAGTGCTAGTTAGAGATCATGTCGGATTCATGCTGCGAGTGGGGATGGAAACAAATCCATCGAGAGCTTGCTTACGGGCATGCTTCACATTATGAAACTCCAACAGACCATGATGTCACTAGTTATAGGGATTATTATGGACATTTTCACGATCTTGAGCATCAATACATGGACCCTAGTAACTACTCACACATGTATCATCCACCACAGGGTGAAAATGAACATCTTTACAGTGCCCAACTCTCACAATCATCACTTTTGGACCAGTTAGAAGCTAGGGCGCAGACTTTAGAAATGCAAATGCATGAATGCATCGCATATAATTCTTCAGGCAATCGAAATCTATGCTTGTACCTTATGTGGAGGCTTAGGCCATCTGTTGAAATTGCTATATTTTGCATGATTTTAGGCAATCTAGAGAATATCATGAAAATCCAAAATATGAAATGCTACGATTACAAAGTGATAGTCATTGGGACCATAATCAACCTTTCGAAGGTTGCGATCATATTTGATAGACCCTAATGACCATGCACATGTATCATCCACCACAGTGGGAAGTTGAACAATTTTGTACTTCTCAATCTGTGGAGGAAAATCTCATCGAACAAAATAATGCTAGGAGTGTATTGATGATAAACCATATAGCATTGATTATGAATTTCCTCTTTGTTGAAGACTCTCCTTCCATTGAACAACATAATGAATTTTAAAAATTTAATCAAAACCTTGTGCGATATCAAGACGTTAGCCGAGGGACCAAGGTTTGCAGGATTTATAACTCAAAATGAGTCAAATCCTTGATGCACTAAATGAGGAGAGGAGGAATTTAGGGGTGAAATGAATGTTAGTCCTAATGAATGCAATGTACGAAAATAGTGTGTTTAGTCCTCTTGCCTAATGTTAAAAATGAGCCTAATCTAGAGGTAAATGACTAGGACTAGAACCACTAGAATTTTGAATAGGACATTTGCATTCATGTATTTTTGATGATGAGGATGATGATGATGTTGTGTTAGAAGAACATGTTTTTCTTTGAAAATATTGTTGAACCTTTTTGGTTCAGAGACGATGAAACTTCTACTGCATCGACCTTAATGAATGATGTTTCTTCCACAGTGTTCCATACTACATGTGATACGATCTTGAGCACATGGAATTGTCTGTGTGAAAAGGAGCATGACACATATCTTGTTAGTACGACTTAGAAAATGTTGAATCTTACCCTTAACACCTATGATCTTATGCATGAAAATAACTTTGCGTGTGCGATTCTATGCCTAGGTCACAACTTGTGATGTCTCTTGTGATATTTCTATGCATGAGAACTAAAGCTTTAGTGGATGATTGTGAGCTGGGTCTTGTGGATTTGTTTTATGAGCATGAGCATGATGTTGTACTTGTTTTAACGACTTAGGGGAAAATTTGAGTTCATATATGTAACAGAGATAAAAAATAACTTGGAGAGTTATGATTCGATGCTTAAGTCCACAATACATGACGATCTTAGGGATTAATGCAGAGGTTGTCAAACCCACTTTTCGTGGATAAGTCCAATCTAGGATTGGAACTGTGTGCCTCTCAAGTCCTCTTGGACTATTTTGCATGACTAAATATAATACCTTTGATGAGCCACAATTGGAGTTCACTCATGTCTCTCCATCCATACACGACAAAATCCACTTTGAACTAGATCTTGTGCATGTTGCACCACTTGAGATTGTTAGATTTTGTACCCAAAAGTATATCTATTGAAAAATCTAGGTTTGGGGTAACTCATTCACATGCGATCTCACTTGCATTGTCTGTCTGTTATAATTGTGTAAGGCATTGATGTTTCCACTACGTCTTTTGGGTTGATCCTCAACTTTTTAGATTGTTGGTACATGGTGAGTCATCATTTTATAATCTAGTAGGTAAAATTTTGAATCTTGTTGATATATTTGTGTGCTAACCAAACTTTTTGTCTTGCGCTCATATTGTTTGCTTTCAAAGCATTCATTCAATTATGGTTAGCACCACCCTTTTTGGCATCTGGTAATCTCTTTCCTTTGAATCTTTGTTTTGTTCTCATGTTTTGTTATCTTTTGAAACATTGAGGACAATGTTAGATTTAGGTTTGGGGGAGTATTTGCATACTCGTCTTCTATGACCAGCTGTGGAGGCGGGTCTTTGTGTAGGAAGAATTTGTAGTCTGTTTTATATGACCGGTTTGTGTAGCGGGTCTTTTGTAGGATCCTTTGTAGTCTTTTGCATTTTTTTGTGACAGTGTTTGTGGAGGCGGGTCTTTTGTAGGATCCTTTGTAGTCTTTTGCATTTTTTATGACCAGCTGTGTAGCGGGTCTTTTGTAGGATCTTTTGTAGTCTTTTGCATTTTTTTTTTGTTATCTGATGACCAATGCTTGCACCCCCACACCATCCAAGATGACACCTTAAAATAAATCCTACCCTTAAAAATCCTCCACCTTTATCAATCAGGGATCACACCATCAATAACAAAACTGTAGCTTAGCCAACTACGGTCAGTCATAAAGAATTCACAGCTGTTAGATTAGGTAATGGATTCGAAATCGATGGTGATTTGTTAACCCTAATTTCATTGTGCAGATCTAAAATAGGTTTAGTCATAAAGAGTTAGCTTATATGAACTCTCTAGATAAGCTAACTCTAGACTTTTCTAGCATTATTCTCACAGCTAACTAAGTAACCGATCATAACTCTAGAAATTCACTGTGTAGAACTTTCTACACTTTTCTCAACTAACAAGACAATCAAATTACAAATTACAAGTGGAATTCCCATGACAAAAATATCTCAAATTCCTTGGTGTTGTACTCCGATCACCATCATCTCTTGGACACTCCCGGGAGTAATAAAATACCACATGGGCATGGGCTCGGGATCAAATTGGACAAGGTTAACCAAACCTCTAAGAATAAAGAAGAATTGATGGGGTTTCCTACAGTATCAAATATCCCGAAAACCTTTCTTGTTCTAAAAATCCTGAACTCCTCAAATCCGCCTCCACATCTCTCGCAATATGATCTCCTTCATCCAACAATTCGCTGAAATAAAGAAAGAAATGGATAGAAGAGGAATGAGTTATGAGTTACTGGATCTTGGGTTTGTGTGGGAGTCTATACATATAACATGTTAATAAACAAAACCATCTTTGATTTAGTATAATGATTTCTCCTCCCAAAATTAAGTCCAGGGAGGTCGGTTGATCCTAATTAGACAAGCAGCATTTGCATAAACATCTCCTTAAGTATGAGATAAATCTGGTGAAATTGGTGGTTAGTGCAAATTGTTGGACGAGAAGAAACGAAAGGATTAAAGGTGATCATCTGTCGCATTTCCAACAATTTACTCGGACGATTGAGTGGATTCATGTACCGGAAGCCTACTACTAAAACGAGATCTGGAAAATACAGTCGTGAATGAATGAATGATTAATTATCAGTAGTTTGCATTACTTTGATGTTCTGCAATTCAAACAGATAAACTGTCCATTTAAATGTCTGAATCTGCTATATGTAGTTTATTCATATATCAATGTGCTGTAATTTCAACTACATTTTTCTATATCAATGAAAACTCAATTGAATTGCCTACTTAGTTTGATTTCATTTTATGAATTACTAGATTTTGGGTTTGTTTGGGAATCTTTGTGGTGGGAATCATCCTTGATTTAGCATAATGATTTCTCCTTTCAAAATTAAGGACGAGGATGTTGGTTAATCTTAAGGAAACAAGCAGCATTTTCTCAACCATCTGCTTGAGTAGGAGAAGAATCTGTTGAAATACGATTGCTCCTGCAAATTAGGAGTAGAAGATTGGAAAGGCTTAAAAATGATCATATGTGGCATTCCAGATCTTAGGTGGCATTTCCAACAATTTACTCATCGAAGGACGACGGTTGAGTGGATTCATGCACCAGAAGCCTACTACTAGACAGAGATCTGGAAAATACATTAGTGAATGAATGATTAATTAGCAGTAGTTAGTGTTAGTTTGATATTCTGCAATTCAAACATAAAATTTCCATATAAATGTCTGAATCTACTATGAATAGTATTTGATGTATCAAAGTGCTGTAATATCAACTACATTTTTCAATATCTATGAACTCACTTGAAATCTTGAATTGCTTCCTTACTATTTTGATTTCATTTTAACATCGATCGTTGCACTTATAAGGAAAAAAATCAATACAAGTTGGCATGGAATGCTTGACTCATCTTTTTAAACCAGCAAATTTCATGTTCTCCGGATCCTCTTGGATCATGATCTAAGATTGTATGTACATATAGAACTTGAAATGTTGCCATGTCGGTTGCCTTCTCCAACAATATAGTACTATTAGCCATTTACTTTGAGTATTTGCTTCTTGACTTTGTGTGATCAGTGACTCAGGTGGATTTTTCTTCATGTATACGCCATACAATATAGTAAAAGTCATCTTATGGGAGCACAAGTGATAGAGATATTCCTTATTTGCTAGATTGCAAATAATCAGACGGCCACGGGTTCTTAGTGTTCCAAAGTTGAATATATGTAATAAATGTCGGAGAAATTATTTAGGTGTGTTGATTACTTATTGAGATGAGACATACAAAGAGGTCTGCAATTGTAGAGAATCAGGGTCAAGTCTGATGGCTAACCAAAGGGGATTAAGTTAGCCAAGGCTGGGGCTTGAGGTTAGCCAAAGGTGTAATGACAGGGACAGGCTTATTAGGGTTTATTATTCACTATATATACACAAGAGATGGCCTTTGTTTCTTCTAGGGAAAACACTACTCGGCTGTCTCCACAACATTACATCTTTCTTTCTGTGCTCTGATCTGATCTTGATCATCCAAAAACAACAATTCTTCATCTTCGTTTGAGTTAGTATCAGTTAATATTTAATTGGAAACAGAGAGGAGTTGTAAAATGAGATTATTGGAATCTGGATTTGTGTGGGAATTCTTTACATATAGCATGGAGGAGATACGAACGAATCATCTTAAATTTCGCACAATGACTTCTCCTCTCAAAATTAAATAAGGATGCTTCTTGCTTCCCCAGATCACAAACTGGATTCAGTGGATTCATGCACCAATAACCTACTAATTCGATCATCTTTTTATGGTAGCCTCCTCTTCAGTGACATAGAGATCTGGAAAATTCAGTTGTGAAATGAATGATTAATTGTCAGGAGATAAAGTATCCACTTACATTTCTGAATTTGCTATCTGTATTTGTTAATGCAACAAATGCTGTAATTTTAACTACATTTTTCTATACCTATGAACTCACTTGAATTGCTTCCTTAGTTTGATTTTATTTTAACATGGTTGCAATTATGAAGCTAAGAATCAACGCAAGTTTGTCTTAAATCATCTTTCTTCACCAGCAAATTTCATGTTCTCTGACGCCTCTTGGATGATCTAAAATTGAAATGTTGGATGCCTTATGATACTTTACACTATTAGCCATTTACTTTGAGTATTTGCTTCTTGACTGTGTGATCAGTGACTTGTTCCTTAATGCTAGAGATCTTCATTGTCTTGACTGTGTGATCAGTGACTTCTAATCAGGGACTTGTTCCTTAATGCTATTCGGTGGTTATTCTTCTTGAAACTAAAAATGTTTTTAAATCTGAAGGCGCATCTTTTACTTTCAGTATATTCGAGTAGGAGAGCTTTCTTGAGAATATTTGGGTGCCTTGCTTGCATTTGAGATGTTTTGATTATCGAACCTGTTTTACCATGTGCAATAATTTTATCAATATGTCCTGTATTAGCTTGGTTTTGAACAACATTTGGTAGAATCAAATTTTGGTGGTATAAGAGGAATACTATCAAGGATGAGAAGATTGCTGGCAAGTTAGCACCAGCTGAGAAGAAGAACATTGAGGATGCAATTGAAGGTGCTATCCAGTGGCTTGACACTAACCAACTTGCAGAGGCGGTTGAATTTGATGACAAGATGAAAGAGATGGAGAGTCTTCGCAACCCAATTATTGCTTAGATGTATCAAGATGGTGTTGGACCTGACATGGGTGGTGTTGGTGGCATGGATGAGGATTATGGTCCTTTAATGGGTGCTGGAAGTGGTGCAGGGCCTAAGATTGAGGAAGTTAATTAAGTGGAAGAACTTGGAAGAGGGATATGATGACTGCTCAGGGCCAGAAGTTGGAGAGGATGTGTTTCGTTAGTTTACTTTTTTAGTTTTATTTTTTCTTGATAATATATGAATCAAGAAAACCGTAAGAACATTGAAGCCATACATCAAAATAAAATTTTCTTGTAAATCCCAACATTTTTATAAACTCTTCATTCCAATACCACAAATTGTTTTCTTTAATGCCCATACATGAATAGATGTTCGTTCATCTCCTTCAATGAAATGCATAACAGAGAAATACCCTCTTAATTACCTTAGACAAACCGCATCAGATACCTTTTCCGAAAAAGGCGGTAAAGGAATTACTCTGAACTCTTCGCCAGCTAAGTTGAATGCCACTATCCAAAGAGAGGAGCCAAGTTTTTCAAATTAGGGGGCTAAAAAAAGAAACACCAGGGCGGTGAAGTCCATGCAAATTTTTTGGATGTGATGGGACCAAACTAGTGAAAGTGGTGAGTCAATGTTTTAGCCCCTTAAACTTTCGCTCTCCGCCTCTTGTGTTGTCTCTTCTTCCTACTCTGCAAATGAAATCACCAAGGCATCGATTGATTTTTGATTTGAAAGGTGGATATTAGGGCTTTGGTGGACTGAATTACTGGGAACCGATGGACTAATTTAATGGATCAGGTGGACTAACTTAACAAATTTTATATTTTAAGGGATAAAATACTAACATGGCAAGGTTTTGCAAGAAAAAAGGGGGGGCTAGAGCCAAGGTTAGCCCCCCTTTAGTTCCGCCACTGCCACTATTTTACCGTATGAAGACCAGTAAAGAGCTCCATTTGCGTGGGAATTAAGTGTTTGACCCTCCCTCACTCTTTCTTACTCTCTTGGCGTTGGGCTTTAAGTGGATTCTGATTTTTCAAGCCCACTAGAAAATGAGGGACAAATATATCTTTTAGTAATTTCCCTTAAATTGTTAACTCTAAACTTTTTGCTAATTAGTCTCCACTTGTGTATTTTCCATGTCTAACAAGTATTAGCAAGCTTGTTGCTTATTAGCGCCAGAAAAAAGTTCTTAGGCTTAAACTTGATCACAGGTCTATAAATATATATAAACTTTCGGGTATACTTGATAGTGTTCTTGTATTTGAGTAGTGAATTAATTCCTCTGTCGCTTGTTTGCATTTTTGCTTTGTTAATTTATTACTGGTGAACTGCAGCTTTTACCGGATGAGTTGAGTTTGTCATTTGTAGCCAAGTTTGGTTTTGCACTGGGCATAGATAGGGACAGATGAACCCTTCTATTCTGAGTTAGATTTTTCATTATTGCTACAACAAAATATACGTCATTAAGTTATTTTTTCCCTTGACCACTTTTTACTACATAGTTAGGGTAATGCTAGATTATAGAAGATCCAATGGTCATACCAAAAGACAGGCTTAGGGTTCACTATAAATATTAACATGAATGTTTCTTTCCTTTAGGGAAAAACCCTATCCTGAACTCAACTCCACCGTCTCCACACCTCTATCTCTGATCTCCATCACCCAACAAATCTTCTTCGTCTAAAACAAATCTGGAGAAATGAGTAATGAATTGAATTATGGGTTTGTGTGGGAACCATTACGTATACCATGGATGAAGACCATCATCTTTGATTTAGCATAATGATTTCTCCTCTCAAAAGTAAATCAATGGAAGAGAGTATGCTAAGCAAACGTCTTCCGAAGTAGGAGATCAATTCCAGTTATGATGCTGCTGAATGGTGAAGGAAGGAATCTCCAGCTGCTGTAAATCTGGAGGAGAAGAAGGTAAAGTTTTCGGTGGACTCATTCCTTTGGCACTTGCTAACAACTTTGGAATTTCCTCGCAAATATCCACTTCGGCATCCCATTTCTTTCTACTCCAGGGAGACAGACGATATTTCACTCTAGGGTACCGAAATGATGAATCTAAGATTCTAAGTAGTATGAACATGTGAAATGGTGTTTGTTTTGGGATTCAGAGTGTATCTATGTAATTAATTATGAGCATTTAGTTTTGGGATAATATTTCTTGCTACTACATGTGAATTTGATATATAGCTAGTTTATTGATGTATCAAATTGTGTGATTGAGTGCGCATCATCACCGATATGATAATGGTGGTCAGGTATTCTAATTGTTTCGATAGTGATAGCCTTTCCAACGACTTTCTCTGATTCCCTTTTGGCAGTGTCCCATAACTCCGGCAAAACTTCCCTGATGCTCGCTGTGAGTGCTCTCTAGTCTAATGCATTATCTGCATCATTGTGACTTTCATTCCAACCTACACAACATAAAAACATTACAAACACTAAGGATTTAAGTCGACCAAATAAATATGCTAGTAAAGTAAACCTGTTTAATTATCTAAAATCTACCGTGTTGGTAAAAAAAAAAAAAGTTGCAAAGAAAATTACGCGTAATAGACTGCATTGAGATGAATGAGTAATACAGTATTGGTTTTAGACTGCATAGAGAAAAACAAACTAAACAATCAGACTCGGATGGATGTAACAAAAACCCACTTTTCATTGTTACTTTCCAATTTACAGACAAGCCTTTAGATTCCATTATATTCAGAGAAATACGGCTCTCAACTCAAGTAAACCTGTCCATTCCATTAAAGAGTAACCAATTAGCAGCTAAAAATCTTTCTTTAATGCGAGATTACATATTTCTCCTTCATTACGTGTTTCGTTTAATAGTCACAACTGCAAAGATGTCGGCTAATTTCCGGTTAGTTTTGAGTTGGATGCCCACATGCTTTAACAGGTTGAATAGAATAAGAAAGAAGAAAAAATTGCAACAACAGTACAACATGAAACATGAAGTTTTCGGATGGTCCTGGATACTACGGATGCTGATACGAATAATTTCTAAAACAAAAAACGATAAAACGTACGAAATCAAAATCATCTTATATTATGAATGTAATTTCATTTCTCAACATGAACCACTACGGGAAAAATCATCATTGACGACACTTTATTAGCGTTGTAGTACCCCTACGACAACGCTTTTTTATGTATTGTGTAGGTGGGGTATTGTAGAAAGTCCAAGCTTTTCTACAATACTTGACAAAGCGTTGTAAATAGTGTTGTGATTCATGGGTCGACAATATTTTCCCAAAGTTGTGATTCTCTTTCAAATTTTTTTTGAAAGCCTAACACAACCCTTGCTTGTGTTGTAGAATATCTTGGACAACACAAGTAGGGTATTGTGGAAACATATGTAACAACAAATCTTTGGTATTACGAATAAGATTTGCACGTCACTTTTGTGAGTCGTGGAACTATCTTGGACAACACATAGTTATGTTGTAAAGAAAGTATTTCACAATATCTGGGTTGTGTAGTTGAAAACTGAAGACAACATCTATTAGCATTGTGAATACTCTTTGTCATTACACTTCCTAGAGTTGTACAACTATCTTGGACAATACCTAGTTTGAGTAGACATTCTTTCACAACCACTGGTTTGTGTTGTTGAAATATGGAATACAACTCTTATTAGACATTGTGTGCATAAAACTATTTTGAAAAAAATTATAACAACCTAATTGCCGAAAGTATTTCACATTCACATTAAGGTGCCAGTGTAACACATTTACATTCATTCAAGTTAACATGTCACTCCAATTGCATTATCTAGCTAACTTCAAATCAAATCACCTAGTATGAAAGTGTGTTGTGCAACAAAAGAAAAGAAAATGATAAAAAAATTTGAACATGACCAAAAATATCATATAAATCGTAAAAACGTAGATATTTCCTCCCTACAAATATGGCATTAGAATACACTTCCTTGGATTTCTACAAACTATTCAACTTCCCTGAATATAATTCCACTGCTCCAACCAATTCCTCCCCAGCAATGTTTTCCTAGCATTCATCTAATACATTCATTTCAGCTCTTGCTCTATTTGTTGCAGCTCATATCACCCATTACTCCAACCAATTCCTCCTACAATGTTTTCCTAGCAATCATATAATACATTCATTTCAGCTCTTGCTGTATTTGTTGCAGCTCATATCACCCATTCAGCTCATCAGACTCACACTTTGCTCAACCTTTCTTGCACATCAATCTCCTTCAGCTCTGCCTCTTTATAAACGCTACATAAATGTGGTTGTCTCATCACCATCCTAATAAAATACTAATTTTTCATTTGCAAAAACTAACCTTGATATGAGATATTTATCTGTTTACACGCCTGTTTATGCCCTGAGCACCAATGGGCTACAACAGAAAAAGCCAACACTTCCTCTTTAGGATTGACTTGGAAAATTAGCCAAAAGACCTCATTAACCAAAATTTCTGGCGTTATTCAGAACAATAGCGCAACCCTGCAATCACTGCAAACATGGCCAACAATAAAAGGCATGACATCATTAGATAGCAAGATAAGCAAATTCATATCCAATAACAACAGTTGATTTGGCAGCTTCCTCTCTAACTGAGAGGCTCAAATGAAGGACGGATGGAGAGTAGAAATAACACAGCATGCTCTTTAAGTGAATTCCATTCTGACTTGACTTGAGCCTTATAACTAGAAATATTGAACGTTACATATGCAGTTACAGCAGCTGGCTTGACCTCTCCTATGTTCGGTTTCTTTACCTCTTTAATCCCGAATTCCTTGACTGGCACTCCCATCCTTGACCAACCTCGAAACGGTTTCTCCCTAAATATTTATGTATGCAAGAAGATGCAGAATGGCCTCCTAAATGTCTTCTCGAATTTCATATGTTGATTCAAGACGGAAAAGATTGAAGTTTCTCAAAATATAATCATGAAGGGTCAGAATCAAGATTAATCTTTGGGAGTGCCGGGCATCCTTCCCGGAGTAATTAATACTTGGAACGAGGCACTCATCCCATATTATCTGTTCATTTGGGTATAAGGAAGTGCATTTATAGCCTCTTTTTTGGGACTGCCTTTTCTCAAGAAAGGAGACCATGACTTCAAGAAGAAAATCAACCCTCTCAGTCCATGAATCCTTGTTGTACACCAACTGAAGCTGTAAATATAATAGTGTCAACCACCATATAAACATACAACCAATATGCAAATAAAAAAGAAAATAACAAGTCGATCACAGACCTTATCGCAAACCAAGTCTTTTAGCTCCTCGGGAGAGAGCACAAACAACTTGTTTGACAGATCAGATCTTCTGTGCATTGAGCCAATATTAGCCAATGCAAGTTCGTTCAACTACCATGATCAAAACATAAAATGGGTGAGATACGATAATCTATATAAACAAACACATCTATATAACTAGCGTGTAACTCATATCCAAAAGACAGAATACACTGTATGCACACGAAACCGATTTAACACACCTTGGGAACTTTCTCAATGTCAATAACTGGAAATTTTTAACGCGAGAGTAATGAGCAACAAGCACATTTTCATCAGATAGCTGCTTCCAGAATGGTCATTAATCTCAAACCCTTCGTACAACTGTAAAAGATCAACCAACTGTGCAAAAATCCTTCCTTTTGGGTGGTTATAAGGAGCACTTAAATGACATTTTGGAACATCAGCAACATCGGCAACAACATGCCTCAAAAACCTGCAAACACGGAAAATTATTGTAAATGAACAGTGTACCACCGAATTCTTAATACAGCAACAGTGTATGTGCATCTCACCTGTTAATGGGGGAAGGCTATATTGGTACTCATCTTCAGTTCCTTGCTCTCCATCTGGTTCAACAAGAACAACACCAATACATTCTAGTTCAGACCCATCTCTGCAATTCAAACACTGAGCACCTAGAGGAGTGTCAATAGAGCCATTTGAGGTAGATAGAGATGCAGTAGAGCATCAAAATGATGGTAAAACACTTGACAGTAGATTCATTTCGAGCTAATCTTCTTCTAAATGAAGAAGAGAAAAATGGAGAATTACTCAACAATGAAGTTGAGTTGCTCTTGTCACTAACATTACCTCCTCAGAACCAGTAAATACAGCTGCAAATGCTACAGTTGGAATAAGGGAAGCAACTACCATGCAGAAACCAGATGTGTCTTTCATCCAATCCCCTCCTTTCTCCACCAAATCCTCGTGTTGATGTGTAAATATAAATTGAGCTGTATTTCCTTTTCTATTTCGTCGGACCTTATCATCCTCTGGTATAATACTTTCAACCCCCTGAATAATAGGAAGGTCAGTAATGCAATGATCAAAAAGAAGAGATCGGGTCAGTTAATCATATCGGATGTCATGAGTTTATAACCCTTACCTTAAACCACTGCAACTCTCTTTGCACCTGAAGAGCTGTACCACATACAGAATTGAGTTGAACAGGAGGTGCAATCTAAGTGAAGTGTCCATATTGGTTGCAGGGTACATGGATATGGCTGGCAATTTGGGTCCTCGCCAAACACCCCAAGTATTTTTCAGAACCAACAAGTTTCAACTAGAGAGGTTTAATCCTACTTGTGAAGAAGAGATACAAAGACACCCATATGCGTACATCCCATTTGGAATTGGACCTCGACAATGTATTGGAATAAAATTTTCAATACAAGAGATTAAGTTGGCTTTGATTCATCTTTATCGTAGATACTCATTCCAGCATTCCCCAAATATGGAAAATCCTTTGGAGTTTGAGTACGGAATCGTACTCAACTTCAAGTATGGTGTCAAACTTAGAGTCATTAGAAGATCAACCTGATTAATGAATACAGCAGACGCAAAGCATGTAAGTCGAACGTTCTTACTTTATTTTAATTATCAATGTAACAAAATATTCAATGAATCAAAAAAAATTCTAAGAGGCTTTATTTATATCTTGACTTTTTACAGACTCACACACACACTATTCATAAGATAAAACAGAAAATAACTGGCAAATGTGTAGAATACACGAGAGTAACATACCCTCTTGTTATCCCTCTTGTTGAAGACTTTCTTATATTTTCTGAAATCAAATCAATCATATATTCATATCCCTCTTGTTGTTGCTGCAGCTGCAAACATAGGAAAAGTTCAGTTTAACCTAACAATCCAAAGGAATCTGACATGAAGTCTAAAATTAAAGAAAAAAAGACAAAGGGGGAAACCCACCTGACATGAAGTCTATTAATCTTAACTTCAAATCACATCAACTCTTCAAGACCTCTATATCACCACCAAAAAAACCCATCTTCTAATTCATTCTCGATACCACAGTTCAACAAAGATCTCCTCTCTGTAATTCCACCAGAAACTCATCATCCCCAATTGAGATCAGATTAACTCAATTTACCACCAGTTCATGTCATCTCAAAATCAGCTGAAAATCGAATACAATCGAGCCTGCAATTTGAGATACAACCATCATTTTCTTATTAACTTCTTGCCTTATAATACAGTATCCATCTTCAGCTTAAATCCAACATCAACACCACCAATTCAAATATAAACCCATTTAATTCCCGACATCAATGTTAAAATCAAAAACCCACATCAATATCTACATAAAAACTACAAAAACCACACATTAAACTTTAATTCAAACAAAATATCAACATCAATCATGAATGCACTCATGTGTTCCTGTGCATAAATGAGCTTACCAAATTCATATATGTATTTGGGAAAAAAGAATTATACCTTTATCCAGAATCTTAGATTGAAGCAGTTGATTTTGATTTTCTGTTTTGCCTCGATTAAACTTCTCGGATCATCGTTTCAAACCCTAACTATCAATTTTATTTTCAATCACCATCATCTATTCTTAGAAACCTAAATTTCCTCCTCTGATCTAAATTCTTTCTCCAATTTTAGATCAACACATCGATTTATAATCCTCAAATCACCAAACCCAATCTCTAATTTCTTCTTGTTTATCACATCGATTAAATCACCATCTTCAACTCCATTAAACCACCGTCTATATCTCAATCAAACCCTAGATTTTCTGTTCTTGCCTATAACAACAATCAAATTGAGAGAAACCACCAATTTAGTCTCAAACCCTCACTCCACTAAATTCTCGGACTCTAACAGACGCCATGGGTTCTGATATTACTTTGTAAAAGTGAAAGAGAAACAACAAGAGAAACAAAGAGAGATAGTTGAGATGATCTGAAATAACTATCTGTGTCCTCAATTTCCTGTTTCAATCGAACAAAAATTAGGTTTTTTCCTGCAAGGAAAGGTTATGAGAGATTAGAGAGAAAGAGATGAGCGAAAATAGGGAAGAGGGAAGAGAAGTGAGAAAAGTGAGAGATGAACGGTGGAGATTTAGTTAGGGAATGTCATACGGATTAGGGATATTTTTGGATGGTAGAGATTTGACTAGGGATTATCATACGGATCAAGGAAATTGTGTTCATTTTGTGCTAATACGAACTCATGTATTCGGTTCTATTATCAACATTCGACACGAAAAAAATTCCAAAAAAAATATTAATAAATTTATGACATTGATATCGACATTCTGATGTAAAAAAAATCCAAAAAATGTATAAGAATGAATCGGGAAAATAAAAATGAATTCGATAATTGGTGTGTTTTTGTGCTTTCTCTTTGTGTTTCCGGTTTAAATTTGGACTAGTCACATAGGTCATGAAGTAATTTGGACTAGTCATACAGGTCATAAAGTAGCTTTAGTAAATGATACATCATTGAAATCGATAAATATGAAGCTCAGTGTTGATTCCAACTTCAAATGCGGTATAACGACAAACAAACTATGAACCGAGAGGGTTCAGGCTTCAAACTTAGCAGGATATATCATCAAAATCGATAAATATGAAGCTCAGTGTTGATTCCAAATTCAAATGCCGTATAACGACAAACAAACTATGAACCGAGAAGCTCCGGGAGGGTTCAGACTTCAAACTCAGCAGGATATATCATCGAAATCGATAAATATGAAGCTCCGGGAGGGTTCAGACTTCAAACTTAGCAGGATACAACATCGAAATCGATAAATATGAAGCTCAGTGTTGATTCCAATTTCAAATGTGGTATAACGACAAACAAACTATGAACCGAGAAGCTCCAAGAGGGTTCAGTCTTCAAACTTAGCAGGATACAACATCGAAATCGATAAATATGAAGCTCGGTGTTGATTCCAACTTCAAATGTGGTATAACGACAAACAAACTATGAACCGAGAAGCTCCGAGAGGGTTCAGGCTTCAAACTTAGTATGATACATCATCGAAATCAATAAATATGAAGCTCAGTGTTGATTCCAACTTAAAATGTGGTATAACGACAAACAAACTATGAACCGAGAAGCTCAGGAGGGTTTAGGCTTCAAACTTAGCAGATATATCATCGAAATCGATAAATATGAAGCTTCGGTGTTGATTCCAACTTCAAATGTCGTATAAAGACAAACAAACTATGAACCGAGAAGCTCGGGAGAGGTTCCAGACTTCAAACTCAGCAGGATATATCATCGAAATCTATAAATATGAAGCTCAGTGTTGATTCCAACTTCAAATGTTGTATAACGACAAACAAACTAAGAACCGAGAAGCTCCGAGAGGGTTCATACTTCAAACTCAACATGATATATCATCGAGTGGACTATTATAAGTCGGAAACTTCGTAAGAACGATGAATCCGTCAATTTACATGTAAGATTCCTTCAGAATATTCCCTGAAACCTCAAACAAACCATATTCTGGCATATTGTATGCATACCCTGGCTCCGAGATCAAAATTTGGCCGTGAGTGGAGTACTATAAGTCGAAAACTTCGTAAAAACGATGAATCCATCCATTTACAGGTAAGATTGCTCCAAAATATTTCCCGAAACCTTAAAGAAACCTTATTCTGGTATATTTTATGCATACCTTAAACACTTTTGGCGACTTCGAGAAAGAAAGTGGCTCCGAGCTCAAAACCTAACAGCGAGTTGACTACTAAAAGTTGGAAACTTCGTAAGACCGGGGAATCCAACCATTCATAGGTAATATTCCATGGAATATTCTCTGAAACCTTAAACAAACCCTATTTCTTCATATTGTATGCATACCTTAAACAAATGTTACTTCACTCACCAACTCTTTATAACTTGATAGGAAGTATGAGCATCCACTTACTGGCATGCAACTGAAGATGAAATTTATCATATTTGAACATCACAGGTCCAAAGATTACTAGAGTTGGACCTGAGTTTCTCATTCGGATGAACTGAAAATAAAATTTATCAGATTTGAACGTCACAGGTTCAAAGATTACTAGAGTTCTACCAGAGTTTCTCATTCGGATGAACTCAAAATAAAATTTATCAGATTTGAACGTCACAGGTTCAAAGATTACTAGAGTTCTACCAGAGTTTCTCATTCGGATGAACTGAATATGAAATTTATCAGATTTGAACATCACTTAGTTCAAAGATTACTAGAGTTAAACTGAGTTTCTCATTCGAACCAAGATGAAATTTATCAAATTTGGTGCAATAAATATTATGGAGACTGAAAATGACTAGACTACCCATATTGGAAATAGGTAAAGTAAATATTACAAAATGTGAAAATGATTTATATTGCCCTTATTGGAAATAAGTGCAATAAATATTATGGAGACTGTGAAAATGACCAGACTACCCTTATCAGAAATAAGTAAAGAAAATATTACAAACTATGAAAATGACCATATTACCCTTAGTGAAAATAAGTGCAATAAATATTATGGAGACTGTGAAAAATGACCAGACTACCCTTATCAGAAATAAGCAAAGAAAATATTACAGACTGTGAAAGTGATCATATTACCCTTTGTGAAAATAAATGCAATAAATATTATCGAAACTTTAATAATGACCAGACTACCCTTATCAGAATTAAGTAATGTAAATATTACAGACTTTGAAAATCACCATATTACCCTTGATGGAAATAAGTGCAATAAATATTATGGGGACCGTGAAAATGACCAGACTACCCTTATTGGAAATAGGTAAAGTAAATATTACAAAATGTTAAAATGACCATATTACCCTTAATGGAAATAAGTGCAATAAATATTATGGTGACTGTGAAAAATGACAAGACTACCCTTATCGGAAATAGGTAAAGTAAATATTACAAAATGTGAAAATGACGATATTACCCTTAATGGAAATAAGTGCAATAAATATTATGGAGACTGTGAAAAATGACAAGACTACCCTTATCGAAAATAGATAAAGTAAATATTTCATAATGTGAAAATGACCATATTACCCTTAATAGAAATAAGTGCAATAAATATTATGGAGACAGTGAAAATGACCAGACTACCCTTATCGGAAATAAATAAAGAAAATATTAGAGACTATGAAAATGACCATATTATCCTTAGTGAAAATAAGTGCAATAAATATTATCGAAACTTTAATAATGACCAGATCATACTATTATCGTAAATAAGTAATATAAATATTACAGACTTTAAAAATGACCATATTACCTTGATGGAAATAAGTGCAATAAATATTATTGAGACTGAAAATGACCGGATCGCCCTTATTGGAAATAAGTAAAGTAAATATTATAAAACATGAAAATGACCATATTACCCTAATGTAAATAAGTCCAATAAATATTATGGAGACTGTGAAAAATGACAAGACTACCCTTATCTAAATAGGTAAAGTAAATATTTCATAATGTGAAAAAGACCATATTACCTTGATGGAAATAAGTGCAATAAACATTATGGAGACTGTGAAAATGACCAGACTACCCTTATCGGAAATAAGTAATTTTCAGAAGGCTTCATTGTTTAAGGCTCACTCCCACTTGAGCATTACTTTTTGAGCATTATATTTTGTTTTACAACACTTATGAAGGGTTGTCATAAAGTTAGTGTATAATTAGTGTATTAAAGAACCACAAACTTAACAGAACATGTTATAATGTAGGATGGTTAGTGGTGTAGACTTCCACGCTTGAGGCTCATGATCGAATCCCCCAACCATATTTTTTCCAACATTATATATTTTTACTTCAACAACACTTATAAGTGTTGTTGTAGGTTTCTATTTAAAAAAAAAGAAAAAAAATCAAAACTTGTGAACTGAAAGGGTGGTTGATGAGCTAGACTTCCATGTAGTAGGTTCATGTTCGAATCTCCCGTCTGACATATTTTTCATTATCATATTTTTGTGTTCTTCAACAACACTTGTGAGTATTGTGATAGGCTAAGTTACTACATATATGGAACAACGTTGTTATAGCCAAATGTTGTCACAAATGTTTTGCTTAAGGAGTTGTCGTTTGTTTTCCTAGCGCAACCCCTTGTTTCCTAAGGGTTGGCAGTGATGATATACGACAACTCTTCCTTTGAAAACAGTTGTAAAACATAGGACTTTCTACAATACTTAGCGAAGCGTTGTAAATCTCCAGTTGTAGATGTATATTTTTCCTGTAGTGAACATGTGGATCAAAAACAAAAAAATCTCACAAAACTAATAAATTGTAAATAACACATTTTTTTATAGAGTTGGTGCTAGACCGCAGATGATGGGATATAGTAAAGCAAAGCTCAAATTTCTTGATATAGTAGGATCACTTGGAGTATAAGGGGTAACCCAAATGGGCTCATGTTGGACTATGTGGTTTTCCAAAGCTCTTGCTAGTTACGAGAAGGACAGGCTTATGGTTTGCTATATATACATTTAAGATGACCCTTTGTTTCTTTCATTTAAGGAAAACACTCCTCCTCCTACATCTACATCAGAACTCCAGCCGCGGTTTCCACATTTCGGCCTCTGATCTTCATCATCCATCAAATTTTTCTTCTTCCAAAATCAAAGGAGAATGAGTTATAAATTATTTAATTTTGGGTTCATGTGTGAATCTTTACATATAGCATTGAGGAGGGACACAATCATCGCTAGGATTTAACATAATGATTTCTCCTCTCAAAGTATTGTTGTGGATCGAATATTGGAAACCCTTTCA
The DNA here is from genome assembly GCA_023529315.1 of Papaver bracteatum. Lineage (NCBI taxonomy): Eukaryota > Viridiplantae > Streptophyta > Magnoliopsida > Ranunculales > Papaveraceae > Papaver > Papaver bracteatum. The sequence goes on along the minus strand of JAJJWX010003719.1, from coordinate 264,801 downwards.
TTGAATAGAACAAGGGTTTCAAACACATCTGATTCTTGATAGATTTTTTGCGTCTTGTTGTTCTTCAACAGAGGACGAGGAGAAAGATGAAGAAAGTATCAGCATCGACGGCTGAAATGATGAATGTATAAGTGTATGTCCTCTGACTTGTGCTGTGTTCTGATGTTGCAATGGTTTATGAGAAGAGAGATCATGTGAAGATAATCTGTTACTTTTAAAAGTTAAAACTTTTGATTTTTTGTGTTCAGTTTTGTTTTGATTATTTTAGTCGGCATTACTCAGATCTCATGGAAGTAAACAATTTTATACTTGTAATTGTAAAGTCGCAGAGTATGAAATCAGTGTTAGCTCGGAGTAGACTCGGAAACAATGTTTTCATTATAGTTCAATTGTTTGGTTATTGAAGTATGTGATTGAGTTAGTATATAAGTCGCACATTGAATAACTCTGGGTTCAATTGATTGGGGTAAATAGTAATAACCGTTGGTGTTGATTTTTACCGGCACAATCTTCCTCTCATACAAGTAGATTTAGCATAATAACTGTGATGGGTTCAGTTGATTGGGGTAAAATAGTAGTTACTGTGGTTGGTGCACAATCTTCCTAAAACTAAACGCGTGTCAAGCAATGAGAAGAGGAGCACTTGATAAATCAATAGTGTTGCATACACAGAGTACTTGATAGGCTATTTATTATTGTCTCATTTCCTCTGCCTCTCACACACACACTCTGCAAAGAAAGAAGAAAGTTTAGGGTTTCTAATGGCTTCTTCTTCTTCTCCAAAAATCCACCTCTTCAAAAAAACAGGTATACTAATTTACACTCTGAAATCTATATATCTTTCTTTTATTGGGTAATAAATTTTAACATGATGCTTATGTGTGTTTGTTTGATTCAAAGAATTGATGATGGAACCCACGAAGATTACTATCTGGATCCATCTGATAACTTGGTGAAGATAACATCTGCCTAGACAGTCGTTGAACATGAAGATCATCTTGTTTTGAGTATCAGTTTGCTTAGCATTGGACATCTAGTTGCGGTTGCACCAGGGACATATATTATTCATATTGTTGTCCTTAAAGAAAACAACGAAAAGGCTGCTTCTTTATCATAAAGATGGGATGAACAACTTTAGTATTAAGATCAATCAAAAATTCCTCAAGATTGTTAAGGATTACGGAGGGCTTCCTGATGCTACCGCTATTCTGTTCATCAAAGAACTCAAGATGAAGAAGGAATTATCGCGATGAAGAATCTACGATCTGGATGATTGAGGGGAAATGGAAGGTGGTTAGTCTTTTGGTTTTCAAGTTTGTTGATGCTGCTGTCTTTTCATGTTTCTTCCTAGTTTTTCCTTTTGTTTTAGGATTTATTTAATTTGATTTCAGTTCTTAGTTAGGGGGTTTTGGAAGTTGTTTTGAGATTGTTAATCTGATGATCAGGAGGAGCTCAATATGGATTTCACAAATGTAATCAATCATCAAACAACTATAACAAGATTCTATCTATCTTTATATAATTTGTAAAATCCTTCCATTTCCATATTAAAATCAATGTGTTGATTTATTTTTTTATGTATTTTTTTGAGATGTTTTTGTTCTTGTACTGCTTCAAACAGAGATTCTAATGGTGCTATCCGGAGATGGTTTTGTTTGCTAGCTCTCTGTGTGAATTCTGTAAAAAACAGCTTTGTTGAGTCTAAGTTTTGGATGAAAGCTCAAAATGGTAAAAATCTTCAGAGGCAAGTTAAAGTCACACCAAAAAGCAAGATTCCACAAATTGGGTTATAGAAATTCAAAATCTGAAACCCTAAAAATCACGTTACTTGACTGCGACTCCTTATAACTTGCAGCTCACACATGTACTACCTAAATCTTATCCATGGCGTGAAGTTTATTAGAGGGAATTATCTAGTGCATGCCATGTAGAATTTAGAAGGAATTTAGAATGAGCCTCGGAATGTTTTGCTAAAAATTAGGCACCAAAAAAGGGCCCATGGTGGTACCCACTTGTTACCGCACCATTGGCTCTGCCAAGATACAACATACTAATATTTCTTCCACATGAAAAATTAGATTTCTAGTTTGTTTCAAAATTTGAGCAAAGAAAAGGTTTCAATTTTTTAATAAGGAGGCAATACAATCGTTTCTTTGATACAACCGTGTCTAAAAATGGGCTCAAGTTGGACTAGGTGGTTTGCCAAAGTTCTTACTAGTTACAGGCTTAGGGTTTACTATATATGCGATGACCTTTTGTTTCTTTCAATTAGGGCAAGCACTAATTCTCCTACATCTAACAATTTTTTTCTTCCAAAAGAACCGCAAGAAATAATTTAAAAAAAATATGAGATATGAATTATTGGATATTTTTGGTTTGTGTGGGAATGTTTATGTATAGCATGGATGGAGTAGAAACAATGATCCTTAAGATTTAACACAATGATTTCTCCTCTCTAAGTATTAGTATCGGTTGAATATTGCAAATCATTTGAGAAAAGAGATAGAATCAGTAGTATCGGTGTATCTGCCCTGACTTGTGGTGTGTTGCAATGGTTTATGAGAAAACAGATTTAGTGAAGATAATCTGCTACTTTTAAGAGTTAAAACTTTTTAGTAATTAAATTTGTTTTGATTTTTTTAGGCGGTACTCAAATCTCATGGAGGTGACGATTTTGATCCTTGTAAAGTTGCTAAGTTTGAAATTAGTGTTTGCTCGGAGTAGACTTGAGTTTTTCAGAATTGGAACCAATGTTTTGATTTTATTGCATTTTTTTCTTCCTGGGAATGTATTGGGGTATTGGGAGAACCTACTTCGAATAGTGCTAGGCATGGTTTGCGTATGGAACCTGTTTTGCCGCGTGCAAGAATTTTACCAATCTGTTTCGTGGTAGTTTGTAGCATAGCATTTGGTAAAATCAAATTTAATTTTGACGTTGTAAAGTCAAAGTGGCTATGTCTAGTTTGAGTGCGGCCCTGCCAAACCACAACACACCTGCCAAAGGACACCTTGGGGAGTGATTCGTTATAGGAGAAGCACACTAGCTCCTAAAATATATTGTAGCATCACTTTTTACAGCTACGCCTGCAATATCCTTGGAATTCTCGGTATTGTAAGAGCATTGCAATCACCGTTATATCGTGAGAAATGCCTCCTTCTATTTGAGCTAATATTTTACCTCACATTGTGCATTTTAAGATTTAAAAGATTCAATAGCTATAAATAAGCTCTTTGTTGTTGTATACCAACTCAAACATTTAACAGCCAGCTAGTTTTATCAACGAGATATGCCTCAACCACTTGAGGCCGTTCCAATCCTAGCTACATTAATTCTTAAAGTTTGAAATCAGTGTTAGCTCAGAATTCGAACCAATGTTTTCACTTTAATGCATAGATTATTTTTCTTGCAGACCTTGCTTGCGAAGGTATTGGCTACCTGCAATTCAGCTTCATATCTATTTGCGTTTAGAGTAGGAGAACCTAATGCGAATACCGTGTGGATGCAAATGCTAGGCCTGTATTTGCATCTCGAACCAATTTGCGCCCTGTGCAAGAAGCTTTTCAATTTTGTAGCATAGCGTTTGGTGTATTAAAATTTTAATTTGTAGCTCAGTTTAGTTTTACTTCCGAATACACCTACCACACAGGACACCCGTCTGCAGATTATAATAAGAGCATTTGGAATTTGCGATGACCATTCATTGTCAGTGCCAATTGAACTGACTAGTGAAAAAAACTTTGACATTGTTAATAAAACCCAAGATCTCGATTTCTCCTTCAATTTGAGTTAATATTGTACATATGGTGTATTTTAAAATTGAACAGTCCAATGAAATTATTTGAACCCTTTTTAATTGCCCATGTAGCTGCTGCCTGAGCTGCTAGACTCTCTACTATTGTCGCCAAAGACGCCAGTGCTGAAATGGCTAGCCAAACTAAATGTTCACATGTAATCCCTGTCGAGAAGTCCAAATCACACTTCAATATTAACTTCCTTGTACAACGCATCAAAATATATGAATGTAAATTCTCTCTGATATATCTGACACCGAGACGAACTATCCAAGCGACGGATGCGGGCACCGACCATTTAGGAGCGTCCGTGCTGTATAAAGCTAGGTACCGCTATATCACATATGGTCTTTATACCGCCGAAACACTTGGACTAGGTAAGGGCCATGTGGTTTGCTGAAGGTAAATTTTTTTTGGTTTTCATGCTGCGATCACTTGGACTAGGTGTGTACTAATGGCTAACAAAATGGGCTTGAGTTGGACTAGTTAGTTACCAGAAGGGGGCTTAGGGTTTACTATATATATACATTATAAGATAACCCTTTGTTTCTTTCATTTAGGACGTCTCCTACATCTACATCTAAACTCCAGCCGCCGGTTCCACATTTCTGTGTCTGATCTTCATATTAACAATTCTTCTACTTCCAATAGAATCGCAAGAAATAATATCAGAAGAATGAGTTGTGAATTATTGAATTTTGAGATTTAACACAATGATTTCTCCTTTCAAGGTATTGGTATTGATTGAATATCACAAAGCTTTTCGCTGATTCAGAAAGGGTTGAAATAGATTTGGATCTTGATAGGCTTTCAAGTTTTCTATAACAAATCAAATTTCCTCTTTGGACTCTGCACTCCATAATTCCTCTTCCCATCATAGTACTTCTTCATTCATTTCTTCTTCACTAATGCTAAATACTCAGAATAACTCTTTGATCTCCATTATCAAACAAACCGTAAGAAATAGAAGAAGAATGAGTTATGAATTACTGATTTATGAGTTTATGCGGAAACCTTCTCCTTGATTTAGCATAATGATATCTCCTCTCACATTCAAATCGGATGAAATCCGATTCATCCTAAGTTGGTTGGGAGAATTTAGGATATGCAAGTTTATCACACTATTGAAGGAATATAACGCCGCATCTCTGCTGTTTGCAACGGATTTTGGAGTGGCGAATCTGGTGGAGATGAAAGATCCCTGAAGCCTGAACCCTGAACCCTGAACACTTAATTGTAATTTTGTAGTTATTGCTTACAAGTTGTTGTCTAAATTCGAGTTTTCTTCGAAAAGGGAATTACTAATTTTAAGTATAGTTCATTTTCCCTTGCTTTTCTGCAGTTCAAACAGATAACATATCTAAATGCATTTCTGAATTTGTTGTGGTTAGTTTATTGTATTGTAGTTTATTCTAAAGATGTGCATGGGCTACTACAGCTACATCTATACCTTTAGAATAAAAGATGCCTCTATCCAAATTTGGGTTCTTCAGGCGCTTTTTGAAGTTACTGGTTATTACTACTATGGAAATTTTAGGTTCTTGCAGCATTACCTTATCTTGATAGAGAACTCTCACCGAGCCAAGCACAGATCTTTCTCCATCCCTCCCATTTTTTGTGGCAGCAGATGAACTGAGTAAAAACTGCATGCTTCAAAGAATTACCGAGTAAAAATGTGATGAACTGAACAACGTTCCATGATATCAAGCGAGCAATTGTTTTTAGTACCATCTTTCAGTGTGTTATGCATTTCAAACAGTGCAACGTAGTCCAAGTTTCTAACCTTCTTAACAATGAAAATGAAAACCAACCAATCTAATGGTGTCAGCCACTTTTAAAGTCTGAGATAACTTTCTTTTGATAATTTCTCTGAAATAGTAAAACTCAAAGCTCTTTGCTGATTAGTTTCCACTTGTATGCACTCCTTTATGTTATTTTCCATTTCTAACAAATATTAAGCAAACCCGTTGCTCAACGGAATGATGATTAATCAGTTGTTTTGTCGTTATACTTGATGGTAACAATCTCAGTGATTCAATTCCTTCGGTTGTTCCTTTTAACTCAGCTGATTTATTGGTTTTGGACGTGAGTCGACTGACCATTTTCATGTAATTACAACATGGCTTGGACTGTGGTGTAAGATGTTAGTACCGGTAAACGAAAACAACAACATACTTTATAAAACTTCTCAACTGGAAGTGATTTTCATAATCTCTAATTCACTGCCTTCAACTAAAACCATCATTGCCTTTATAAAGGCTTACAACTTATCTTGACAGAATCATAGGAAATAAATAAAATCTAACCAAATTAAGGAAATAACACTTAGAATATCTAAATTAATAAAAAGAGTATCAGTTCCTGCCAAAAGCCGAGACATACTCCTTATTCTCTAGCTAAAAATAACTCGAAACATACCAACTTGGACTGAACTACCAATATTAGTTGCGAGCGCGTGCTCGACGTTCCCTTTCTTCATTCCAACATAAGGCTATCTCGTGCACTACATCATTCTCCCCTGGAAAGAGGAAATTCGCCCTCGAATTAGGAGGGTCGTCGTCAGATGAATCATCAATGTAAGGAATAAGGTGATTGACAGTAAAGACGTCCGTATAATGAATATGACTTGGAAGTTTTAAACGATAAGCATGGGGACTGAGTTTTTCAATGACTTCCAATGGACCAACCATGCGAAAATTTTCTTTAGTAAGTACTGCCGAAACAAAATCACCAACAACAAACTTGACTTGACGATGGTGACGAACTGCAGTTGACTTGTACATGTGGAAAACGTTATGGGCAGCAACATTGAGAGAAGTTACCAAGTTCTGGGCAGTAATATTGCAACTTTCTTGGGGCTTCCGAATCAAACTTCTGTCTATAGTATGCATTTGCAAGCCACGAACAATTGGGAACAAACTTTGATCCATATGCTTATTATGCAAACCAATAATCAAAATCTTTGTCTCCTAATTACGTCCCAACAGCATATTAGAAGCAATAGTAGAGGAAGTTGCCGAGACTGGCTCTTTCGTTGGGACCAGTGTAATGCGAGTGGAATCAAATATAAATGAATTAGAATTTTCTTACCATCATGCTCCACTTATCTATCATATTTCCATGGTCTGCTGTCCCAACAGCAGATGACAAGCATCCATTACGACAACATCACACCAAACACTATCTTCATATAAAGAGCCAATTGAAAATTTCACTGGACAACGATTAAAGACGGTTACCTCTGAACCCTTACTGAGCCAATGAAGAGAGTAAGGATGGGGGTGTTTTTCAGTAGGTAGCTTCAACTTACTAACGGCTTCTTCCGACACCACATTCTCACAACTACCAGAATCAATTATTATACGACAAATCTTGCCACCGATGGTACAAGTTGTTTGAAAAATATTCTTTCTCAGCCATGGCTCATCAATTTTTGGACTCAAAAATGAACGACGGAGAACCATTAAACACTCACCTTGATCTCCCGGCAAAAATACTTCTTGTAGAACATCCGTTTTCTCTTTGGTGTCAGCAAAAGATTCATCCTTTGCATCACCATCCACTAGTAAAGACTTACTAGGCCTGCCTACTTTGCGACAATCTTTCGCAATATGACCCGGATCTCTGCAACGATAACAATTAACAGTCGTCTTTGACGATGAACTAACATCTTGTACTGCGGAAGCATGCTGTAACGGGAGCATAGGAGATTGACTAACATAAGAGGTAACATTCTGACGGGTCCATTGTTTTTCCAAGCACAACGCACGCTGATGGACTTCAGAAACAGAAAAATAATCAAACAAATTTAGAGTATCTTGAAAGATTTGATGCAAACCTCCTATATAGCGATAGACAAGTTGTTCTTCAGGCTCCATAATACCCGATCTAGTAACCAAATCATAAAATTCCTTCGTATATTCGTCAACGGAATGAGAACCTTGATGAAGATTTTGAAGACGAATATATAGCTCTCGAGTGTAATTAAAAGGTGAAAATGCTGCACGCATACACATTCCAAGCCTAGCCCAAGATGAAATCTCTGGTTTGCCTTGTTGTATACGCGTTGCTTTCAATTGCCGCCACCAAATAGCAGCCCTTCCTTGAAAGCGGGTAGTAACAAGAGGAACCACATGATCATCCGGTATCTTGTTAAACTCAAGCACTTCTTCCACGGTAGAAAACCATAAAATCTTCCGGCGTCAACCCACTACCATGAAACTCAGGAATCTCCACACGAAATGAAGATTCCCACCTTCTTGAGTCACGTTCATGAAGCAAGTTCCCCCGTTCATGATCAGCAAATGGGTTTGCAACATCATCATCATCGGTTCGCTCGATGTATGATTCATCATTAGGAAGCCGACGACGCTCATGTCATTCCAGCAACGTAGCCACTTGACCGGAGTGCAGCTCAACCGCGCGTGAGAGTTCATCATACCTAGTTCTCTCCATCACCTCATCAACCAAAGCTTCGCGAGGAACACCTTGACCTCTACCACGAACCATGTTGGAAGGATCGATACCCAGATTCTGAATACCAAATGGTGTAGGATGTTAGTACCGGTAAACGAAAACAACGACACACTTTATAAAACTTCTCAACTGGAAGTGATTTTCATAATCTCTAATTCACTGCCTTCAACTAAAACCATCATTGCCTTTATAAAGGCTTACAACTTATCTTGACAGAATCATTGGAAATAAATAAAATCTAACCAAATTAAGGAAATAACACTTAGAATATCTAAATTAATAAAAAGAGTATCAGTTCCTGCCAAAATCCGAGACATACTCCTTATTCTCTAGATAAAAATAACTCGAAACATACCAACTTGGACTGAACTACCAATATTAGTTGCGAGCGCGTGCTCGACGTTCCCTTTCTTCATTCCAACATAAGGCTATCTCGTGCACTACATCATTCTCCCCTGGAAAGAGGAAATTCGCCCTCGAATTAGGCGGGTCATCGTCAGATGAATCATCAATGTAAGGAATAAGGTGATTGACAGTAAAGACGTCCGTATAATGAATATGACTCGGAAGTTTTAAACGATAAGCATGGGGACTGAGTTTTTCAATGACTTCCAATGGACCAACCATGCGAAAATTTTCTTTAGTAAGTACCGCCGAAACAAAATCACCAACAACAAACTTGACTTGACGATGGTGACGAACTGCAGCTGACTTGTACATGTGGAAAACGTTATGGGCAGCAACATTGAGAGAAGTTACCAAGTTCTGGGCAGTAATATTGCAACTTTCTTGGGGCTTCCGAATCAAACTTCTGTCTGTAGTATGCATTTGCAAGCCACGGACAATTGGGAACAAACTTTGATCCATATGCTTATTATGCAAACCAATATTCAAAATCTTTGTCTCCTAATTACGTCCCAACAGCATATTAGAAGCAATAGTAGAGGAAGTTGCCGAGACTGGATCTTTCGTTGGGACCAGTGTAATGCGAGTGGAATCAAATATAAATGAATTAGAATTTTCTTACCATCATGCTCCACTTCTCTATCATATTTCCATGGTCTACTATCCCAACAGCTGATGACAAGCATCCATTATGACAACATCACACCAAACACTATCTTCATATAAAGAGCTAATTAAAAATTTCACTAGACAACGTTAAGAGACGGTTACCTCTGAACCCTTACTGAGCAAATGAAGAGAGTAAGGATGGGGGTGTTTTTCAGTAGGTAGCTTCAACTTACTAGCGGCTTCTTCCGACACCACATTCTCACAGCTACCAGAATCAATTATTATACGAAAAATCTTGCCACCAATGGTACAAGTTGTTTGAAAAATATTCTTTCGCAGCCATGGCTCATCATTTTTTGGATTCAAAAATGAACGACGGAGAACCATTAAACACTCACCTTGATCTCCCAGCATAAATACTTCTTGTAGAACATCCGTTTTTTCTTTTATGTCAGCAACAAATTCATCCTTTGCATCACCGTACACTAGTAAAGACTTACTAGGCCTTCCTACTTTGCGACAATCTTTCGCAATATGACCCGGATCTCCGCAACGATAACAATTAACAGTCGTCTTTGACGATGAACTAACATCTTGTACTGCGGAAGCATGTTGTAACGGTAGCATAGGATATTGACTAACAGCATAGGTAACATTCTGACGGGTCCATTGTTTTTCCAAGCACAACGCACGCTGATGGACTTCAGAAACAGAAAAATAATCAAACAAATTTAGAGTATCTTGAAAGATTTGATGCAAACCTCTTATATAGCGATAGACAAGTTGTTCTTCAGGCTCCATAATACCCGATCTAGTAACCAAATCATAAAATTCCTTCGTATATTTGTCAACGGAATGAGAACTTTGACGAAGATTTTGAAGACGAATATATAGCTCTCGAGTGTAATTAAAAGGTGAAAATGCTGCACGCATAGACTTTCCAAGCCTAGCCCAAGATGAAATCTCTGGTTTGCCTTGTTGTATACGCGTTGCTTTCAATTGCCGCCACCAAATAGCAGCCCTTCCTTGAAAGCGGGTAGTAACAAGAGGAACCACACGATCAGCCGGTATCCTGTTAAACTCAAGCACTTCTTCCACGGTATAAAACCATACAATCTTCCGGCGTCAAGCCACTACCATGAAACTCAGGAATCTCCACACGAAATGAAGATTCCCACCTTCTTGAGTCACGTTCATGAAGCAAGTTCCCCCATTCATGATCAGCAAATGGGTTTGCAACATCATCATCATTGGTTCGCTCAATGTATTATTCATCATTAGGAAGCCGACGGCGCTCATGTCATTGCAGCAACGTAGATACTTGACCGGAGAGCAGCTCAACCGCGCGTGAGAGTTCATCGTACCTAGTTCTCTACATCACCTCATCAACCAAAGATTCGCGCGGAACACCTTGACCTCTACCACGAACCATGTTGGAAGGATCGGTACCCAGATTCTGAATACCAAATGGTGTAGGATGTTAGTACCGGTAAACGAAAACAACGACACACTTTATAAAACTTCTCAACTGGAAGTGATTTTCATAATCTCTAATTCACTGCCTTCAACTAAAACCATCGTTGCCTTTATAAAGGCTTACAACTTATCTTTACAGAATCATAGGAACACCTTGACCTCTACCAAGAACCATGTTGGAAGGATCGATACCCAGATTCTGAATACCAAATGGTGTAGGATGTTAGTACCGGTAAACGAAAACAACGACACACTTTATAAAACTTCTCAACTGGAAGTGATTTTCATAATCTCTAATTCACTGCCTTCAACTAAAACCATCGTTGCCTTTATAAAGGCTTACAACTTATCTTGACAGAATCATAGGAAAAAAATAAAATCTAACCAAATTAAGGAAATAACACTTAGAATATCTAAATTAATAAAAAGAGTATCAGTTCCGGCCAAAAGCCGAGATATACTCCTTAATCTCTAGCTGAAAATAACTCGAAACATACCAACTTGGACTGAACTACCAATATTAGTTGCGAGCGCGTGCTCGATGTTCCCTTTATTCATGCCAACATAAGGCTATCTCGTGCACTACATCAGACTCTGACTCGGGAGCTATATAATACCAAATGGGCATGGGCTCAAGATGGAAAATGTGGTTTTCCAAATTGCCCAATCTCCAGAGATAAAAGGAAGGCTTAGGGTTTAGGGGTTTACTATATAACATGATGACCTCTCTTTCGTTCATTTAGGGAAAACACTACATCTCATGTAAACTCAAAGTCCGCCATTTTCACAGAAAGAAATAGTAGAAGAATGAGTTATAAATTACCGATTTTTGGGTTTGTACTACTCATAGCCTGGTGGTGGAAAATAAAATCATCTTTATTTAGCAGAATGATTTCTCCTCTCAAAAGTAAACCAAAAGAAACCGGTTTATCCTGATAACTGTTTTAGTTTTCCCTGAATGTTTGAGCCCAGATCTCAATTTGCGGGGTACGTATCAGGGGGTCTTCAGCAGTATTTCTTGATCTCCGAGGGCATTTCCAAGACTTCAGCCGTTGAAAGAAGATTAAGTGTATTCATGCACCAGTTTATTAGAAATTTTATGTATTTATTTTTGTAGCCTCCCCTCTATGTTTTTTAGTGTTAGTGTTGAAATGAAGTAGTTAGTGTTACTTTGATATTCTGCAATTCTAACAGATAAAATGTTCAATTACATGACTGAATTTGCTATGAGTAGTTTTTTGATGTCTCAAATTGCTTCCTTAGTTTGATTTCATTTTTAACATGTTGCACTTATAAAGCTAAGAATCAATGCAAGTTAGCATTCCATGCCTGACTAATCTTTTTAAACTAGCAAATTTCATATTCTCCAACCTCTGGCATATAGATAGAAATTGATATGTCTGTTGCCTTCAAAAATTTTACACCAATAGCCATTTACTTTGAGAATTTGGTTTTAGTCTGTGCGACATCCAAAACTGGCTTTGTAAATCAATGACTTAGGCGACCTGAGAGCACAAGTGATGGAGATATTATTTGCCTAGGCATGGAAACATGGACTTATTCATTCACATGTGCTAGTGGTTCTTGAAATTGAAAATTGGCGATTGTTAATATATGTAAATCTGAAGGTGCATCTTCTACTTTAGTATGTTTGAGTAGTAGGACTTGCTTCAGAATGTTTGCCTACCTTTCATTTGAACTTCAATTTATTTGCATTTAGAGAAGGAGAATCTAATGTTTTGCTCATCAAACCTATTTTACCTTGTGCAAGAATTTTATCAATCTCATTCTGTCCCACCTCAGCTTGAAAATAACAAACTTAGAACTAGAAGAGATATAATTGTTTCCTTTCTGGCCTACCCCAGCTTGTTTGGGACTAAAGGCTCAGAGATAACTATTCTCAGGGTAATGGGTGGTTCAGAATTATGATGCGTTTGTGGTTAATTACTAGTAATTGTGCTCCTCCATTTTTTAGATATAAAATCTGGTCCAAGGCATGACCTTAAAAGGTGGGATTTTTTCTCTGACAAGCTTGCTTGGGGAGGCTTCCAACACTATATGACTTGCGTTGAAGAAACATCGAATTTACTTTTTCTAGTCTATCTATTTTGCTCTTGTAGTATTGAAACATAACAGTGGTCCATACTCTTATTCACTGTTCAGTTGGTTCAGGTGCTCATTGTTCGCTGGAAAGGTGTTTCTTGTTTTGCCGCTATTTAAACTTGTCTTGTAATGATGGAATTTTTTCTACAGACCTCCCTTGTTGGCACGGTAAGGGGTTAATTTGGGTTTAGAATTTTCTTGTTCGCTGCAGGTGACCTGGTTTGCACCAGTAATTCTATCCTGCAAACCCCTGTTGTTTGGGGTTTATTGTCTTATGACTTGTACTATGTGTCCTGGGTTTAGTTTATCTAATTTGTTGAGCTTAAAAAAAACTGAAAAGAAATTGTTAGTGTAGTATATAAGGTTTCATTATAAACGTCTTGATAGGTTAGAGAAAAACAATCGCCAAACAACCATGTGGTAATGTAGTATGGGAAACTATAAGTCAACTTGCAGTTAACACTAATTTGTTGTGTTTGAAAATGCTGGCATCTAAAATGCTTCTGTTAATACTACAGCGCCCCCGTCAAGAACTCCATGGAGGAAACTTAGCATTTTGAAGCAGGAGTCGCAAAGCTCCTATGTTATGGGAACAAAGTCAAGAATGGTGAAAGAAGTTAAATGAGTGTTTGAAACTCATGGCAAAAATGAGGAGTCCACCTGGTGTATGCTCTGACTGGAAGGTGTGTTGTGGTAGTGTTGCAATGTTTCATGAGTAAAGGGATCCAGTGAAATTCATCTCAATTTGCATTAGACAGTGAACTTCATCTCAATTTGCATTAGATTTAGTAGAAAAGAAGAAATGTTGTAGCTGCATCCTAGTCTCTGCACTGCAAAGGAGAAGTTTTGGTGGAGTCCTTCTAGTTTGTAATGTCATAGATGACATGTTTCCAACATAGCTACATCCATGAAACCCAATCTAACCTCGTTTCATTTATGAGCCATTTGGCTTCCCACCTTGTACATCAAAGAAGTCTAAGCTTCATTCATGAAACCTCAAATTGCAGAAAAGACCTAGCTAGTAACTGTCAGAGTTTGCAGCATTACAAGATATATGTAACTCGATCCAGATGGTTGTTGAGCAATCCGGGAGAGAAAACCTATCTACTAACGTCAAAATTTATCGGGATTTGCAGCATTACAAGATATGTAATTCAATTCATATAGTGATGGTACTGTACTACTCTGTAACATGTCCGTGTGTTAAAAATAACTTAATGGATCACAGTTTTTTATTTTGTTTTTGTGTTAGTACCGTTAATACCATCGTGATCACCGGAATGCCAGCAAACAACTGTGGACAACTATGAACGAAAAACAAAACAAAACCAAGAAACGATTGTTTTTCGTGTTTGGTTGTGATGTATAGACCTCATTATCTTTAGACATATATTTAATGGTAGTTTAGTCATGGTAATGGCGATTAGGAGATGGTGATTGGGTAAATTTGATGATGTTCTTGTATTTGAGTGGTGAATTCCTCTCTAGAACATTTCACTCCCCAGCGGCCCTCGCTGGGAAACAATACCAAACGGGATCAAGTTTGACAAGGTTTGCCCAAGGCCCCAACCTCTAGTAACAAGGACAGAGGCTTAGGGTTTTTACTACTATAAAAAGAAGACCTTTCTTTCTTTCATTTTAATTAGGGCAAACACTAGTCCAATCCTAAGCAGCGCCGTTTTCATATCTCTCACTGAACTAAATCTCATCTCTATCTGATCTAGATCTGATCCGCATCATCAAACAAACTCTAAGAAATAGAAGAAGAATGAGCTACGAATTATTGATTTATGAGTTTATGCGGAAAGCTTTACATATACAATTGGTGGATCGGAGACACAAGCGATCATTCTTGATTTAGCATAATAATTTCTCCTCTCAAATTTAAATAGAGTAAAATAGGTTTCATCCTGAGTTTGTTGGTACAACTTGGATATATTCAAACTTATCTGGTGTAGTGCATCTTTGAGTTTCGGGTGGAGAAGAAAGATCAGGGAACACTTAAATGGTGTTTGAGACTCGAAGTGCATTTATATATATATATATATTTAATTAATTGAAATTTTATAGTTTTTTACTTACTAATTGTTCAAAGATGGTTGATTATAAGTTTAGGTTCATTTTCCTTTGCTCTTATGCAGTTTTAAAGATGAAATGTCTAAATTCATCTCTGAATTTGGTGTGGGTAGTTTATTGATATATCAAAATAATGTCGTTTAATTTACATTTTTCTATATCCATCAATCACATAAATTGCTTCCATGATTTGATTTGATTTTATTGTTTTCACTTATAAAGCTAAGAATCAATATAAGTTGGCATTCCTTGCCTGGCTTATCATTTTTTTTCATTAGAAAGTTTCGTCTTCTCAAAGAACTCTGTCAAGAGCTTCAGGTTCATCAATAATAATGTTGGTTAGATTTATTAACCTCCAAGAGGTTGGTTAGATTTATTTATCTCCAAGAGGAGGTACCAATGGAGAGCCAAAAATTTCAAAGAATTTGTAAATTATAGATGTAATTTTATCATTTTAAACAGATTTAGTTTCGTTATAGCTTTATGAACATTTTGGTGTTGCACTCTTTTCCTTGGTCAAGGGTTTACTAATATAGGTTTTCCTTGGCAAGGTTTTTAATGAGGGAGTCCTATTATTTTTCAACTTTATTTCATATGTATTTCTTATGAAGAGGTATTTATTCTCAAAAAAAAAAAAAATCCAAGAGGAGGTAAACACTAAACACTACGAATCAGTTTTTCACTGGATCGTTCACTTCTTGTCCATACTGATTTTCACCACTAGTCATCCTTTACTTCATCTCCCAACTGAGGGAAGAACAAATTGAGGAATAGCTTGTGGAGCTCTTTTGAGTGATGCAGAAGAAGCATGGAATGAAGTGTGTGGTGGTGGCTCGTATGGATTAACAAAGACCGAGATATGAAAAATAAAGTAGTGAACGAGTGCGTGATTAATTATCAGTAGTGTTAGTGTTACTTTGATATTCTGCAATTCAAACAGATAAAATATCAAATGTTGTAATTTCAACTACATTTTTCTATATATGTGAACTCACTTTAATCGCTTCCTTAGTTTGATTTTATTTTAACATCTTTTCACTTATGAAGATAAGAAGCAACGGAAGTTGGCTTCTTTGAATTTCATCTTCTCCAAGACCTCTGGGATGATCAAAGATTGAATAGATAGAAATTAATGTCGGTTGCCTTTTGAATCTCTATACTATTAGCCATTTACTTTTGAGTATTTGCTTCTTGACTTTGTGGGATCTGCGACTTAGGAGGACCAAGGAGCACAAGTGCTACATATCTTCTTTGCCTAGTATGTAGATCTGAAGGTGCATTGTTTACTTTTAGTATATTCCTAATTCCTTCATGCTACTCAGTGGTTGTCCTTCTTGAAATTGAAATGTTGTTGATTGTTCTTCTCAAAATAGAAAATGTATGTAAATTTGAAGGTGAATCTTTTACTTTTAGTGTATTTGAGTAGCAGAGGTTGGTCGAGAATGTTTGCCTACCTTGCATTTGAACTTCATTTTATATGCATTTAGAGAAGGAGAATCTAATATTTTGCTTATTGAACCTATTTTACCATGTGCAAGAATTCTATCAATTTGTCCCATATTAGCTTGCTTGTGAACATCATTTGGTATACTCAAATTTTGGTGCAAGTAGTTGTCCAGTTCTTAAATTGGATCAAATAGCAGTTTTCACTTCTCGGCTCGATCACAAATTGATGAAATTAGTTAAGTTTTATGTATACTTGTTATGTTCTTTTAATGGAGAAGTGATTTAATTCATCTCAATATTATTTGCCTTTTCAGTTGCTAATTTATTACTTGTGGACTGCGGCCATTTCCTATTGAGTCTGTCACTTCAGCCAAGATGGTTAGATGAGCATTGCAATTCAGATTCAGACTCTTTATTATTGCAATAGGAGTACAACATGAATCTACTTATTTCCATACACCAGTTTACTTGATGTTAATTTAGATGCTAATTTAGATATTTAGGGTAGTGCTAGATTGCAGATGATCAAATGACCATTCTTAAAGTTTGAAGACAATTTTTTCAAGTGTAGTCTTCTAAGCTGTCTGGAGTGGGCGAGGTTCATGATTTCCAAGGCCTTGCTGAGATTATGGACTACTCTGGTAGTTCCTTTCTTGCCACTTAGCTAGGTATGCCTCCGGGGGATTCTTTCTTCGTCAAGCTTGCTTGGGGAGGCTGCCAATACTAAATAACTTTTATTGATCTGTCTGTCTGTGTCAGTTTTTCTCTTGCACTGTCGAAACAGTGGAGCATATTCTTATTCACTGTACAGTTATGCATGGCATTTGGTTCTATTATTTTGAGGTATGCTGGGAGAAGAAGTGATCTTCCTCAATCAGTTGAAGCTCTCATGGTTTGATGGAAAAGGTTTAATCTCATGGATCAAGGAAAAAGCTGCGGAGGAGGCTTCTAGCTGCTATTATGTGGATTGTGCGGCCGCCTAGAAATGCCAAATCTTTGCGGCTAAAGAGGACATAGAAAACTCAAGCTTTCAATTGGCTGAAGTTGTTTCTTGTTTTGGTGGTATTGAAACTTGTCTTGTAATAAAAAAAAAATATCTACTGAACTCCCTTTTAGGGGTGGTGAGGGGTCAGTTTGGGTTTAGTGTTTTCTTGTTCGCACCAGTTGTACTGTCTTTAAGGAGTTACTACTTACTAGTAATTATATTTTGCAAACCTCTGTTGTTTGGGGTTTCCTTGGGTCTAATTTATCTAATTTTTGGATGTTGAGCTTAAAAAAAATTGAAAAAATTGTCAGTTTAGTTTTTAAGGTTTCATTATAAACATGTTTACAGGTTAACGAAAACAGGATTGCGGAATGTGTTTAAGGTGTTTGAGGTTTCATTAGAATGTTTGTTTTTGCCTTTCATTTCTTGCAGTTACGAAATGACTGATGGGTGTAGTGGAACTCAAAACACATCCATGATAGTGAAATCATTAATAAAGTAATGGAGTAAGGCCTCTTCCTATGGGTATGGCAAAAAAATGATGTTTGCATGCCAGGTGGCATGCCAAATGAGTTTCCCCACTATGGTAGATATGCCAAACTTGATTAAAAGCATATATTTAATTGTGTTGGGTGGGACCCTAACGAATAAAAAATATATTTGTGTTTGTGTGGTGGGGTATTTATAAAAAAATTAGTATTATAATATAATCAGTGGGACCCTTTAAATATAAAAATATATTATTAAAGTGAAAAAGTAGGAGAGAATGGGAGATTATATATATATATAAAATTACTTGGAGATAAAGAGAATATCGCCAGCGATAAAGACTCTATCGCTCGATAGAAACTCTGTCGCGTATGCCTATATGCCAGAAATAACATATTTGCATATGAGTTTGGCATACCCATAGTGGGTGCATATATGCCAAATACATGAGTTTGGCATACCCATAGGAATAGGCCAAACATATGCATCAGTGATCTGAAGCTGAATATGTAATAAACGGCTGGATTACTTACTGAGACATACAAAGATGTTAGGAATTGTACAGAACTAGGGTGAAGTCTGATGAAATCTGATGGCCAACCAATGGGGCTTAAGTTATAATACAAGGCTCGGGCTTGAGGTTAGCAGAAGGTATGATCATAGGAACAGGCTTTAGGGTTTATTATATGCACTATATAAACACAAGGGATGCCCTTTTCTTCTAGGGAAAAACACTACTCCGCCGTCTCCACAATCCATGTCTATCTTTCTCACTGTGATCTGATCTTCATCATCCAAAAATAATTATTCTTCTTCTGCGTTTGAGTTAGTATCCGTTAATAAGAAACAGAAAGGATTTGTAGAATGAGTTATGAATTTGGATTTGTGTGGGAATCATTACGTATATCAAGGAGGAGACACAAACCAATCATCCTAGATTTGGAAAAATGATTTCTCCTCTCAACTTCAAGTATTATCCAATACCCAACACATCTTTCGCAATTGTCATACATCGTTCAGAGAGTGATGGTAGGGACAGGATTTAGGGTTTATCATATGCTCTGTATAAACACAAGGGATGCCCTTTTTGCTTCTAGGGAAAACACTATCCGCCGTTTTCACAATCCATCTCTTTCTTTCTCTCTATGCTCTGACCTCCATCATCCATGAACTATTCTTCTTCTTCGTTTAAGTTTAGTATCTGTTAATAAGGATTCGTAGAATGAGTCATGAATTATTGAAATTTGGATTTTGTGTGGGAACCTTTACATATAGCATGGAGGATGAGATGCGACCAATCATCCTAAATAAATTTGGCACAATGATTTTTCCTCTCAACATTAAGTAATCTCAAAGTACACAAACTTGGGATGAGGTCATATACTAATGCCATGTTCATGTAATTTCCCTGAGGCACCCGATGGTGTCATAGTAGATCTGGATATGTGTAATTTTTTATTTCTAAATTAGCTGCTGGTTATTTTTTTTATTTTCTTTGTTTCTGACTACCCAGGGTTGAAATTCTCCCTCAAGATTTTTAATGTTTAGTTTTGATCAGTGAGTATTGCTTTGCTTGATCTCCTGCATTTCAAACATTTAAAATGTATAAATACCTGAGTGGATTTCATTCTTATTTTGATGTATCAAAATGTTGTAGTTCCAATATCTATCAATCACATAAATTGCTTCCTTAATCTGATTTCATTTTTACATTGCTGTGCTGATAAAGCTAAGAATCCATTTAAGATTGACATAATCCATTTAAGAACAAAATTAAGAATGGTGAAAGAAGCTAAAGAAGAAAGTTGGAAATGAGTATTTGAAACTGATGGCAAAAATGAGGAGTCCACCAAGTTTATGCTCTGACTCTGTGTTGTGATAGTGTCGCAATGAGTACTTTCAGAAGTGTAAGTACTTAGAATCCCTTGATCTACTTCCTCGATCCTGACATTCAATCTCACAATGCACACGATCTTATCAACCTTAATTCACAAGGTTTGAAATCACAGCTGGTAGCTCGAATTGTAGGCTTGAAGTTTTAGTGTTGTTTCTTTTTTCGTCTTGAAATTAAAAATATATGTGCATCTGAAGGTTGATCGTAGGTGGACCAAGGAGCACAAGTGCTACATATATTCTTTGCCTAGTATGTAGATCTGAAGATGCATTGTTTACTTTTACTATATTCCTAATTCCTTCATGCTACTCAGTGGTTGTTCTTCTTGAAATTAAAATGTTGTTGATTGTTCTTAAAATTGAAATTGTATGTAAATCTGAAGGCGCGTCTTTTACTTATATTTGAGTAGCTGAGCTCGGTCGAGAATGTTTGCCTACCTTGCATTTGAAATTCATTTTATATGCATTTGGAGAAGGAGAATCTAATGTTTTGCTTATTGAACCTGTTTTACCATGTGCAAGAATTCTATCAATCTGTCCCATATTAGCTTGCTTGTAAACATCATTTGGTATATATACTCAAATTTTGGTGCAAGTTGCTGTCCAGTTCCTTAATTGGGTCAAACAGAAGTTTTCACTTCTAGGCTCGATCACAGATTGATGAAAATTAGTTAACTTTTATGTATTCTAGGCTCGAGGTTGCTAATATATTACTTGTGGACTGCGGCCAAGTTGCCTGTTGAGTCTTCCACTTTAGCCAACATGAAGCTACTTATTTTCTCACACCAGTTTACTTGCTGTTTATTTAGATATTTAGGGTAGTGCTAGATTGCAGATGATCAAATGACAAGACAATTTTTGCAAGTGTAATCTATTAATCTGTTTGGAGTTGGCGGGGTTCATGATTTGCAAGGCCTTGCTGACATTATGGACTGCTCTAGTAGCTAGTTGATGCTCATTTTTAGTATATTGGTCTTAAGATGGTTGAGATTTGTGCATGAAAGCTTCATGTATTCCGGTATAATCTTTTGAAAAAATTACTTTGACTTGGAGTTTTGTATGTTAAATTCTTAGGAGACAAAATAATGGTTAGGGTGTTCAAAGTGGAAATCTCTGACTTAGGTGGTCTTGGTAGCACAAATGCTAGAGATCTTCTTCTTTTAGTCGTCGAATCAGGAACTGAACTCGTTTTCTATTTGTATTTACTTTAATTAACCTATGTCAGTCACTTAGGTGTACCAGGGATCTCAAGTGCTAGAAATCTTCTTTGCCTAGACTATCAGGGAGTATTATTAATCTTGATGATGTTCTAGTATTCAAGTAGTGATTTAATTTTTCCTTATATTATTTGCTTTATCCATTGCTAATTTATTACTTGTGGACTCCGGCCATTGCTTGTTGAGTCCGTCAATTTAGCCAAGTTGGTTAGATGAGCTCTACAATTCAGTCAGACTCTTCATTATTGCAATACCAGTACAACTTGAAGTTACTTGTTTCCTTACGACAACTTTCTTGTCGTTTACTTAGGTTGTGTTTGATAACAGAGAACAATTCCATGGAAAGTGTTTCCATGGAATCAGTTTCCTGGGTGAGGCAAGGAAAGACTTTCCATGGAATTCTACGGAATTGAATTTAAAACATACTTTAGGCTACACTTTTATTGCAATTCCATGGAAACATATTTTTGACCAAACGACGAAAAACACATCATTTCATTGAAAGATGGCTAATTCCATGGAATTAACTCCTATCAAACACAGCCTTAGATAATTAGGGTCGTGCAAGATTGCAGATGCTAAAATGGTCATTCTTAGCATTTCAAGACAAATAATTTCTCTGAGTAATCTACTACTAATTTGTTTGCAGCGAGCAAGGTTCATTATATAAAGTTGATACAGAGTCATGAATTGGATAGGCACTCTATATTAAGGTTCTTATATAATGTTTTTGTTATGACCAATGGCTCTTATAAGCACAATCAATTGAGAATTGAAATAGAAATGAAAACAAATGTAAAATAGGCACACACACAACACAAGGATTTATAGTGGTTCGATCAAGATGATCTACATCCACTTTGGAAGACGACGATAACGTTGCACTATGATTGGAAAAAGAATTACAAGAGTATAAACTCCTCTCAAGAACAAGACTTTGTTCTTGCTCTTACTCTCTCTATACACTACTCACACTCTCTCTTTCTCACTTGAACTCACTGATTTTGGGATGCCATACAAATGAGAAGTACAATGGTTTTTATAGGATGAAAGAATTGAAGAGTGTCGACATACTCCATCGACAGGGATAGCTCCAAGTTGCCCCACTTATTTAGCCGAAAGCAGCACTACTTCTTTGTGCCGAAAGTAACCAATAGCCCCAGCTCCCACCGACATCAGTGGAGAGAAAGCAGCCGAAAGTTAAAGTTCACTTTCACTTAATTAATTTAGCCGAAAGTTCAAGTCATATTCTACAAATCTCCACCTTGACTTGAATACCATTGCCACTCATCATCATCGTCTTCTCTCAGTCCCTCAAGGGCTCTCAACACCTGTTGACACCAACCAAGTTCAAGCAATGCTTGAACTTGATACTTGGAACTGGCTTCGTCAACATGTCTGCAGGGTTATCCGCTGTAGGAACCTTTAGCATCGCTATCCTACCTTCCTCAACTGCATCCTTGATAAAATGATACCTTACATCGATGTGCTTCGTTCTCTCATGATACATCTGGTTCTTGGTCAAGTGAATGGCACTTTGACTATCACAGAACAAAGTTGCATTCTCTTGCTTGAAACCCAAATCACCAACCAAACCCATCAACCATATACCTTCCTTCACTGCTTCCGCGGCTTCCATGTACTCTGCCTCAGTTCTAGACAATGCAACTGTGATTTGCAAGACCGACCTCCAACTGATAGTACTACCACACATTGTAAAAGTATAACCTGTCAATGACCTTCTTCTATCAAGATCACCTTCATAATCAGAATCAACATAACCCACAACATTTGTCAAATCACCATAGTGTTTATCAAACACTAAACCAACATCTGTAATTCCCCTTAGATACTTCAAAATCCACTTTACATCTTGCCAATGAGCCTTCCCGGGACTTCCCATGTATCTACTTACCACACTCACAGCTTGTGCGATATCCGTCCTTGTACAAACCATAGCATACATGATGCTACCAACTGCACTTGCATATGGAACTCGAGACGTATACTCTGCCTCATCTGCGGTTTGAGGTGATTGCTTTCTAAAAAGTTTAAAATGAGCTGCCAAAGGAGTACTTACTGGTTTTGCATCTTTCATACCAAACCGCTCCAACACCTTCTCGATGTAAGCCTTCTGGGACAAATGCAACTTGCCTTCGGCTCGGTTTCTATGAATCTCCATGCCCAATATCTTCTTTGCTGTGCCCAAATCCTTCATCTCAAACTCGCTACTCAACTGCTCCTTCAGCTTCTGTATCTCTGACATGTCTTTGCAAGCAATCAACATATCATCAACATACAAGAGTAAATACATAAATGAACCATCTTGGAGTTTCATGTGATATACACAACTATCATACTTACTCCTGTCATAGCCATTTGCCACCATAAACGTATCAAAACGTTTATACCACTTCCTTGGAGATTGCTTCAAACCATACAAAGATTTCTTCAACAAACATACATGATCTTCTTTTCCAGGAACTTCAAACCCCTTTGGTTGTTGCATATAAATACGCTCTTCCAAATCACCATGAAGGAAAGCTGTCTTGACATCTAGTTGTTCCAATTCTAGATCTTTCAAAGCAACTATATCAAGTAATGTTCTAATAGAACTATGTTTAACAACAGGAGAGAATACCTCATTATAGTCAATGCCTTCTCTTTGCGTAAACCCCTTTTCCACAAGCCTTGCCTTGTACCTTGTTCCTTCACCATCTGAAGTACCTTGTTTCTTATTGAAGACCCATTTGCTTCCAAAAATATTCTGCCCTTTTGGTCTTGCAACTATCTCCCAAGTGCCATTCTTGTCAAGAGACTCAATTTCTTCAATTGCGGATGCTCCCCATTCTGCTGATTCTTCACCACCGATTGCTTCTTCATAGGTTGTTGGATCATCCCTATCTATGCTCTCACCTACTGCAAATGCATATGCAACCAAATCAGCATGGCCGTATCTCTGAGGTGCTTTAACATGCCTCCTCTCTCTGTCTCTTGCAAGATTGTACTGATGACCTTGTGCTTCTTCTTCCTGGGCAGGTTCTTGCACAATATCTTGATCATCATCATCATCAGAAACAAAAGTCTCATTGCTTCTTTGAACTTGCACCTCAAGTTCCACCTTGTCACCAAGCTCTACCTTATTGCTAACACTCTCTTCAGCTTTTCCATCTAGTTCTTCATTCTTTGGCTTCAACATCGATTGCTCATCAAATTTCACATCTCTGCTGATAAGAAACTTGTTTGATCTTTCTGTTGGACACCATAACCTGTGGCCTTTCACGCCCTTTGCATACCCAAGAAATATACACTTCTTTGCTCTAGGCTCTAGCTTCCCCTCATTCACATGAGCATAGGCTGGACATCCGAATATCTTCAAGTCTTCATAGTTAGCATGCGAACCTGTCCAAACTTCATTTGGAGTCTTGCACTCAATGGAAGTCGATGGAGATCTGTTCACTAAATAAGCTGATGTGTTTGCTGCTTCTGCCCAAAACTTCTTTGGTAACCTGGAATTGGAGAGCATGCACCGTGCCTTCTCCATTATGGTTATGTTCATCCTTTCTGCAACACCATTTTGCTGTGGTGTTTTTCTGACTGTGCGGTGTCTCACAATCCCTTGCTCCTTGCAGAACTCGTTGAACTCACCCCCACAAAATTCCAAACCATTGTCTTTCCTTAAGCACTTGATTTGTCTTCCGGTTTGCTTCTCAACCATAGTCTTCCATTGCTTGAACTTGACAAAAGTTTCATCTTTGTGTTTAAGTATGAATACCCATACTTTCCTTGAGAAATCATCAATGAACGTTAGCATATATCTACCACCACCATGTGAATCAACCCGAGAAGGACCCCAAAGATCAGAATGAATATAATCCAGAATACCTTTGGTGTTATGAATAGATGTACTAAACTTGACTCTACACTGCTTTCCAAAGACACAATGTTCATAGAAATCAAGCTTGCCTGTTTTATGACCACAAAGCAATCCCTGCTTGATCAAAACAACCAACCCCCTCTCGCTCATATGCCCTAGCCGCATATGCCACAACTTGGAAGTATCATCATCAAAACTTGAAGAACATACCGCTGCATCACCCGTCACAGTAGTAACTTGCAGCGTATACAGACCATTAATTCTCTCGCCCTTCATAATTGTAAGACTTCCTCTTGAGACACGAATAACTCCACCTTCACCTTGATACTTGCAGCCATTTGAATCAAGCGTACCCAAAGAAATAAGATTTCTTCTCAGGTCCGGAACATGCCTAACTTTAGTTAAAGTCCTCACCATACCGTCATACATCTTAATTTGAATTGTACCTACACCCACCACTTTACAAGTGACATTGTTTCCCATAAGAACTTTACCACCTTCTCTAGCTTGATAAGTAGTAAACCACTCTTTATGAGGACACATGTGAAAAGTACACCCCGAATCAAGAATCCACCCGTTCTCCGAGCTTTCAGTATGAACCGTAAGAACCGCTCCATCATCACTTTCTGCTTCAACATTTGTTGCGGTGCCTTGGTTGGTATTCTTCTCGACAGTCTTCAATTTTGGACAATCCTTCTTGAAATGCCCCTTTTCCTTACAATGAAAGCAATAGAATTTACCGGATTTTGATTTAGAACTTGACTTTGATCTACTCCTATCAAATCCGCCTTTTTGGTTTCCTCTTCCTCTAACAAACAACCCATCTCCCGAATTATCTTTACCGTCGATACCCGTCTTCTTTAACTCCTTAGAGTTCAAGGCCGCTTTAACGTCTTCCATGGAAATTGTATTTTTTCCATACATTACGGTATCAACAAAATTTTCATAAGATGGTGGTAAGGAACAAAGCAAACCCAAAGCTTGGTCTTCATCTTCAATTTTGACCTCAATATTTACCAAATCCAAAAGAATTTTATTATAATCATCAATATGATTTATAATAGACGTTCCTTCATGCATTTTAAGAGTATGTAATTTCTTCTTAAGATATAAACGATTAGTTACGGATTTAGTCATATACCTTTTCTCCAACTTGTTCCATAGCCCGTCCGGTGTCGTTTCCACCGCCACTTCTCTCAATACCTCGTTGCTCAAACACAATAGAATTAATCCATGTGCTTTCTCCATGAGTTCTTCCTTTGCTTCCTCCGTCGATGTTGTTGCTAGAGCCGTTTTCCCCTTCAAAGTTTTCACCAAACCTTGTTGCACCAAAACAACCCTCATCTTTAGCCTCCATAAATTGAAATCATTCCTTCCATCAAATTTCTCAATCTCATACTTTGCCGCCATCGTAGATCGCTTTTACCCGACTCTCTGATACCAATTTGTTATGACCAATGGCTCTTATAAGCACAATCAATTGAGAATTGAAATAGAAATGAAAACAAATGTAAAATAGGCACACACACAACACAAGGATTTATAGTGGTTCGATCAAGATGATCTACATATACTTTGGAAGACGACGATAACGTTGCACTATGATTGGAAAAATAATTACAAGAGTATAAACTCCTCTCAAGAACAAGACTTTGTTCTTGCTCTTACTCTCTCTATACACTACTCACACTCTCTCTTTCTCACTTGAACTCACTGATTTTGGGATGCCATACAAATGAGAAGTACAATGGTTTTTATATGATGAAAGAATTGAAGAGTGTCGACATACTCCATCGACAGGGACAGCTCCAAGTTGCCACACTTCTTTAGCCGAAAGAAGCACTACTTCTTTGTGCCGAAAGTAACCAATAGCCCCAGCTCCCACCGACAGCAGTGGAGAGAAAGCAGCCGAAAGTTAAAGTTCATTTTCACTTACTTAATTTAGCCGAAAGTTCAAGTCATATTCTATAGTTTTCTATACAGACGAGGAAGTGGATGTGACCTGGATCCTAAGGCCAGTTTGGTAGGGTTACACTGGATCGTTAGGCCAAACCGATATGTTGTATTGTTGATAAATTATTCAAGTACTTACTAATTGCTATAATGCTATTAGCCTTAACTGTTCAGTGTATGATGAGAAATATTGCAGTCTTTTAGATATATAAGTAATTTTAACTTGAGTTGGTTCTGGTTTACTCTTTTCAGTGAAGCAAGAGTAGAAGGACTTGAGACAATTGATTATATGGAAAACTTGCAAAACAGGGAGCGATTTTCCGAACAAGGAGATGTCATAGCATTTGAGGGTGAAGTATACAACTTCTCTTAATATGCCAAGTAATTTGTGGTCTTGAATATGTCAACTTCTCTTAATATGTCAACTTCTCTTCATCTTGAATTTGTGGTCTGGATGTTCAAGTAATTTCTTACTCCAATTAATGGAGACTAGTATAACACGCATGCGCGATGCGCCTGTCATTTAACAAATGGAACTTTAACTTTGAATTTAATAATTCTCTTCCAAACAAAAATATCCATTTACACGGAAAAAAGTGTTTTTGTATGCATTTTTTTTACATAATATAGCAAGAGCAGGCATGGAATAAACATAGTACTTGCACTTTCACCACATTCAATAAGCAATAATACTTGCATTGTGCCAACACAGCTTACCTCGTCTTCCTTCCCCATCTGATCTAGGTTCCACGGCTAAGAATTTTTTTGTGGGAGAATTTAAACACCTTTGATGAGAACTTGCATTTACAGTGTGTCAATTCATCTCAAATTCGGCATTCAATTAAAGAACATGTTTAAAATGAAGCACAACTGCACAAAACCAAATCCAGGTAGCATTTAGCAAACTTCACCCTCCACTTATAATATCGTGCTTCTATAACTGCCAACATTATAAACACCTAAATATAGAGCCATTAGAAGAATCGAATTGGACACACAACGAACATTGCATAGTAAGGAACCAAATATTAACATCCACAAAACTAAGAGTATTTCAGTGGAAAAGGAAGGCCAAAAAGTTAATCTAGCACGAAATTAGGCAAGTAGGAAATGCATTTTTCTAATAAATTGGCGCCATCTAACTGATAACTCAAAATTAGGTTATATTTACACATCTAACTTACAGATGCTCGCGAACTCATCAACCAAAAAAGGTACAACAGTAACCCACTTAGGTTAGCAGCTGCATATACACAAAATAAAATAAATGGCTAATGAGTTTCATAAAATTGAGCAGCCAATAAGGATTTGTTGATTTGCTGCTACCAAGAAACAATTATACCATGGATGTTATTATCTATTATTTCAGTGTACTAAAGAAAGCTACATCCATATATCTCATGCATGACTCCACGGAATTTGTGGATGCTTCTAACCCATCTATGTTTCATAAAACTTCTAACTCACAGTATTCAGTCTTCCACTTCTCTCGCCTCTTAACTAATATGTGTAGCACCTTAACATTAACATTTTGTGTCTTCATCTATGAAGACAGTGATGCTGGAAAAACCATTTAATTCTTGTATAAAGGTTAGATGCATGATCACTTACTTGTTGTACTAGTTCCCACTTCAGGGTCTTGCTTTCTAAATTGAGTGGTAGTAGGGAGTTCTTCCCTTGTTTCCGTTGTGTGTCCGCATCCAATTATGCTTTTCCGATTGCGATAAGCACTACGATGTTTTCCTAAAAGATTTGTTCAACTTCAGTCATTGAATCCTATTATAATCTGTAAAGATGACGGCACACTGGTAAGTGAGCATTCAACCTCTGCCTTTTCATTCCATCATGAACAATTGCAATACTCGATTTGCCATTCCCCTTAACTCACCTAAATCAAAGCAGATGAAAAAAAAAAAACCTAAACCGTAACTACAAATTCCAAATCCAAATCAATTTTTTTGATCATCACTTCAATTTTAGAACTTGCAGTAGTAATTTGGCATTCCCCTTAATTAACCTAATTCAAAGCAGATGAAAAAAAAAAGGGAAAAAACCTAAAATTCAAATTCCATATCAAACCCAAATTTTCAGCATGATACTTTAGAGAAAAACTTACCTTCTTCAACTTATTCACAGCCGCTGGGGTGATTCGGTGTGTAAGCTGATGTGATTTTTTCCTCTTTGAATCAACATTGAACTAGATAAATAAGCTGAACAAATAATTTAGGGGTTTTGAATAATGAATTCAATTCCCCATCTATTGTTTCTTTAGATCAATCTAGGAACTTTTTCTCTGTTCGATAAAGAGTGATTTTGAATCTCCGATGTTAATGGAGAAGAGAAGAATCGATTTGTGCTGCCGTTTGTTCGATAAATTCTTAGAAACAAGAAATTGAGAACCATATTTGACCTTAACTTTCATGTAATTCACGAACAGCTTCAGGCAAAATGGAACAGACGCGGAAGGCTATTCACGTCATTTCAATCTCCGAAAGAGAAAGGGTCGTACCAAACAATGACCTCTTTTCTTTATATTAGTATAGTAAGATGGTTGAATCACATGTCACTAGCGGATAGTCTTAATTTTGATATCTCTCATTTTTTAGCACTTTGGGGAGTGTAGTACATCAAATAGCATGAGATCCAAATATACTTTAGGCTGTAGGTATACTTGGTGAATCTTTTGAAGGGGAAAATCACAACTTGCTGGAAAAAATACAAGAAGGTTGTATGAGTCTAGATAAAACCCTCATCTTATCTAAGTTGATCGTGATCGTCTTTTTAATTCCAAATGAGGCATCATGTAACTTCAGTCTACATTGAGCACTGAGAAATCTATTCTCAAGAGTTCCATTATGTGATTGTTTAGTAACTAATTACTCTCTTATACTTCAGGTGGCGCGCACGAGGGTGAGACCAGTAGCAAGCGTCCGTCTGACTCCATTTCAAGGGATCGGCTTTCTTGGGTTTCATCTTCTCTTAGGTCTTGGAATTCTCCTGCAGCTAAACAACTACAGTTGTTTTATTTTTCTCACCAAGAAATTAAGAATCTTTGTATTGGACGGATACACGTGTTGGCATAGTGTTATTTTTAAAAGTCAAAAACTCTAGATGTACTTTGGGCTTTATTGCTCAACTTTATTACAACATACTTCGCGCAAACATACTTTGCGTCCACATGTTATATCTTATTAAAAAATGTACACATGTTAGATGCAAGTTTTTGTGTTTTTCGTTTTTCCAAGCAATGCTAGATGCAAGTGGTATGCTAAGACTAACCCCTTAGTTGATGTTTACTAGGTGTTTTATTTTTTTTTCATGATTAGTAAATTTTAGTTTATTCTGATTATTTATGAACTATACAAAATTATAAGCTGTTAAAAATATTTTTTTCTTCAAACATTTTTTCAGTAAAAAAAAACACGAAGTGATTGCATCTGCTTTAAGGAATTACATATTTTCTTCTACAGTACCATTACAGCTATGTTTTATTTTCTTTCGGTCGGCCCTCCCCACCGCAATAATGCTTGGTGTACCATGATGGTAGCGGTGTACTAGTTTTATACATTGATGGTACCGTGTAACATGTCTGTGTTTTAAAAATAACTTAATTGGCAATTGTTAGTTTGTGGCAGTAATGTTATTTTGTGGCAGTAATGTAGTAATGTTAACTTAACATGCCTATGATCAAATGGTCATTCGTCGAGGTTGACATGGTTATGATCTCAAAGAAAATTATTACAAAATCGTTTTAAGTTTGACACCGACTTGAGAAGTTCAGTCGCTGGGAAACAAATGCAAACAAACGGGCTCTAGTGGTAAGGATGGGCTTAGGGGTTACTACTACTATATATAACATAAGATCACCTTAGTTTCATTTTAGGGAAAACACACTAGGCTACTCAAATCCTGAATCAACCAGCGCCGTCTCCACATTTCTCTGTGAACTAAATCTAGATCTCCATCATCCAGCATCCACATCTCTCTGTGAACTAAATCTGATTTCCTAGAAGAATGAGTTATGAATCGAGTCTTGGATTTGTTTGGGAACCTTTAAATATAGCATGGAAGAGACACAATCATTCTTAATTTGGCATAATGGTTTCTCCTCTCAAAAGTAAATCGAAGTTTGAAGTATTTTGATTTTAAAGGTTTTTGGAGATTCCTTGAACCCATGGAAGATCTCGAATTTTCGTAAACCTTGTTCATGTATTGGTAGAGTCTATGGGATAATTTTTTGGAAGGTAGCAAAGTGGCCATTCTATGATTTGGCTATAGTGTTCAGCTGAATGTAGTTGATGATATTTTGTATATTTGTCTTAAGATGGTTGAGATCTGTGCATGAAAGATGTCTATATTATCTTTGCTTCGTGTATTCTGTATAATCTTTTGAATAAATTACTTTGACTTGGAGTTTCGTATGTTAAATTCTGAGGAGAAAAAAGATTTGTTATTGCTTCTTGTATTTTGTATAATCTTTTGAAAAAATTACTTTGACTTAGAGTTTCGTATGTTAAATTCCGAGGAGAAAAAAGATTTGTTAGGGTGTTCAAAGTGGAAATCACTGACTTAGGTGGTCTTGGGAGCAAGTGCTAGAGATCTTGTTCTTGTAGTCGTCGAATCAGGGACTGAACTCGTTTTCTATTTGTATCTACTTTAATTAACCTATGTCAGCATTACCGTGTCGTTAATGATTCACTTAGAATCAATGCAAGTGGGAATTCCATGCTTGACTAGCAAATTTCATGTACTCCAAAACCTCTGAGATGATCTAAAATTGAATTGTCGGTTCCCTTCTATACACTATTAGCCTTTAACTTTGAGTATTTGCTTCTTTACTTTGTGTGATCAGTGACTTAGGTGGTCCAGGGAGCTCAAGTGCTAGAGTTCTTCTTTCCCTAGACTATCAGGAGTATTATTCTAGTATTCAAGTAGTAATTTAATTTCTCTCTATAATATTTTCTTTTTCCACTGCTTAAATTACTTGTGGACTGCGGCCATTGCTTGTTGAGTCGGTCACTTTAGCCAAGTTGGTTAGATGATCTCTACAATTGAAAGTGAGACTCTTCATTATTGCAATACCAGTACAACTTGAAGTTACTTGTTGCCTTACGACACCTTACTTGTCGTTTACTTGGATAATTAGGGCCGTGATAGATTGCAGATGCTAAAATGGTCATTCTTTGCGTTTCAAAACAAAAAAATTCTATGAGAAATCTACTAATTTGTTTGGAGCGAGCGAGGTTCATTATTTGCAAGACCTTGCTGAGATTATGGACTGCTCTTATTTCTACCACTTATTCTGGTTAACCAAAGTATTTCTATATACTAGCTACTTTTCTTTGTTTATGGGTCCTAAGCATGTGTATAAAATATATTGAGAAGAAGGTAATAAGGAATTTCTTGTGAAGTCTGATGGCTAACCAAAGTGGCTTAAGTTAGACAAGGTTAGCCCAAGTTGGGCTTGAGGTTAGCCGAAAGGTCTGATTTTAGGGTCAGGCTTACGTTTTTTTTTTTTTTTTTTTGGAAAAGATAAAATTTCATTCAAATGGAGTGCTGAGCTAGCACTAAAGATACAACATAATGCCTAAAACAAGGGGAGAAAAAAACAACCAAAGAGAGTACAGACTCACAGAAAACCTTGTGACATGTTGAGTCTAGTAATTATCGTTTAAAAACACCCCAATCACTCACAAAATCCGCAAACTTAAATTGTTTAAAAGATTCATGAACCATTGCCCAACTATACAAACAAGCCTTCACTAGAATAATAACCAGCTCTTCCGTTTTTTGTTTGTTGCGAAAAACTCGATCGTTCCTCTCCTCCCAGATTTGCTGCCATACGGCGAAGGGCAGGCAGAACTTTAGAAATTTAGTTGGTTCGATATTGAATTTCGACTTCCAAGACACAAGGAAGTCCATACACTAATCCGGTGGCCTCCACTGCAGCTCTAATAGGTCTAAGAAATGATCCCACACCTTTTTTGCAAATGCACAATGAACATTAGGGTTTATCCACTACCAGTGTATAAACACAAGAGATGGTCTTTTTATTGTAGGTCAAAACACTAGTCAGCCGTCTCTCTTTTTATCTATGATCTGATCTTATTTTTATCATCCAAAAACAATTCTTCTTCGTCGTTAGAGTTAACAACCAATTATCCTCAATTTCGCACAATGATTTCTTCTCTCAACATTAAGTAAAGTTACCTGTGGATTAAGGAGGTAGTTCTTTGATGGTGTCTTATATCAATGCGATCTTCATGTACAAGACAAGGATACAACCGATGGTGTGGAAAGTAGATCTCTTGAAAAAATAAAATTCCTTTTTACTTACATAGTGTTAAAATTCTGATTATTGTTTCCTCATAAAATGTAATTAATGCCTAAATACCTGATTGAATTTGGTGTATGCAGTTTAGTTTTGGCTTGTACATATACTGAAATTGCGATTCGATTTTGGGTTTGGATTTTATTTCTATTTTGGCTTCATCTATTGATGTATCAAAATGCTGTACATTTTTCTGTATCCATCAATCACGTAAATTGCTTCCTTAATTTTAACATTGTTATACTTATGAAGCTAATTAAGAATCGATGTAAGATTGGCATATTCCTTACTTGTCTTCACCGGCAAATACAAAAAACTAAGGGATGGAAATGTGTAACTGGGATAAAATTAACCTGCTGCTTGAGGATTTTGAAAATGCTGCTATCTAAAATGTTTCTTTTAATACTACATGGCATCGATTAAAAACTCCATGGAGGAAACTTAAGCTTTTTTCTGTAATATTGGCGGTTCCATAGAGTACTGTTGGGAAGTGTAAGTACTTGGAATCCCTTGATCCTCTTCCGCGAGATTGACATGTAATCTCACAATGCACCGTCGTTTCAATCTTAATTCACAAGGTTTGAGATCCAGTGGTAGCTCGAAGTAGACTTGAAGCTTTATCTGAATTAGAAGTGAAGGATGAATGATGTATGATGTATTTGGGTGTGTACAAATACATAAAAAAATATGATGAACTTCTTTGAAATAGTTAAACTCAAAACTGTTTGCTGATTACTCTCGACTTGTATGTATTTTCTTATAATTGAATGATAGATATTTGTTGTTTTGACTAATGATTTAGTTCCTCTCTGGTTTGTTTTTTTTAACTTTGCTAATTTGTTGGTTTTGGACCGAGTCTACTGACGATTTCCTGTTGATTCGGTCACTTTAAGTCAAGTTAGTGAAAAGTATTCATCATTGGGCATGGGCTCAAATTAGACAAAGTGGTTTGCCAAACCTCAACCTCTAGAGATAAGGGTAGGCTTAGGGTTTAGTTAGTATATAAGAAGATGACCTCTCTTTCTTTTATTTAGGGCAAACACTACTTCAGCCGCCGCTCCCACAATTCTGTCTTTGATCTTCATCATCCAACGATTCTTCTTCTTATCAAAGAACTACAAGCAACAATTACAGAAGAAGCATGAGTTATGAATCAAATCGGGTTTGTGCAGGAATCTCTACATATACCGCATGGATAGAAGCTCAATTATCCTTGGATTTCACACAATGATTTCTCCTCTCTGAGCATTGGTATGGTTCGAATATAGCAAACCCTTCGTTGTTAAACAAAGGGTTTAGAAACACACTTCTTCTCTAGATTAATGTCCTAATTGGGATAATGTTTGGGGCTCTTCAAATCTTTAACAGTACTGCAGAAAGAGAAAACTAAAGATCAGTAGTATTGGTGGCTGATAGGATCAATCTATAAAGTGTATTGAAGTATCAAAGTGATGAAAAAGAAGCTCAAGAATAAGTAGTATCGGTGGCATTCCCAACACTCTACTCATTGAAGACTTGTTCAAGGACGATTCAGATCTGAATTTTTGCTATATGTAGTTTATTGATTTATCAAAGTGCTGTTTCTATATCCATGAAGGCAGTTGAATTGCATTCTTCACCATTTACATTGAGTTTGTGTTTCTTGTAATATTGATCTTGTTCACATCTTAAGAATCATTATGAGGAGACTAATATAAAAAAAACTCTCAGATATTAGAAAAATAGAAAAGATGGAAATTCAAATGTCTGAATGGGCAACATGATCACAGGTTGTTCTTGCTTTAAGTTGGACAAGGTGGTTGGCCAAATTGCCAAAGCTCTAGAGATAAGGGAAGACTTTAGGGTTTACTATGTATAATAAGATGACCTCTCTTTGTTTCATTTAGGGAAAACACTACATCTAATTCATGAACTCAAAACTCCGCCATTTCCAGATATCTCTCTCTCATCTCTACCATCCAACAACTCACATAGACGAAGAAGAATGGGTTATGAATTACTTAAATCTTTATGTATAGCTTGGTGGTGGGAGACAAATTCATCTTCATTCAGCAAAATGATTTCTCCTCTCAAAATTAAGTCCAAAAAAGTTGGTTTATCCTGATTTATTAGCCACAATAGTGGAACCATCTCCTTGAGCAGGAGATAATCTTGCTTTGGACAGCCAGGTGATCGAAGAAATAACAGATTGGTCAGATTGGTGGCTGCTAAAAATTTGTAGTAGAAGAAAGGAATGGTTTAGAAAGGGAACACTAGTGGTATTTCGAGATCATTTGGATCATTTCTAGCACTATACTCACTGAAGACATATTCAGCCGACCTCAAATCTAATCATTTCTTTTGTAGCTTCCTGTTTATCAGTCATTAACCCACCGACAACAAGATCTGGAAAATACAGATGTGAAATGAATTATTAACTATCACCATTAGTTTCCCTTTGTTATTCTGCAATTCAAACAGATAAAATGTTTTAATATCGTGTCTGAATTTGCTATTGTATAGTTTCGACTTTCCCTAGTTTGATTTTATTTTAATGTCGTTGTACTGCCGAGTTGTTTTTTCTACAAATTTTTGTGTAGTTTAGCTAAGAATCAATGTGCAGCTATTAATTCTATCAACAAGTTCAGAAGAGATATATCTTGTCTAATCAACCTTGGATTTTGCTACTGGTAAAGAGTGATGGATACCTCTACTATATCACCGTGATAATGGACAAACCAAGCCCCGTTTTCTCCATCATCCAACACTAAAGAGACCTTAAGAAATAGAAGAAAATGAGTTATGAATTACTGAATTTTGGGTTACAGCCTGGTGGGAGACACATTTTGCACAATGATTGCTTCCTTGGCTTGATTTCAAGTTTACTTTGTTGTACATATAAAGCTAAGAATCATTGCTAGTTGGCATTCCTAGCTTGGCTATATCTTTTTCCACCAGCAGAACTTATCTTCTGAAAAACCTTCGGGATGATAAAAAATTGAATAGATGACCGTTTGTTTCTTGCAATATATTGATCTACTTTTACTTTTCTTTGTTCAGTTATATATTTTAATATCTTTACTGCAATTGGTTTACAGATGATTTTTCTTTCAACTACTACAGAGATGAATAAATCACTGCTGGGATACAAGAACATCGTCAAGTACACATAAAACTTAACAAATTTTCATCAACCTGTGATCGGGCCTTGAAATGAAAACTGGTGTTTGACCCAATTAAGGAACTGGACAGCTACTTTCGAATTTATACCACCACAAGCAAGCTAGTATGGGGTAGATTGATAAAAATCTTGCACATGGTAAAATAGGTTCGATAATCAAAACATTAGATTCTCCTTCTCTAAATGCAAATAAAATGAAGTTCAAATGCAAGGCACCAAACATTCTCAAGCAAGCTCCCCTACTTTAATTTACTAAAAGTAAAAGATGTGTCTTCAGATTTACATAAATTTTTAGTTTCAAGAACAACAACCACCGAGTGGCATGAAGGAATAAGTCCCTAATTCGAAGCCTAGGCAATGAAGATCTCTAGCACTTTGACCACCTGAGTCAAAGTCAAGAAGCAAGTACTCAAAGTCTCAAACTAAATGGCTAATAGTGATAGTTTCAGAAGGCAACCAACATTTCAATTTTAGATCATCCAAGAGGTTTTAGAGAACATGAAATTTGCTGGTGAAAAACGATAATCCAAGCCAGGAATGCCAACTTGCGGTTGATTCAAGTGAACTTAGCTTCATAAGTGCAACGATCTGAAAATGAAACCAAAGAAATTCAAGCGAGTTTTCATAGATATAGAAAAATATACTAGTTGAAATTACAGCACATAGATACATCAATAAACTACAAATAGGAAATTCAGAAATGTAATTGGACGTTTTATTGGACGTTTTATCAGTTAGCTAGAATTGCAGAATATCAGAGTTTCAGTGACTACTGATAATTAATCATTCATTTCACAACTGAATTTTCCAGAAACACCGCAGATGATGATCCCTTGGAGAACCAATTTGACCAAAAAATTCTCCCAAAATTTGCGTCAGCCACTATTTAATCAGAATCATCTCCTCCTAGAATCTGTTTGTGCGAAAGGATGAAACTGGCTTCCTTTGATTTAATATGAGAGGAAAAATCATTATGCTAAATCAAGGATGATGATGGTGTCTCACACCACCAGGCTATATGTATAGATTCCCAAGCAAACCCAAAATCCAGAAATTCATAACTCATTCTTCGTATATCCATTTGTTGGATGATGGAGATAAGATAGAATTGTTGTGCAACCGAGTTCAGATAGAGAGAGATGTAGAAACGACGGATTTGAGGAGAACATGATTTAGATTCATCCTGGTATTAATACTGCAGTAAACCCTAACCGTACGCTTATCTTTTGAGCTTTACTAAACCTTGTCCAACTTGAGCCCGAGCCCATGCCCATGTGGTATTACATTCTTTTTTTTCTTTTTTTTTTGTAGAATACAAGAAAAATTGAGCAATTTTTTCCTTCAATTTATAGGCAAAGTAACTTCATGTTTTGTCCAAGTAACTTCATGTTTTATTGCTATTGCAGCATGAAGGGTCTGACGCTGAATCGCAGTGCTCATCCAACCCTATGCACATTGCGAAACTAACCTGGCTCAGTCGACTCAGTTCACAAGTAACAAATTAGCTAAGTTGAAAGCAAAAGATCTAGAGAGGAACTAAATCACTATTCAAACACAAGAATGTTAACTTCAGGTATACGGGTTTGCTAGTACTTGTTAGACAAGGAAAACACATACAAGTGAAGACCAATATTCAGCAAAATGTTTTCACTTCAACTATTTCAGAGAAATTATCACAAGAAAAGTTATCTCGTACTTCAAAAGCGGCCGGCACCCCCATAGATTGCTAGGTTTCCTTGCCATGTTCGTTGATAAGATGGTTAGACACTTAAATGCATTAGACACAGAAAGGTGGAACTGAATAGAGTTCGCACATTTGAAATTTATGAACAAATGTTGTTCCGTTCGTAACATGTTTACTCTAGAATTCTTCGAAGCATTTTATACATTTCAAATAAATTCATCTGCTGCCACAGATATGGAATGAAGAAATAATCGTCCTTAGCCGGTGAGAGTTCTGTGTTGAGATAAGATAATGCTAAAAGAACCAAGAATTTACAATTTTTACTTAAAGATTAGAGAGATACTTAGTGTCAGGATGATGTACAGACAAAAGTGTGAAATAGAAAGGAAAATTACCTTCCAGTTATTTGATTCACACTACAAGAAAAACTCGTTTGAGCAACATAGCATTTTTGGTTGCAAAATCTCATATTAAGTCGCTCTAACCCTTAAAGCGACTTAATTTGGCTCTCGCTCGTTAGTTGCAAAAGGTGGGATTTGTACAAGTCTAGAGCAGCTAGGCAATCGCTTTAGTAATCAACCAACTCTCATGTAGCGTCTTTTTTCTTAATTGCTTCATATCTAGACCGACCTTACTAGAGCAAGCAAAATAATGATCGCTTTAGAGATAGACCGACCTCCCTGGAGCAAGCAAAATAACCATCGCTTGATAGATAGACCAACCATAATAGGGCGAGTGAAACGATGATCGCTTGATAGATAGACCAACCATAATAGAGCGAGTGAAACACTGATCGCTTGATAGATAGACCAACCAATCACTTCCAAGCTACATGTGTTTTTGGGGTATGTGTTTTTAATCGGTATTGACTTTGAACACGTCTGAAGTTAGTTGCTCTAACTCTTGGATATTCCGATGTTAAAAGGCTTTCGGACGACCGATTCTTATTCATATGAATAACAAAATGATATTTAAATTAATACAGAAAACAAATATGAACCAAATTGAATAAAAAATTAATTAATTTTATTTTAATTAATTCAATTTACAAGATCATTTAAAAAGAAATTACAATCTCAAAATTTTACAGAAAAATAAAAAAATAAATACTATCTGGAAAAAAAAATACATTCACATTTAAAAAAAAATACAATAAAAATCCCATTAAAAACACATTAAACTTAAGGATGAGGAACGCAATTGATATTCAACTTTGAAACACCCGTGAAAGATATCAGAATCTCACTGGACTAGCTTAACACTGAGATAGATATACCGCTGGAACCTAATATCATTCAATCTTGTTTTTGTTAGCTCTGATTTTGGGATAGAAAGTTGGCACCTTTTTGAAAGGTAACCTTCAAGCACCACTCTTTCTGCGAAGTAAATTTGATTGATTCATCCGAACAGCTCACCGAGCACCACTCTATTGTCGCAGATGAAGAAAATCATGTTGACAAAACCCCTAGCTCCTGTTGAGTGAGACTCTATGACAGATTCACAATTTCTTCTAAATAATCAAAACAACTGAAATAAGAAATACACATCACAAACAACATAAATGAAACCCTTAAAAATCACACAAAAATGAAGAACAATATGAATCAGGAATGAAACTTACAAGAAGAAAATCAAAACCCACTGCTTCTATTTTGATATCTCATCCTCCATCTTTCTTGTTTTAAAGATGATGCAAGGGAAGGTAGTACGTCATAGATAGAGACAATTATACTTCACATACATCTGATCAGTTAAATCCTGTTTGGATAGAGTTCGGGCTTGTCAACCTTGTTACCTAGAACCAATGACTCGCAGGTACCCTGTTTACACCATCAAAAACAGAGACAAAAATTTATATTTTGCAAGAAGACAAGTGCACTATCAACCGTTAACTCTAAAAATTTAAAGCAACTGTGTCTACAGAAACTCGACCTATGTGATTCAAGTAAATAGCTTGGTTACCATATGTACAATCATGGAAACTAACAGGAAGAGAGAACAGATTGTGGTTTACTAAAAAAGTTCCATAACACATCAGGGGATAGCATGAATAGAAGATGTATTTTTCTATATATGTATTTTAACAGCACCTACCATTTAACTGTATAACATAATGCTAGAAGATAAAATAACTTGCCTCTAGATTGAATCTTCGGCGTAATGTGGTACAGCTAGGATAAGAAAACCAAGGTGCCAGCCAGCTTGAACCAACAAGCGAATTTCCAAGCATGTAAATACCAGCATAGGTCAAGCAATGATTTTTAAAAACTCCATCACAGGTCATGAAGATCACTTTTTGAGATGGTTACATTTGTCTGTTAAACTCCTTAGCTAGATCCATATCTTCCTACGTAGGAAATGTCTGAGAAGAAAAACTGTTGTTAGTACCTGCACGGCCACACAAGCAAGTTCTTCTAAATAAAAAGCTACGCATCTAAGACAAGTGACTGGGTGCAAATAAATCAAATAGTCAACAGTTTCAGTAACAAACTATAGGTAATGATTTTTCTGGTTTCGTCTTAGGAATTGTACATAGGTACTTATCCACACTTTGAGGGAATAGCTACTCCCGTAGAGGAGAAGTCTCATAGAAAATATATACCAGTTTTGCGTATCCAAAACTAGCAGAAATAGAGCATCACTGCAGGACTATTATATAATTTTGCAGTGACATGAATAATACATTCACGGAAAAACGTTGTACAAATTTAAAGTTACATAAACATACATGTTAGTAGACTGGTTGTGAATGCTTACTTGTTCTCCTCCAAGAGGATCTGATTCTTAACTTAAGGCGCCTCACAATAGAATGGAATCCTTGAAAGGCTTAAGGCGCCTTACAATAAGTATCAAATCCCGAAAAAGAGAATATGGGTCCTTACAATTGTCTTTCAATATTACTATATAAAGTATTTCAAAACATAAAACCACAAATCTATTAAAAAAATCGGTAACTTTACCAAA
The DNA here is from genome assembly GCA_023529315.1 of Papaver bracteatum. NCBI lineage: Eukaryota > Viridiplantae > Streptophyta > Magnoliopsida > Ranunculales > Papaveraceae > Papaver > Papaver bracteatum. The sequence goes on along the minus strand of JAJJWX010003719.1, from coordinate 223,865 downwards.
AAGATTAAGGCTAAAGCCAATGATAATGTAATTTACTGGAAAATCCTTACCTGAAATTAAAATATCATCCAACTGATTTTGTATTTGAGAGCAAGCTGAACACCTAATTGCTCTGCTTTCAACTCTTCACCAGGTTTTTTTCAGTAATAAATCTCGGCCTAGCAGCTACTACCAGCCTGTTGGAAAAACAATCATGTGAGTAAAGTTCGAACTGATTCTTAGCTTTAAAATATGCGTGCAGCACTATTTAATGGGAATCAATCAAACTAAATGACACCATAGATAACATAAATCAAGATGAATTGACTGAAAGTAAAGTAAACATGCTTCAACAAACAAGAAGAAATCAGGAAAAGCATTTGCTTACCGGTTAACAACAAGATCTGTTGGTTGGAAACTTCAGCACTCCATTCTCCACTTTTGGGGTTTCCTACCCTGTTGATTCAAAATCAAATTACCCTAATGTGAACCATTATTTCTTTGGGGTCTCTTCATTATTCGAGTAATTTATCAATCAAGCCAAATCCCACATCTCGTTGGTCGTAGAATACGGCGAGAATCTGTAAAAGTCATCACAAGTGGGTTCAATTAACATTCAAAAGTGTATAATTAAAATTGAAAAATAATTAACATTCAATCAATTCACTCGATTTCGAATTTAGGTTGGATGATGATTGAATTGAATATTCAATCATTGCTTAATTCACCCAATCTATATTCGAAATTGAATAAAAATTGCTCAAAATCAAAGGATAAACAAAAGATTTTGACATAGTAGTAAGGAATTGGCAGAGAATTAGGCCTTTTATCGAACAGCTGATGTGCATTTCCCAAGTTGTTGATAGCGGCAACTTTGTTGTACTTGTTTTCTTTCTCACTACCTGAAAATGTGATTACAAGCATAACCCATCACTTCTTATCCCGTCATAACTCTGAAAAATAACTCAATCAAAAACATTCATCACCTTACATACATGGAAGTAAACCATCTTCTTGTTCATTACACGGCTTGAAAACCCTCTCAAAACTTCAAACAACTCGAATCCACAACAAATCCATCCTTCACTCGATTCTGAAGCTTGATCTGAAAACAGAATCAGCAAAAAAAAAAAAACCTAAATCAACGAGAATTTGATTTTTATTTCAGAATCTTCCCCACTCGAAGCTACAAAATCATCAAAAAATAAAAATAAACATCCAAACTGAAAAACACTTCTTTAACCAAATAAGATTTGGATTCAACAAAATCTAAATAAGAGATAAAGGGAAGAAACTCATCTTAAATAGTTGTTTTTGTTCTCGGTTATCAAATCGATCGGGATGCATCCAATAGATTATCAATAGATTTGATGATTTAGGGTTTTCTTCAGGGGAGGCGGAAGAGATGAGGGGAAAATGAAGAAGTAAAGCGAGAGATTATTCTGTTTCTTTTTCTTTTCCTTTCAACATATTTGAACGGCAGAGATTGGATTAGGAAATGACATACGGATCATGGATGTCTTTAAACGATACAGATTTGATTAGGGAAGGTCATACAGATCAACCCCAGTATGAGAGAAATTTGTGTTTCTTTGTTAAATTGTTCTTCTTTCCTAAACTAAATTCGGTTTTATTATCAATTTTCGATATGAAAAAAATCCAAAAAAAATATTAATAAATTTATGACATTGTTATTGACATTCTGATACAAAAAAATCCAAAAAATGTATAAGAATGTAGCTGAAAAATAAGAAATGAATTCGATAATTGGTGTGTTTCTTTGTGCTTTTCTGATTTATCTTTGTGCTTCCGGTTTGAATTTCGACTAGTTACATAGGTCATGAAGTAATTTTGACTAGTCATACAGGTCATGAAGTAGCTTTAATTCATATTTTTAAACTCAGGTTATAAGATTACTAAAGATGGACCACGATGATTACTAAAGATGGATCACATTGTTAGGCCTCAAACAAACCCTCTTCTAGATACTTCGAGGCATAACATGGCTCCCAGATCGAAACCTGGTCGTGAGTGGACCATTATAAGCCGGAAACTTGGTAAGAACGATGAATTCATCCATTTACAGGTAAGATTCCTTCGGAATATTATCCGAAACCTAACAAACCATATTATGCCGTATTATATGCATACACTGGCTCCGAGATCGAAACCTTGAAGTAAGTGGACTACTATCAGTCGAAAACTTGGTAAGAAAGGATAATCCATCCATTTACAGGTAAGATTCGTTTATAACATTCTCTGAAACCTTAAACAAACCCTATTCTGGCATATTGTATGCATAACCTAGCTCTGGGATTGAATCCTGACTATGAGTTGACTACTAGAATTCGGAAACTTGGTAAAAAAAAACGAATCCTTCCATTTACAGGTAAGATTCCTTCGGTATATTCTATGAAACATTAAACAAACCTTAATTCTGAATATTCTATGCATACCATGATCCGAGATCGAAACTTGGCCGTGAGTTGACTAATCTAAGTCACAAACTTGGTAAGAACGATGAATCTATCCATTTACAGGTAAGATTCCTTCGAAATATTCTACAAAACCTTAAAAAAAACTATTTCTTGTTATTGTATGCATACCAGGCTCAGAGATCGAAACCTGGCCGCGAGTTGACTACTACAAGTCATAAACTTGGTAAGAAGGACGAATTCATCCATTTACAAGTAAGATTTCTTTTATATATTCTACGAAACCTTAAACAAACCCTATTTCTGCATAAATGTATGCATACCAGGCTCTTAAATCGAAACCTGGCCGTGAGTTGACTACTCTAAGTCAGAAAGTTGGTAAGAACGAAAAAACCATCCATTCACAGGTAAGATTCCTTCGAAATATTTGACGAAACCTTAAACAAACCTTATTTCTGTATATTTTATGCAAACAGGCTTCGGGAGGGTTCTGACTTCAATCTAAGCATGATACATCATCGAAATCAATAAATATGAAGCTTAGGGTTGATTTGAACTTCAAATGTGGTATAACGCCATACAAACAATGAACCAAGAAGCTCCGGGAGGGTTCTGACTTCAAACTTAGCATGGTACATCATCGAGATCGATAAATATGAAGCTTAGTGTTGATTAGAACTTCAAATATGATATAACGACATACAAAGTATGATCCAAAAATGTTCGAGAGGGTTTTTACTTCAAACTTAGCATGTTACACCATCGAAATCGATAAATATGAAGCTCAGTATTGATTCGAACTTCAATATGCGAGAACGAACCCTATTCTGGCATATTGTATGCATACTCTGGCTCAGAGATCGAAACATGGCCTGAGTGGACCACTATAAGCTGAAAACCTTGTAATTAAGAACAAAAAATCCATCCATTTACAGATAAGATTCCTTCTAAATATTCCCCAAAACTTTAAACAAACCCTATTCTGGCATATTATATGCATAACCTAGCTCTGAGATCGAAACCTAGCAATGAGTGGACCACTGTAAGCCGAAAACTTGGTAAGAAAGATGAATCCATCCATTTATGGGTAAGATTCCTTCGGAATATTCCCTAAAACTTTAAACAAACCCTATTCTGACATATTGCATGCATAACCTGACTTTAAATTTGGTTCAAGGGCATACGAACCATGAACCTTCAGTGTACAAAATGATTCTGACTCCAAATAGTGCAGGATATATCATAGAAACTCGTAAAGATGAACCATTACAATAAGATTTCATTAGAATATTCTCTGAAGACTTAAACAAACCCTCATTTGGATATTTCTACCCAATCTCAAAATGCCTAAATTAATAGAATTTAGTGGGGGGTGTTAGACAATCCACTACCCTTATCGGAAAATATGTAACGACGCTAGTAGTGGTTTTGGTAGCCTTATTTTTCATAGACTAGGTATTTCCATTCAAAGGGGTGTTGGTGCCCAGCTTGTTGCTAGGTTGCCAACCAAAAGCTTTGTTTGAATTGTCTCTAAAATAATTAAAACAGAAGATAATTACTTGAAAAAAAAAAGTAAACTAAATATTATAAATTGTTAAAATCACCATATTACCCTTACTAGAAATAAAGGTAATAAATATTATGGAGACTGTGAAAATTACCAGATTACCCTTACTAGAAATAAGGGTAAAGTTCAATTACATATAGGAAGAAATTTTTTGATTATTACAAATATTAACGAAATAATCACGAATTGTTTAGATTTAATTACATACTGGATGGATTAAAATAAAAAAATATATGCTTTAAAAATAACAATCATAATCCGTAACCAACCGGAATTAATTCAGTTCGACAACGGTTCAATTCTCATTTTATAGATTAGATGTTCAAATCCCACGCCGGTCCTATTAAAAAAACAAAAAAAAATCACAATCCGTACGACATTAATCTAACTAAATTTTTAATCGAACGAATATATTTACGCAAAATTAAAACTCATGCGGATTGTCATTTTATCCGACGACCACAAATTATGATCCTAATGACATTAATCTGGCCAATAGAGAATTAAGATATATAATCCAACGAATATTAACACAAGAATAAAACTCATACGGATTGCCACTTTATCCAACGGCCCAACATTCGTTTTAAATTGGAACAACATTTTAAATTCCCACCACTTTTTTAAGATGTTAAAAAGAGACAATTTTATGTCGGTCCAATAAGGAGCTGGTTGTTGTTGACTCTTATCCTTCACGTGTTTGTAGGGAACTATGTTTACTGAAGTGATTCAAGTGAAACCATGGAAGATATTCTGCCACGTGTTGAATGCTTGAAACCACTAAATAAAACTTAAAATCCCAAATTCTCTCTAACGGTCGGGCGGTGGCTAAACTTAATCGCTCAAACAGGTTCGCCAACCAAACAAATTTTGAGTCGCTGGTCATCATATCTTAAAGTAAGTAACTACTTACCCTAAAAAAGTGGTTGCTATATATTTAGCTGAAAAAATATTTTACCGACAAAACAACTATTGGGGTCGCTAAAATTAGTGGATATATATTCAGAGCGACCTAGTAATCCGGTAGTCGCAGCTTTAGTTGCTTGAAAATATCATATAATCTCTCTAATGAACGGGTGGTCGCTAAATTTAGTCGCTCAGATAGGTTTGACCAACCAAATACTAATTGAATCGCTGGTCATCCTAGCTCGAAGTAGGTAGCTACCAAACCAAAACGGCGGTTGCTATATTATTATAAGAAAAAGCATTTTACCGACTAAACTACTCTATTTGGTCGCTCAAGTAAGTGGATATATATGAATACCGAGCCGCTAGTTTGATGGTCGAAAGTTTAGTAGCTTAATTCTTAAAGAGACCAAAATTTTGGGTGCTTGCTAAGATTTTAGTTGCTTAAGTCATGTTTTCTTGTAGTGTCACTTTCTCGAGAAGGATTATCGAAGAAAAAAACAGGTATAGAGGAGAGTAGATAGCAAAGCAAACATGCATAAAACTAGGGCTGCATAAAACCGGCTCAACCCACCAACCCAACCCACACCCGCCTGAAATTAACCACACCCGACCCAACCCACCTAGGAGCGGTTCAACTATGGGTCACGACATCAAAACCCATTGTATGTTGGGTCGACTATGGGTGACAGCTTCCATCACTCCACCCAACCCACCCACCCACCTGAATATTTCTAAGCAATTATAACCCATAAATTACATATCCTAGATGAACCACAACCGTTGAAGTAATGATATATAGTACCCTAACCCTAATCATCGTTAACTTCTCTTCAGTTTCCTTGAATCCCTTCGGCGGCGGTCTCTTCTCTCCCTCTCAGACTCAGACTTAGTTTTTTTTCTTCACTTTCTCTTCGCTTTGTAAATCAAATCACAACATCACCAGCAGCAATCAATCAACATCGTCACCTGTAAGAGTCTTAGTTATTTGTATATAGGTAAGTTTAATAGTAAGACTGTAAGTTGGTAACTGTAGTGAAATTTTCATTATATTTTATGGTGGGTAACCCACCACCCACCCGATCCAACCAACCGTAATGTGGGTCGGGTGTGTAGGACCAGAATATCGGCACAATTATAATCACGAGAGATTAAAGACACTTCTGCGAGCGTCACCGAAAATTCTTCAACAACATTTCACGAGCGTCACAAAGTAGTTTAAATAATGACGTAATAAACACCGACAGCCTAAAATATGAGAAAGATGTGAAGATTTTTTAGTTAGAGAGAATGTTCGCGAGCACAAGGCGGGAGTTCGCGAGAGCAAAGCAGGAAATGAAGATTTTGTGGTTATAGAAGAGTCTCGCGAGCATGATAGTAGATCTCGCGAGCACAATAGCAGATCTCGCGAGCACAATAACAGATCTCGCGAGCTGATAGCAGATCTGACGAGGATCATAGTAGAGCCTGCAAGGAGCATAGCGAAAAACCTAAAAAATGGGAAATAGATTTGAATATGAGCTGTCATCCACCATGAAGACACCTATATAAAGAGAAGAGCAGGAGAGAAAAAGAGGAGGACACAATTTGAGGAGAGAGAGATATTTTGTAGAGAGATTTTAAGAGAGAGAAAATGTATTTTTCTTTATCATCTTCTTCCCCAAAACTAGATTTAGAACTCCATTAATGGAGATTATTAATGTTAATCAAATGTAAAATTAAACAATCATAGTGAAGAATCATGGATATACATCAAATTGATCGAACCATGTAAAAATCCGTGTGTCTATTTACAATTCTTAGAATTTTAATCATACTTTTAATATCAAATTAGTTTAGATCAAGAGATTATTATCAAGATATTACAAGGGGTGTGTTGTGGGAAATCCTGCAACTACATTTTGGCGCTAGAAACAGGGATAACTACTTGTCAAATTGAAGAAGATTCAAAGAAATTGGCTATCATTAGAATTGGATTTCACTGGATCTAAAAATTTCAAGATCAAATATGGAAGCCACCACGAAATATCATGATTATACAGCAAATAAAGAGAAGGAGATATATTAAGGAACGGATGAAGAAAATATCAGCAAAATTGTGTCAACAAATCATCGAAAAGGACAAATTTCTTCTCACTTTTCTTATTCTTTGTTTCATTTTTCGGATCCGGGAGACTTTGAATTTTTTAACTATCACACTTTGTTTTTCACAAAAATTGTTGTTTAGTTGATATTTTGAATTCAAAAGAGTTTTGATCATAAATTTGTATCCATAAACCTTGAATTTAATCATAAGATTGATCGTATAAACAACTAATGAGAACATGATTTTTGTGATTGAAGTCAAAGATGAACTAAACAATGTTTTCCTAAATAAGTGCACAGCCATTCAGATACTTTAGCTCCATCATCCAAGCCAGAACCATTCCATCTTTATACGTACCATGATAACCAGTTACATCAAAAAGTTTGGACAGAGAAACCTTAAGTTCTTTCATCCGGGGAACCTTAATACTGCATCAGTTAGATTCAAAGTTAAGAATACGAGGACATGAACTTGAGGGGAGGTAAATGATGCATTTGAAGTTGGCAATGATGGATGCATTCACAAAACCTAATTATTGAAAAAAGCAGGTGAACAAAGGACTGAACTAAAAAATAAAGTAAGGTAAAATGAGTACTTAAATACGTATCTGAAGTGGGTTCCCATCCTTATTCGAATGCATCCGTCGGTATATGTGCCTAGTGGAGCAATCTTTTAATTCGGTTCAACCCTTTAGAATCATCCCTCCCTTTGCCATTTACAACAACCCATGCCTATACCCCAGAATCCTACATATCTAAAGATTGAAATAACAAATGGAGATTGAGCCTAAATATCATCTCATCAACTCACTCGAGAGTCGAGAAGGTGTGCATTAAATATACTACTCAAGGATCCGATGGTATATGAAGATCATATCATATTTTTGAACGAATACATATAAAAATTTAACTTTCACAGCAAGTCTAATAAGTCTATGAAAAAATGATTATATTGGGAAAAAAAAGAGAGATTACATACGGTAAAGTGAGAAGAAAATAAAGTAAACAATAAAAATTCATTCAAAGATTTGCAGATACATATCAAAAGGAGAGGTAATTATTAATTGATTCATTGAAAAGATCTATGATTGATTACCAGTATAATTCTAAAAGAGATGCCTTTAGAAGATTCAATTGGGAAAATGAATACTGATATGTAAGCCTACCTACAATACTAAAAGCTTATAGCCAAAAATCAAATTGCTATCAAGCAAAATATTTTATATGAGAGGTAATCTACAAAAATATTATAACTACTTGGGTTTTTAATCCAAAACCATCGACGTAAAACCCTAAACATAAAGGGAAGATCCCTCCTTTATTCCCACTTTCCATCTCTCTATTTTCTTTTGTGCTTCACCATCAACAAAGAGGAGTTTATTCTAAATTCTCCCACCAAAGGCCGCACGAGTTAACTGTCTGATTATGTGCAGGATGGTGTATTGAGAAAACAACCACACCCGAGGAAAAAATATATACCATCACTTATCAGGCCTCGTGAAAGGGCATTTAACAAAATACAAAACCCTCTGGGAGATAAGTCTAGGTTAAATGGAAAGAAAAAAACAAAATTCAATTTGGAGTCCAATTAACCATAAATCATGAATAAAATATATGCAAGACATTGTACGAACTGTAGTGCGGTATTTGATCCAAATTGTACCTGAATGAGTTCCCTCAATTGATCTTCAAAATCTTCTTAACCTAGTTAATACTTCCTAATGAGATGGGTTTTCCATAATTGAACTCCAATTTACGATAAATCAAGAGCATGACTGATAAACCAAAAAGAAAAAAACCAAATTCATTTGTTAGTAGCATTGTAAGTTGTAACTCAGCACCAAAAATATGTCAGCGAATTTACTATAAAACCGTGAAAATAAAGGGAGAAAATGATGAAGAACAGAAAGAGAAAATTACCAATATTGATCGAGTGAAGAACATGGGATGGTACAGTCTGAATCCTAACGGAGGTCGAAACATATTTTTATCACCATTTGTCTAACCAAAATGACAAAGCGAGAGTGAATCTAGGCGATCAAATACTATGAGAGTTTCCTAATTTTTCTATGAGGGTTTCCTAATTTTTCTTTCTTTTATATCGTGGTTGGAATCTTAAACGAAGGATGAGTTAATGAGATTAGATTTATAGGATTCACCTTAGCCGTATATTTGTCTATTGAGGATGGAATCCTGACCGCCACTAAAATCCACGACACACGTGCGAGACGTTAGGGTGGTCGGAGGAACCACAGCCCTTGATTTATGTTTGTTCAGGACAAATCCTGACCACCACTAACAAAGGCCATCTTGTCCAAACCATGTTTTATACTAATGATAGTACCAAAGCTAACAGGGGTACCATTTAGGTGATCCAGCTACGATCATGAAAATATTATCTTATATGATATCATCCCTGAAATATATGGTACCTTCCTTTATCAAAAGTGTTAAAAACAACCAACCACATCTTCCACACTATGATGTTATCGATGTTGTAACGGAAACATAAAATTAATATTGTCCATCACTACTCACCAGCATTCACCGTCACTACTTCTTCCACCACAAACCAGGGGTGGAGCCAGGATTTTGAGGAGAGGGGAAGAAAAAATTCTTGGCAAGCTGGATACATGTGAAAAATGAACTTTGTATCCCATTTTACGATAAAAGAACAAAAATAAATATAATTGTGCTTGGCTCCGCCCTTAACCACCACTAATCTTTCGACCTCCACCTCTTCTACTACTCATTGTCCCAGAAAATGTCTATTGATCTTATTTATCAAAATTACTTATTAATAGAAATAAATGTTATAATTAATTAAGAAAATATTTATAATTAAAAATGATTAGTCATTTATTATGAGCAATTAGTGAAACACTAATTAATAAAACACTTTATAATGAGTAGATTATTTATTATGTGCAATTAGTGAAACACTAATTAATAGACCAATTATGGTATTTAAGTTGAACAAGCCACCAATGTTGATTTATCTTTTCAATCAATTCCAACCAAGGTGGAACAATGGTTAGAGGCCACTCTTATGACACAATAGGTCATGAATTCGAACCACCCCGTTATAATTTTTGAAACTCCATATCTTGACTTGAGTATTCATTTTTCATTCATAATATTAGAATCCACACCACGTGTGAGACTTGTAGGGTGTGGTAGAGAGAACCACAGCCTTTGATTTATCTTTCCCACGGACAAATCCTGACCACCACTAACAAAGGCAAACTTAGCCTAGCTTTGTTTTGTATTCTTGATAAACACAAGAGATTGCCTTTTTTCTTCCAGGGAAAACACTCCGCCGTCATTTCCCCAATCCATCTCTCACTCTTTCTCTCTCCTTCTCTCTGTGAACCCATCTCTCACTCTTTCTATGTGTGATCTGATCTGATCTTCATCATCCAACAATTTTTCTTCTTCTTATTTTTTGTTAATAAGAAGCAGAAATGATTCGTAGAATGAGTTATGAATTATTGAAATCTGCATTCGTGTAGGAACCTTCACATATATCTTGGAGGAGACTCAAGGGATCATCCTAATTTCGCACAATGATTTCTCCTCTCAACGTTAAGTAATCTGGAAGTAAGATATCTTGTACTAATGCCATGTTCATGTACATTTCCATGAGGCACGAGATGGTGTCAAAGTAGATCTGCATATGTATCAAGGGTTGAATTTTTCCCTCAGAAAATTTAATGATTAATTTTGATCAGAGAGTATTCCTTTGCTCTCCTGCATTTCAAACAATTAAATGTATACATACCTGAGTGATTTTTATTTGACCATCATCATTTATCTTATTTTTCCATTTAGGCTTCATGTATTGATGTATCAAAATGATGTACATTTTTTTATATCCATCAATCACATAAAATGCTTCCTTAATCTGATTTCATTTTAACATATATTGTCAATAGTATAAAGCAGAGTTTAGCTAACTTTGCCTATCTGAGTGGTGGTCAGGATTTATCCTTGGCAAAGATAAATCAAAGGCTGTGGTTCTCCGTGCCACACCCTACAAGTCGCACATGTGGTGTTCATTCTAATATTATGAATTAAAAACGAATACTCAAGTCAAGATATGGAATTTCAAAAATTATAACGGGGAGGTTCAAACTCATGACCTATTGTGTCATAAGAGTGTCCTCTAACCATTGTTCCACCTTGGTTGGAATTGATAGAAATGATAAATCAACAGTGGTTGTTTGTTCAACTTAAATATTAATTAGTATAGGTGTTTTGTTAATTGATGTCTCATTAATTTCTCATGATAAATGATTTATTAATTTTACATCATAAATATCCTTAATTATTTTTTTATTTTTTTGAAGGAATGAGGAGCATGAAAGCTCCAAACTTCATTTATTAATAAAATATAATTACATAACGTTCAATTACATCTATGAATCGAAATACATGATTAGTACAATAATTTTGAAACGAAGAAAATCGAAAACAAAAATCTGCACCAAATATATGTAAACCGACAGGGGAATTGAAATCTTCTAATGGTTTATCACCATTTTGTTGGATACACTCCGAGAAGATATGATGCTTCCATAAAAGAAGTAATATGCCCAAATTCAACATCGAATTCTGTAATCCATGTTCATCACATCCGTAGATGATCGTAGGAAATATTGAATGAAATCGAAGTCCCTCCAGGAGATATGAGAAATTGTAATGGAATAGACTTGCCATACGTATCAGAAATAAAAACATACTACAATATCAATTGATATAATGCAATTTGTTTTATTTAAATATATATTACATAAGTAATTCTACCTGGATCTTAAAATAAACTAAAATCCGGGCAGAAAATAAGAAGAAGGTTGAGAAAATTCAATGAAGAAGATGAAGATAACTGCTAATGGATGAAGATAACTACTATGGGAAGGAGATAACTATTTATGTTAAAAGATAAAGTTGCAGAGCAAAATCATTAATTAATATTAATACATATCTCCATCAATAAATAATAATTTTGACAAAAATTATTTCAATAGATATTAGTGGTGGTGGTGGTAGTAGAGGAAGAAGTAAGTGGTGGAAGCGGTGGAAGGTGTTACTAAGTGGTGGAGGAGGTAACATTAGTTTTGGTGGAAGAAATAGTGGCGCTGGATGGTTTTAATGGCGGTGGTATTGGTTTTTTCTTTTTGAATCAAAAATAATAAAAAAAATTACATGACGGGTAACATTGTATTGTGAAAAGTATAGTTGGTTGTTTTTGACAGGATCAAAAAAGGAGGGGATGATACCAAATCATATAAGACAAAATGGTGGTTTTTGGTACCACTGCTATCTTTGGTAACCATTCGTACGCATGATTTTCAGTATTAACAAAAAACATATAGTTGAATAAATTAATTGACGACCTAAGTTTGTTAAATCTAAACTTTATACATGACGTGTGGGATTAAAAGTTATAAGTGTGCCCAATATTCTACGAGGGATGGAAAATGGTGGTGGTGGAGAAATAAGTGATATCTGGTGGTTTGTGGTACTGGCCGGTTTTGATGAGTAGTAATTGACTATGTTAATTATGTGCTGCTACAAAAGGATAACACTATAAATTAGAAATGTGGTTGATCGTCTTAATGCTAATATAAACTCAGTTAAAATACATGAAAATTAAGAAGAAGAAAAAAACATTTGGATGTCACGTTATATAATAAATAACACTAAAAACTACATATTTAGTATCAAGGTTAGTCCGTCCAATAGATAAATCTAAGGTTGTATTGAGATCCCGTAAGCAGAGAGCGAGTTGGTCTTGGATTTCTGAATGATAATAAATATAATGAAATGCTCCCTCTCAGTTTATCCAATGAAAACCGAAACCTTCTAAAAAAAATAACAAATCGAACAACACTTAGATGGAACGCATCACCACCAGTGTAAACTTCTCTATATTGCTACATATCCAGTGAAATTTCTACAGATTAATCTGGTGATTTCGTCCTACCGTAGTTTTTAACGAGGCTTGCAATTAAATCTCTAATAGTGATTTTAAAGGTATTTAATAATTACAAAATTCTCTTATAAGTTTTGTTTATGCAAGTATTGATTTAACTTGGGTTCTTTTATATTTTTGTGTTAAGTTGATGACTTTTTAATTTGAATACTTGTTTGGTTAACAAACTTTGATACATATAGGGTATTTTCTTTGTAGAACGGATGTTAGTCTCTCATTTTTCCCGTTAGCACTTTGTTTCTATCCCGTATTTGTAGACATTATTTGACTAATGTTGGGGTATTTGTTTAATCTCAAGGCCGATTAAACTCAATGTGTGTTGTATACATTGAAGGCGACAGAATTTTGTGTCGGCTCTACCTTGAAACTAATAATTTTTCTTCGGAAGGTTAGTTGAATTTATGTAGATACAAATATCAATATGACTATGCTCTTTAAAACTCCAAATTACTTGAGTAACACTAGATGTGAGAACGTCATTCATTCACTACTTAGCATAGTTGGTGTGAAATATTTTTATCCACGAATTTCTTCAATTTTATGTTATCAATATGATTGAGAAAGAATCTTACACATGTTTTGATTTACTATTATAAGTTTATTTTTTAACTCACATGTGTATATCTCAGCCTTCCAATAGCCAAGGGTTCTTCATTTTTATAACTCTCACATTTGCAAAAAATAAATAGGGAATATTGGGGATATGCCCCAAAATCGACTGTCATCTTGGGGATATGCCCCAGGATTCCAATTTTTGGGAATATGCCCCAGCCGTCCAAAATTCCATCCAAAACCGTTAAGTAGTCAATATTGGCACACACTTGGGATCACATATGCGAATTAAAAGACAGATATACGATATATTAACACCTTGACAAGGTTCAGGAACATATTCAGACGAAAAAAGCTCGAAAAAATTAGAGAGAAAGTTGAAACACATTTACGATAAATAGTCTATTTAACGGTTCCTTGACGGAAACCGTTACTTTGGGGCATATTCCCAAAAACTGGAATCCTGGGGCATATCCCCAAGATGACAGTCGATTTTGGGGCATATTCCCATTTTCCCAAATAAATAAATAGTGTTTATCTATAGTAGGGAAAATATTATGGGTTTTTGCTTCACTCCTTAGAGCCTTAGTTATCAATAATTTCGGAACAAATGTATTCATAAACATCATGGAGTTGGATTGGCAGTTTAGGTATATGTACTGTTAGATGAAATATTTTTTTGAAGTTTGAAATTATGGTATGATGGAACAATAAATGGGGAAATTTTTTATTTACTGTATTTTTTATTTTATTTTCATGTTGGCACAACATTATTACTCCGTCCAGATAATAAATTGGAATAACATGCTTAAGTAAAAAATAAAAAGATCAGGTAACCCATTTTGTTTCCCAAAACCTATTTGAATATCAATAATTACTCACGAATAAAATGAAGCAAGAGGAATGTGAACAATATCGTATTAGAGACAAAACATCTCGTGCCGTTATGGCACGGGTTAAGATCTAGTTACTTATAAAGCTAAGAATCAATGTAAGATTGGCGTTCTTTGCCTCTCTTAATCGCTCCAGTCACGTGCTATTTTTTTCCAGCTGCAGCCACCTCTATTGTTGATTTGCTAAGTTAATTGAAACTTTCAAGAATTCGATTGTTTTGTTTGAAAGTTCAATGATTCTAAATTTGTGTCCATACATTATCAAAGGTTAACAAATGGGGCCATAATTGTTGTTATCTCCGAGCACTATGTGCTGCTGATATCTTTTCAGTTTGGTAATTCCTAAGGCGCTTACTACTATGGAAAATGGACATCGTGGGACGGGTGGCCCATTTGTGTGGAACCAAAGAGCCATAGTTTTCGTTTTTGCTATGTTGTTTGTTGGGATTCTGAAGTGATTATATACTTTCTTGTAGATTTTGCTTTGTCTTCTCATGCTCGAATATTGTATGATCCTCGTTATAATTACCACCCATCTGCCAAATTTAGTTTAGCTTGTTAAATTACTTCGTGCATTTTTTTATTTTTATTTTTGACGATCACCTTATGATTTACCCCCTTGTAAATTCATTAACCAGCTAACTCTTGCACACAAGACCAATCAATGAGGCAACAAACAAGTCCAATCAATGTGTAGCATTTCCAACGCTCTACTCAACTCGTTGAAGGACGATTCAAAGGATTCATGCACCACAAACCTACTTCTACGATTCAGTGAAAAATCCAGTTGTGAGCCTAGTTAGCAAGTCGGGATTCGGTATACGTACGGAACGGCATACATACTGGTATTATTCAGATTTGTAAAAATCAAATTCGGTCAACTATCCAGTCTTCGGTTCGTGGTTCGGCAGTAGTATGGAACGGTATACGTACGTGTATAATTCGTTATTCAGATATCAGTTCGGCCTCCAAAATTCGGCAGACATATATAATAAATTAATACTCCCTCCGTTCCACTTTAGTTGATGTTTTAGGAGTTTACACGTAGATTAAGAAATAGAGATAAATATAAAAGTTTTCTATGTAACCCTTGAGAAAAATCTTCAAACATTAATTGCTATTAGTGTAATTGAAAATAAATTTATGGTTCCAAGACAAAATGTTAAGGTAATGTTGGTAGTTTTGTGGGAAAAATATGAAAACTATCAAGTAATGTGGAACAAAAAAATAACCCTAATCACTCGTCTAAAGTGGAACGGAGGGAGTAAATATTTATAGTTATAAATGACTAATTTATGGTTTATATAGTGGTAAATACATTTTATATGAAGTTAATAATAAAAACTAGTGTTTGGCACCATGGTTTGGGCTATACTTAGGGAAGCTTTGGACTTAGGTTCGATTCCCTTCAAGATCAACATTCCTTGTGAAGGATGTAAATGCTTACCTCACAGAATCAAATGCTCACCTCACCACCGAATTATTCGGGTACCTCATATTGAACACGTATTTGGACTTAGGTTCGATTCCCTTCAAGATCAACATTTTTTGTGAAGGATGTAAATGCTTACCTCACAGAATCAAATGCTCACCTCACCACCGAATTATTCGGATCCGCAAATTATTTGCGGATTATTCGGGTACCTCATATTGAACGCGTATTAGGGACGAGGTTAGGAGAGAACGCGTACAATTCGGAAAACGTATCGATTCGGAATAATTCGCGAATTATTCGCCGAATTGCTAACTAGGGTTGTGAGTAAATGAGTATTTCTTTGCAAATTTATGAATTTGGTATATGTAGTTTATTATGTATCGAAGTGTTCGCTGTTTCCATATCCATGAAGTCGGTTGAATTGCTTCCGTAGTCTGATTTCAATTTTACATCGTTGTACTTAATTAAAAAGCTTAGAATCAATGTAAGTTGCCATTCATTGCTAGACTCATCTTTTTTCACCACCAAATTTCATGTTTTCAAAAATTCTGAGATACTAAAATAAAAGAAAAGAAAGAAGAGATGGAAATTGAAATCTCGGTGCTTGTTGCCCTTTGAAGCAATGTTTTCAAGAATGAGTTATGAATTATTGAAATATGGATTTGTAGAACGATTTATCAAATATTGAAATCTGGATTTGTTTGGGAATATTTACATACAGCATGGAGGAAATACAACGGATCATCCTAAATTTCGCACAACGATTTCTCCTCTCAACATTAAGTAATATTGCGCCTGGATCTGGGATATCCATGCTAAATGATATCCTATATGAATGCCCTTTTCATGTACAAGTCAATGAGACAGACAAGACAACGGTGTGAAAGTAGATCTAGATATGTGTAAGTTTGAATTATTGTAATCTCACAGTGTAGGGTAATTTCAAGGTCGTATCAAAGTAGACTTGAACCTTTTTCTGAATCTGAACCAATGTTTTTATTTTAGTGCAATTTCTTTTTTCTTCTTGGAATTGAAAATGTATTTGAATAGGAGGGTTGATCTTCAACTTTTAGCATGTCCAATGAGAAAATATGTAATGTATATACCATACACGTCCAATGATGTTGCGAGTGCGTCGTGGTCTCTGGCACCGCAAAGGAGAAAGTTTCAGAGGAATCTTGCTAATGTCATAGGAGACGTGTATCCACCATAGCTACATCCATACAGCCCAATCTGACCTCGTTTTGTATAACCTTGTTTTAATTATGAGCCATTTCCCTTCCACCAATGGATCTCCAGCGTCCTTGCTTCAAAGAACTCTCAGACTTCATCCAACTGATGAAACCTCAAGCTGGAATAAAAATGGTTGTTTGGTTGTTTGGTGTATCATGCATGTGTGTCAAAAAATAACTTGTTGTTTTTCTTGTTTCATAGCGATGTATATAGACTTCACTCGAAACTGAGTTAGGGCGGCAATTACATTTCTACTTTGATTATCACACTAATTCAAATTCCAGTAAAATTTACATCACCTTCAAAGCAACATAAACGAAACAATTTGTGTTGCGCCAAAGCCTGCGGAGGCGTTAGGTTGAACTACTACAATGGTACTCCAATATTGCCAAGAAAACAATCACATGCACAAGAAGAACAAGTATTTAACGAGGTTGAATCCTCGGGAATGAATAAGCAATTTTATATATCACCGTATAGGTTGGAATATACAAAGCTTTAGACGAGAAGAAGATAACTCTTACTTAGTTCTGGTGTGTTTTCTCTAGTTCTCTCTATGGCTATTTATACACATCAATAGGACTGGACACATTCCTTAACAAGGATTACTTTCCTAAAAGTATAGGGTTTTCTAACTTATCTCTAAGAGACAAACCTCTTAAGCTGCTATACTTAGGACACAAGTACTTGGTTTCCTTAACCAACTATATTTCCTAATCTAGTCCTTGACCGACCTACCAACAATTCTCCACCTCGGATCATGCATTCATGCATGAGACGATCAATAGATAAAATCACCTCCATCTTCCAACGTCGATTGAACCATCACTGGATGCCTACGTATACTCAATAGGAATCAAACCTGATCGTAGTTCTCTCAAATGGTCTTGTTAGAAGACCTCCACTAGGTTCCTAAGAACCTCTACCCCAAAAAAGGGCATTTCACCAAACCGAAAGGATGTGGATCAATTTCAAACAATGTCTAAACTTGATCCCAGAAACTGCTTTAGTCAACATATCAGCTGGATTATCTTTGGTATCGATCTTCACAAGTAGAATGTCTTCTTCTTCAACAATTTCTCTCACAAAGTGAAATCGTACGTCTATATGTTTAGTTCTAGCATGATGCACTTGATTCTTAGACAAATAAATTGCGCTTAGACTATCACAATGCACAGGCAGTTGGTCTTGCACAACTCCTAAGTCATCTAGTAAACCTTGTAACCATATAGCCTCCTTAAATGCCTCAGTCACTGCCATATACTCCGCCTCCGTAGTTGAAAGCGCCACAAAGATCGACTGCAAGATTGATCTCCAACTTACCGGTGCTCCTCGCTATGGTAAATACATACCCCGTAGTTGAACGCCTCTTGTGCAAATCACCAAAGATAGTCAGAATCTACATACCCAACACACAACCGATTGTTACTTTTATCCTTCACAAACTCCAAGCCAACATCAATTTTACCATAAAGATACCTTAAAATCCATTTCACAAAGATGCCAATGTCCCTTACCAGACAATGCATATAACGGCTAACCATACTAACTGCATGTGAAATGTCCGGCCTTGTACATACCATCATATACATCATGCTACAAACAACCTCAACATATGGGACTTGAGCCATATACTTTTTCTCTTTTTCAGTAGTAGGAGACATACGAGCATTCAACTTAAAATGAGCACCAAGGGGAGTACTTACAGATTTAGTTCCTTCGTAGACACCAAACTTCTGTAACACTTTCTTCAAATATGCCTTCTGAGACAAACAAACCTTACCCTTCTCTCTGTTATGTTGAATCTCCATACCAAATAATCTTCTTAGTTTCTCCCAGATCTTTCATCTCAAACTCAGATGACAACTTGCACTTCAAATTATCGATCTCTTTCTTGTTATTCGATGCAATCAGCATATCATCGACATACATGAGAAAATATATAAAAGATTCATCACGTAGCTTCTTAAAGTATACACAATGGTCATAGTGACTTCTTGTGTATGTTTGGCCTATCATAAACTGATCAAATCATTTGTACCATTCTCTTGTAGACTGCTTCAGCCCGTACAACGATCTCTTTAGTTTACATAAAAATCTTCTTTTCCATCAACCTTGAATCCACTCGGCTGAGTCATATAGATCTCCTCTTCTAGATCACCATGTAAGAACACCGTCTTGACATCTAGCTGAACTAAGTCTAAATCATATTGTGCTACCAAGGCCAACAAAATTCGTATTGATGAGTGTTTTACCACCGGAGAGAACACCTCATTGTAGTCAATCCCTTCTCTTTGGGCATAACCTTTTGCAACTAACCTTGCCTTGTAGCGTACTTGATTCACCTGAGATCCTTCTTTCTTAGCATATACCCATTTGCACCCAATAGCCTTCTTACCGTTCGGAAGTTTTATAAGAATCCATGTGCCATTCTTATAGAGAGACTCCATGTTGTCCTGCATTGCACCTTCCCATTATTTACACTCTGCGCTACGTACAACTTCTAAATAGGAAGTAGGAGTACCATCTTCTATAACTGGTAATGCATAAGCAATGTAATCATTCATCCAACCAGGCTTCCTGGTTGATCTTCTTGGTTTGTTGGTTGCTATGGTCTCCATGACCGTAGCTTCTGTATCTTCTACTAACTCTTGTTCCTCTTCCTCAACAATGTCACTATCATTTGGAACTTCAGTAGTTACCTCTCTTGTAGACTCAATGTCTTCAGAAGTATTCTGAACAGATACAGACTTAGCTTGAATTAGTGGAGTTGCATCAATCTCCACCTGCTGCAAAGGCTCACTAGTACTGGTGCTTATGTCCTCCACCTACCGAGAACCCCAAACATTTACCATAGAAATCTCATCAAATGTGACATCTCTACTCGTGACTATCTTCTTCTCAACTGGATTCCAATTCTTGAACCCTTTTACTCCATTCTTCATACCCACAAAGATTCCTTTAACAACACGGTTATCAAGCTTGTTTTCACTAACATGATAGCATGCAGGACAACCAAAGATATGAATTGAGTCATAATCATCAGCTGGTTTACCAAACCACTTCTCCATAGGAGTTTTACCTTCTAATGCAAATTTGATGGAAACCTATTAATGAGGAAGCACGCATATGTAACGCCTCAACCCAAAACTCTTTACCTAATCCAAAGATTAGATAACATACATCGTACATTCTCCAAAGAAAGTACGATTCATGCGTTCAGCTACCCCATTTTGTTGCGGTGTCTTCTTAACTGTGAAGTTCCTCTTTATCCCCTCATCCTGACATACTTGCAAGAACGGATCACTCTTGTACTCTCCACCATTATCCGAACGTAGTACTTTGATCTTTCTGCCAGTTTGAGTCTCAGTTGCCTTTTTCCACCTCACAAAGATTTCTAGGACTTCATCCTTATGCCTCATGGTGTACACCCACACGCGCCTAGAATAATCATTAATGAACGACACAAACCAATGTTTACCTCCCAATGATGCATTCTTGGAAGGACCCCAAACATCTGAGTGAACATAGTCAAGAACTCCACAAGTATTGTGGATAGTTGTGCCAAATCTTGTTCTTGTTTTCTTGGCCTTAACACAATGCTCACAAAATTCTAACTTGCAGGCGATAGCACATTTCAACAAGTCTTGTTGAATCAAATTATGCAACGACTTCTCACCTGGATGTGCAAGTCTCATGTGCCATAACTTCGTCTTCTCGGTAGCTGCACTTTCGAGTCTCCATGACCGTAGCTTCTGTATCTTCTGCTGACTCTTGTTCCTCTTCCTCAACAATGTCACTATCATTTGAAGCTTCAGTAGTTACCTCTCTTGTAGACTCAATGTCTTCAGAAGTATTCTGAATGACATGAGATTTAATTTGGAATTAGTGGAGTTGCATCAATCTCCACCTACTGCAAAGGCTCACTAGTACTGGTGCTTATGTCCTCCACCTGCCGAGAACCCCAAGAATTTACCATAGAAATCTCATCAAATGTGACATCTCTACTCATGACTATCTTCTTCTTAACTGGATTACAAATCTTGAACCCTTTTACTCCATTCTTCATACCCACAAATCACTGGATTCCAAATCATTGTAGCAGCGCAACTATTCACAGTCAATTTTACATTTTTTTTTTTTATTTTTTTATTTCTTTGCTTTTGCTTTAAAACTTCGAAACCCTAACTACCTCTTTTGAGCTCAACAGGTGCCGGAGTATCCGTTGTAAAGGCGAAGGAAAGGAAGCGAAAGAAGTTTTTATTTTAAATTAAAAAAAAAAAAAAAAAAGTTTATTTTATTTATTTTTAGATTGTATTAGGATTCCTCTACTCTTGTAATTTTCTTTTTCTTTTGCACTTTATTTTGGACTTTGGACTTGGACATTCTATTTTTATTTTTATTTTTAAACCCTACGGAAGGGTATTATTAATACATGGCATCGCCGTCTCGGCCATCCAAATATGGATTGTTTCAGGTTTTTAGCTAGTCAGTTTTCTTACATTCATTCTCAATGTAATCAGTTATGTGATGTTTGTCCAAGGGCGAAGCAAACTCATCTTAAATTTAATAAAATTGTTTCTTCTTCTTCACATGTTTTCCAATTAGTACATGCTGATATATGAGGACCCTTTTCAACTCCATCTCTTTCTGGTGCAAATTTTTTTCTCACTATAGTAGATGATTATTATAGATGCACTTGGGTTTATCTAATGAAAACCAAATAAGAAACTTTAAATTTTTTTCAATACTTTTTCAATTTTGTTATGACACACTTTGGTCATAAACTAACCAGCATCTCATCTGGTACTAATAATTTAATTGGTCCATCATTACAAACTTTCCGTTCTGACAATGGTGCTGAGTTCAAATATAAAGAACTTCAGTATTGGTTTCATGCATAGGGTATTCTACATCAAACAAGATGTGTCTATACTCCACATCAAAATGGCATTGTTGAGCGCAAACATCGACACTTGCTCAATGTAGCAAGGTCATTACGATTTCAATCGAATTTACCCCTTCGCTTTTGGGGAGAATGTGTTCTTGCTATTGCATATTTAATCAACAAATTACCATCACCTGTACTGTCTCATAAATCCCCTCATGAGCTTTTACTCCATCAAACTCCAGATTATTCGAATTTACGTGTTTTTGGCTGCCTTTGTTTTGGAAGAAATACACGTGTCTCTCACAAATTTGTTCAGCGTGCAAAACCCGGCATTTTTGTTGGTTATCCTCATGGACAGAAAGGGTACATGGTTTATGATCTTGAAAATAAATCAATTTCCACCTCTAGAGATGTGGTGTTTCATAATAATTCTTTTCCTTTTGATGATTTATCACACAATTTCCATGTACCAGCACCTGTACATTCTATGGATCCTTATCTATTTGATCTTTCTTCACAATTATTCACTGACACTTTCACGCCTGGAAACACCACATGCCAGTCCACTGACAATTTCACTCCTGGAAACACAATAGGCCAGTCCACTGACAATTTCATGCCTGGAAACACCACAGGCCGGTCCACCTCATCTCGTTTTCTGTCCCAATTGTCCACTGATAATTCGCCATCTGGAATCCACCAAGGAAATTCCGCTGCACCCTATTTACTAAATTCTGGGGATTCCTTATTACCTATATCTACTTCCAATCTCGGTGATACGATCTCACCTGCAGTTTCTCCACTGCTTCCTACTACTCAACGTCATGTAGTATCTCCTATAGCTTCTTCATATAATCGCAAATCCTACTCAGCATATAACAATGCTTCCCAATCTGGTCTGCACTCTTCTCAGCAAGCACCAGTATTGGATTCTATCAAAAACAACACCCCTGCAGTTTCTATTCCTGAACAACAGTCATGTCCCACTCGTACTCGAAATCCACCTGTATATCTGCAAGATTATCATTGCTCAGCTGCACGGTGTCAATCTACTTCAGCTTATCCATTAACCGATTATTTATCTTATGATCAGTTCAAGCCATCACATAGAGCTTTCTTATCCGCCATTATTCTCAATGAGGAACCCAAAAATTTCACACATGCATCAAAGTGTCTAAAATGGCGTGCTGCTATGGCAAAGGAAATTCTGGCTTTGGAAGCCAACAACACTTGTATACTAGTTGATTTACCACCCGGCAAAACAGCCATTGGATGTAAGTGGGTTTTTAAAATCAAATTTAATTCAGATGGTTCCATAGAACGATATAAATCTCGCCTTTTTGCTAAAGGGTATACTCAGCAAGAAGGTATCGATTACTATGATACTTTTGCTCCGATGGCAAAACTGGTGACTGTACGTGTGTTACTCTCGGTTGCTGCTATCAAAGGGTGGTCTTTACATCAGTTGGATGTGAACAATGCGTTTCTCTAGGGAGATCTTGATAAAGAAATTTATATGCGCATTCCACTTGGTCTAGCACGAAAAGGTGAGTCTAAGGTATTTAAACTTAAGAAATCTCTTTATGGTCTTAAGCAAGCCTCTCATCAATGGTTTGCGAAACTTTGTTCAGTTTTAATAGCTGAAGGTTTTAAAAAGTCTCTATGTGATAATTCTCTTTTCACATATCACCGGGGTACAACTTCGATTTTTGTCCTAGTCTATGTTGATGATATAATTATCACTGGCACAGATGATAATTTCATGAATTCACTTAAGCTACGTCTGGCTTCTCATTTATCAATTAAAGATCTTGGCTACTTACAATACTTTTTAGGTATTGAGGTCTCTCGTTATTCTAAAGGAATTTTTTTATGCCAACGAAAATATATCCTTGATATTCTAAAGTATTCCGGTCTCACAGGGGCTCGTACCTCCTCTTTCCCAATGGACACACACATTAATTTACTTCCTACTGATGGTAAAGAATTACCTGATCCCAGTATTTTCGGCGTCTGATTGTCCGTCTACTGTATCTCACAGTTAATCGTCATGACATTACTTACTCAGTGAATTATCTTAGTCAGTTTATGCAACGACCTCGCACATCTCATCTTGATGCTGCTCATCGTATTTTACGATATCTAAAGGGTACTATTGGTCATGGAATTTTTCTTTCCTCTACTAGTTCCCTATCCCTGCATAGGTACATCGATTCTGATTGGGAAGGTTTTCCAATGACTCGTCGTTCCACTATGGGTTACTTAGTCAAAATAGGTAATAGTCCTATTTCATGGAAATCAAAGAAATGTTCATCATGGCTCGTTCTTCCATTTAATCAATATCGCGCTTTTAGCAAATCTTACAAAGAGTTACAATGGTTGTATTATCTTCTAACTGACATGCATATTCCATGTCCTCTACCTATCAAATTTTCTTGTGATAGTCAAGATGCAATTCATATTGCTCAAAATCCGGTATTTCACGAACGTACTAAACATATAGAAATAGATTGTTATTTCGTTCGTGAAAAGTTACTTAGTGGATTAATTTTACCAACGCATCTTCAATCATGGATCATCTTGCGGATATCTTTACAAAGCCACTCGGGAGCTCCACAATTTAGTCGTCAAATAGCAAGTTGACGTTCGTTCAAGTTCTACCGCCCAACTTGAGGGGGTATTAAATCTCCCAAACTACTCACATTATTCTCACGTGTACAAAGCAAAGGTCATATGTACAGTTGGTTGTAGTTCAAACTAGTGGTCCTACTTATCTGTTGTAAAGTCATATTCCATAGGCTATTAGGTTTAGTCTTTAGTCTTATTTGCTGTATCTATTCTTCAGCTCTTGTTGTTACGCTTTCTTTGCTTCTACATCTTGTAACACATATAAATACTGCTTAATGAAATCAATCTCCACAGTTGTGTGAGAAAGTCAAAACCCATATTTGTTTACTATGTGTAGTTTATTGATGTATCAAAGTGGTGAAGCTAAGAATCATTGTAACTTGGCATTCCATGCTTGACTAGAAAATTTCATGGACTCCAAAACCACTGGGATGATCTAAAATTGAATAGATAAAAATTGAAATGTCGGTTACCTTCTATACCCTAATAGCCATTAACTTTGAGTTTGCTTCTTGACTTTGTGTGATCAGTGAGTTAGGTGTACCAGGGAGCCCAATTCTATATGAATGTTCTAATCAGGGACTTAATTCCTTCATGCTACTTGGTGGTTGTTCTTCTTGAAATTAAAAACGTATGTAAATATGAAGTCATTTTTTACTTTTAATATATTCCAGACTTCCAGTAGAAGAGGATTCTTGAGAATCTTTGCGTACCTTGCAGTTTAACTTCATTTTTATTTCCATTTATAGAAGGAGAATCTAATGTTTTGCTTGTCCAACCTTTTTTACCATGTGAAAGAATTTTATCAATCTGTCCCGTATTGGCTTGCTTGTAAACATCATTTGGTATAATCAAATTTTGGTGCAAGTAGCTGTGCAGTTCCTCAATTGGGTCAAAGAGCAGTTGTCACTTCTAGGCTCAATCACAGAATAGTTAACTTTACGTATACTTGATGATATTCCCGTATTCCAAAGAATGATGTAATTCATCTCTATACTATTTGCCTTTGTTGAGTAATGTAATGTAAATAGTGAAACAATGTATCCTATGCCACTTATTTTCACCGCTTAATTGGGGGCTCTAGAAAACAATTAGGGGACTCCCACTACATGACAAAAAAAGGTCACCCAATCCTAAATTTGGCTATCCCTTAACCAATTTTTTTAATAGTTAAACTACCCTAGATGATTAGTGTTATTAATTAGTTAAGTTAAGTTAATTATTTGGAAAGGTTAAAATCAGATTTAGGATATTATATTTTGGGATTTTGTGTTTTTTTTTTTTTGTGTTGTGAAAAAGAAGAGGAGTTTTGGGGGAAAACTTAGGGTTTTTAGAAATGAGTGATTCAAGTGGAGGAAATGACGTTGTGAAGCTTCAAATGACAAACATGATTGTGTTGATGGTAAGATTATCTTATATTCTCATTTGGATTCGATGTATGATGAAGACATGTTAGTAGAGGAAGCCATGAATAATGGTGTAAATGAAGATTCCATTGTTCAAAATGAAGGAACCAACCCTCAAAATGAGGAACTTGAAGCTCAAAACAATCAGGTAAACATCTTCTACCCTTAGATTTGTATGTTTGTTGGTCCAAGTGGTCGAATCTTCCACACTATGGAACAACTCAGTGTTAGGGTCGTTATTATCGGGGGTGTAAACCAAAACGACTCTACAGAGTCATTTGTTTATTAATACCACCAATGATGACTAAAACCTGCAACTTTTTCAGGTTATGAAAATTCATCAGGTGGTGTGATAAACAATGACGACTCCATATTGCCAGGTTATGAAAAATCGTCATTCATTCTCAACTAACTCAATAGTGGGAGAGATCTCGACTGCCATTCCCTCAATTTGGACCAAGTAAATGTCTCAACAAACGAGACTTGGCTTGATATTAGAGTCAAAAGGCAGAGGAAAATAGTATGTATGTGGTTGACACTTGGATTTCCGCTTAAGTAAGTTTGATCCCAGTCCGAGAATCGCCACTATGAAACAATGTTCTTGACGTTGTATGCGTGATTTACCAATTTTAGTCCCCAAATGGTTATGCAATATCCGATTAACCTCAAAGTTCATTAGTTCATGACTTTATGTGAACATGAATATGAAATAGCAAAATTCTTGTTTGAAAAAGAAATGTGCTTTCAAACATGTAACTTTGATGTACAATAACAACATGAAATACAGGCTGGAAAATCACAATAACAGCATTAAGACGTACCTCTCAAAACATATAAATACACTTAGACCTGGGTTTTATTCTATACAAAACTAAAATGTTAGTGAGGAAGAAGAAACAATTGAACATGATAAGATCAAATAAAGTTTATATGATGGAGGAAACTGATGCAAGTAGTTTTCAAACAAGAAAACCTACACGGCTATTAAACGTTAAGAATTTATATGGCCTATATTTATTCTTTATAAATATAAACCTCCAAAAACATGTCACTGATATTTGTAAGAAAGACAAGGAGAATGTATCTTAATTTAGTCACCACGGGGAGAGCATAACTTCGATTCTTCTACTAAAGTTGTCAATAATTATCCCCAAGCACCAATCGGATATTCACAGTTGTTCTCGTGATATTTTTGTTGGTTTATAAGGTTTAGTTTAGGACAAAATTTTAAGTTGCTTACTTATATTTTGGTAATTTTACTTTTTTTATTCATCTTTTGTTATCAAGCTGGATTCTTGTTAATAATGGTGCTACCTTAAAAAAAATTAACAGGTGGTTGTTGTTGCTGTTTTTTTCTTCTAATAATGAAAAGCACTAGTTGTTTGCTTTTCAACATATTTTGATTTTTCCTGAACTCGATTTGCTCCCACTTGGGCGAATCCCCCATCCCCATTCAAAAACAATATTGCAGTAGTCATACCATAACAACAATTTTAGTATTCCATCTGTTCCATTTTAGATGATGTTTTAAGGTTATTTTTTCTTCCACAATATTTGAAAGTTTTTATTTTTTTCACAAAACTTCTAATAACACCCTTATATTTTGTCTTGGAACTATAAGTTTTTTTTCTACATGTACTAATACCAATTAATATTTCAAGACTTTTCTTAATGGTATAGATGGAAAATCTTCATATCTCTTCATTTATTAATCTGTACGAAAACTCCAAAAACATCGTCTAATTGGAATGAGGGAGTACAAATTTACGGAAAATGGGTTATTTGTCCAAAAAAATTTAAACACGGTTCAAATGGACGATTAAAAAAATTTATGGGTGAAATGGACAAAAAAATAATAGCAAGGATGAAACTGGTTTCATTCTGGCTTAAACTTAAAAAATAGCAAGGATGAAACTGGATGCATCCTGTGTAAAATAAAAATAAGAAAAAATATTTGAAAATAGGCAGGATGTAACCAGTTTCATCCTGCCTATTTTTAAATTTTTTTCCATTTAAACAGTATCTAAATCTAACTGTCCATTTCACCCAGGAAATTTTGAATTTGGTCTTTTTAACCAATTTTGTGAAAAATTTAACCAGTTCCTTGGCCATATAATTCTTTAATCTTTTAAGTGTCATATGTTACGACTCACGACTCACTCTGATTGAATAGCTTCTATCGTGTATGACAGGGTCACCGAACTCACAGGAGTTGGTTTATATATTTCTTCAGCAACAGGTTCCCCATTGGCAGTAGAAGCTATGCAATCAGAGTGCACTCCAAAGACCAATGAGATAGTTTAGCAGCCCTGGAAGCTCTGAGGTGGGATCATCTTTTGAAGTGTCAAAGTATCAATCTACGAGGTGCTAATACACAGCTGACTAGAACTATGAAGAAAGGAAGAAAAACTACAAGACCGACAGCTAATGACACTGTAGACAGTGTGAAACGACAAGGTAGAGAAGATGAAGAATTCTTATTATTGAAAAGCTTTAAGATACAATGCGATTCTCTGTGACTTAATAGGGAGAAAACCCAAAGAAAATTACAGCAAAATAAAATCTTTCCTAACCAACAGATATGCTAACCATATATATAATATACAATATATACATAATATATACGTATCTCTCAATACTCCCCCTCAAGTTGGAGCATCGAGATCACGAATTCCCAACTTGCGAATAAGCATCTCAAACTGAGGACGTCCAAGAGCTTTGGTGAAAATGTATGCAAGCTGAGCGGTTGTGCGAACATGAGAAGTAATAATGGCGCCAGACTGAATTTTATCTCGTACATAATGACAATCAATCTCAATATGTTTGGTGCGTTCATGAAAAATAGTATTAGCAGCAATATGAAGTGCATATTGACTATCACAATAAAGTCGCATAGGGTGAGAGTGAGACACACCTAGAGATTTCAATAATGCCTTTAGCCACGTGAGCTCACTACAAGTATGATCCATGGAATGGTACTCGGATTCAGCAGAAGAACGAGATACTGTGTGTTGCTTCATTGTCTTCCATGATATAGGTGAGCCTCCCAAAAAGATAAAGTAACCAGTAAGTGAACGACGACTTAGAGGGCAAGAGGCCCAATCAGATTCACAATAAGCAGTAAGTTGAAGAGCACTATCCTTGCATAAAACAATCCCTTGACCAGGATGTCCCTTTAGATAACGAAGAACTCGGAGTGCAGCTTCCCAATGAGTCACCCGAGGAGACTGCATAAATTGAGACAATACATGTACCGAGTAACACAATTCAGGACGCGTAATGGTCAAATAAATCAAGCGTCCAATAAGCCGACGATACTGGGATGAATCAGAATAGAGTGGTCCATCATCTAGAGCCAAACAGTGATGTTGATCAATGGGTGAAGAAGCTGGTTTGGCTCCAAGAAGTCCAGTCTCAGACAGAATATCCAAAGTGTATTTCCGTTGAGATAAAAATAGACCATCAGCTCCACGAGATATTTCAATACCAAGAAAATACTTGAGACTTCCTAAATCTTTCATGTGAAAACAACGGCTTAAATAAGCTTTAAAAGCATTAATAGCAGCGGAATTATTCCCAGAAATAATTAAATCATCCACATAGACCAGTACATTAATAGAATTCTCACCTCGTCGTAGAGTAAATAGAGAATAATCAGCATAAGATTGTATAAAACAAAAAGCCTTAAGTGCACCTGCAAGCTTGGCAAACCAATTACGAGGAGCTTGACGGAGACCATATAAAGATTTATGGAGTCGACACACTTTACCAGGAGAATTAGTCGAATATCCTGGAGGAAGTTTCATGTATACTTCTTTATCAAGATCCCCATGTAGAAAGGCATTGTGAACATCCATTTGATGTAACTCCCAATCACGAGCAACTGCGACTGCTAAAAATGTTCTAACAGAAACCATTTTAGCTACGGGAGCAAAAGTTTCATGATAATCCACCCCTTCAACTTGTTTATTACCAAGAACAACCAAGCGAGCCTTATACCGCTCGACACTACCATCAGAATTATATTTGATTTTGTAAACCCATTTACCACCAATAGCCTTCTTTCCTGGAGGCAAATCAGTAATAGATAACGTACCATTTTTATCAAGAGCACCAATTTCCTTAGACATAGATACACGCCAACAGGGAAGGCGAACAACCTCAGCATAACTAGTAGGTTCTTTAAGAGTAGTAATTGCCGCCAAAAAACGAGTATGATTAGCAGAAAATTTTTCACAAGACACATAATTAGCTATGGGATAAGGCGTACCTGAGGACGTTGATGAGTGAGTGGTGGAGGAGCCGGGGTCTATCGCTTTGATGGTATTACATACATAATCTTTTAACTTGGTATTAGCAACCCGAGGCCGAACACTTCGTCGAACTTCTTTATCCGAATTATCACTGATAGGGTCTGATGACATGTTATTAAGTATGCCAGAAATGTCACCAGACGAAGGAAATAAATCACCGGGCTCACTTTGTGCAGTTACATCGTCAGATGGAGGAGTACCTAAGAAAATTTCTTCTCCTAAAGATGCTGAAATTTCAGTGACTATTGGACTTCCTTCACTACTGGACAAATCATGTCTTGCCAAAGTTTTTTCAACAGATGAGACAAATTTTTCTCCTACAACTGCTGAAATTTTAGTGACTGTTGGACTTCTGTCACCTCCTGAAAAGTTTTGAACAGTTGGAATTAATTGACCCTTGTCAACACTAGGCACGTATTGGATGCCTGGGACTGGTACTGTCACCTCCTGACAAGATCCGTCACTTCCTGGCAGGGCCTGTAAACTTGCAGATCTTGTTGCACGAGTGTTATTACCACCACCCACATCTTGTGCATCTGTCACGGTAGGATTGCTACCACCCAAGAAATCTAATTGTTCTCCGGAAGTTTCCAACAGGTTATCCAACTCAATCCGGAGTCTTTGTTATTATTATCTAAAGACACCACAGATATAAGGAAATTTGTTTTCAAAGAAAACTGCATCACATGACACAAAAAATTGTTTCCTTTTTAAATCAAACAATCGCCAACCCTTTTTCCCATGAGGATAACCAATAAATATACAACGTCGACTTCTTGAATTAAACTTGTTTCGATCAAGAGGAACAACACTTGCATAGCACAAACATCCAAATACTCTAATGTGAGTATAAATGGGAGCCTTTCCATGTAATAACTCATATGGAGTTCTCCCATTGAGCAAGAGAGTAGGCGTGCGATTATTAATATAAACAGCACTTAAGATACATTCACCCCAAAACCGAAGAGGTAAATTGGCTTGAAATCTTAAAGCACGCGCCACATTCAATATATGACGATGTTTGCGTTCAACTCGCCCATTTTGTTGTGGTGTATCCACACATGAAGTTTGGAATTCTATACCCTGTTTAGCAAAGAAAGGAATTAATGGAAGAAATTCCGTACCATTATCACTCAAGCAAGACCTTCTTGACTTGTCTATCAAATTGTGTCTTAGCCATAGCACAAAAATTCTGAAAAATTTGCACCACCTCAGTTTTATGTGCCATCAAATAAACCCATACACACCGAGAATAATCGTCGACGATAGTAAGAAAATAATGTGCACCACAAGAAGATGGAGTACGATAATCACCCCATACATCACAATGAACT
Source organism: Papaver bracteatum (assembly GCA_023529315.1). Taxonomy (NCBI): domain Eukaryota; kingdom Viridiplantae; phylum Streptophyta; class Magnoliopsida; order Ranunculales; family Papaveraceae; genus Papaver; species Papaver bracteatum. Next base: position 192,213 of record JAJJWX010003719.1, on the reverse strand, counting down.
AAATTGAAGAAGTCGTCAGCTTTATTCTCACTAACCGGAAAAGTAGTCCTAGTTTGTTTAGCTCTAAAACAAATATCACACGGCTCATTAAGAAATTTCTGACAATCAACTTTATTCATAGCCGGAAGTAGAGAAACAACCTTATTAGACGCATGACCTAAACGTCTATGCCATAAACAATAATCTTCTCCAGCCGATACTCGATTTGCAGTAATAAGCGTTCCACTATGAAAGATATAGACCCCGTCTCGTTCCACACCCACACCAATCAGTGTCCTCGTAGTGCGGTTATGTATTACACATAATTTATCAGTCAAAGTGACAATGCATCTTAAATCTTTAATCAAACATGCTAAAGATATCAAGTTGCAGTGGAGATCAGGAACAAATAAAACACGAAATAATTTCATATTATTTCCAAACACCACAGTGCCTTCGCATGGATCATGAGGGTATGTGCCGTTCGGAAGCTTTACGGAAGAAAGACCTATTTTATAAGTCGTAGATAAAAATTCTTTGCTTCCTGTCATATGTCGTGAAGCCCCTGTATCAAGTATCCATTTACCAGAAAGCTTCGTGTCATTATTCGAAGTTTTAAGTATTTGCACAATGGTTTCCCATTGGGTATCGGTAAGAATATTAGCAAGATCTAGTCTATCTTGTGATGATAGAAATCGTCCACCAGAGTAATTGGTTGTGATCGCTAAATTAGCTACACAAGTCATGGTGCTATTCTTAAGCACAATTTTCTGATTTGAATTCAATTAAATTAAGTCTTTTCTGGCTCAGATGCCATGAAACGACAAGGTAGAGAAATGAAGAATTCTTATTATTGAAAAGCTTTAAGATACAATGCGATTCTCTGTGACTTAATAGGGAGAAAACCCAAAGAAAATTACAGCAAAATAAAATCTTTCCTAACCAACAGATATGATAACCATATATATAATATACAATATATACATAATATATACGTATCTCTCAATACAGTGCTTTATGAATTTATTTTGTATGGATTTGAAATCCAAAAACTTTAAATCTTAGTATGGCCTGTCAAGGTTGTTCTCTCCAGCTACAGTACTACTGGCTGTATGAATCGCAGCTCGCTGCTAATATGTAATCTGTGACTTCCTTTCCTTTGATCAAAAAAAAAAAGAACAAGAAAAAATAGTACTCTCCGAATTATTTTGTAAGGATGAGCAATGAGGTCTCATTCAGGTCTCATTAGAGAGAATGCAGCCAAACTCTGTTAGTTCTTAAGGCATTTGCATTTATTTTTTTTGTGCAAGTGAAAACTGGGACTCTTCCGGTTTTCCTCTCAAATTTTCAAAATCAAAAATGTAATTTTTTTAAAGCTTAAACTTGTGATACTTCACTTGACAAAATAAATCCTACAATTTTAAACTCTTCGGGTTTTCCTCTCAATTTTTCGTCAAGCCGACTTGTTGCTCTGAAATTTTAGAATGTTCCTTTTTTCCTTTACTTTCTAGCAGTTCCTAACTGATTTAATGCTATGATGCAAAGTCGACACACATTCACCGTTCAAAAACATAATACAAAGATAATGAGGGTCAAGATTGATGGCTAACCAAATGGGCTGAAGTTATAAGACAAGGCTCGGGCTTTAGGTTGGCCAAAGGTCTAATCATAGGGACAGGCTTAGGGTTTACGCACTATATAAACACTAGGGATGACCTTTTCTTTTAGGGAAAAACACAATCCATCTCTATCTTTCTCTCTGTGATCTGATCTTCATCATCCAAAAACAATTCTTCTTCTTGTTCTTCGTTTGAGCTAATAAGAAAGAGAAATGAATTGTAGAATGAGTTATGAATTTTGATTTGTGTGGGAATCATTACGTATAGCATGGAGGAGACAAAAACCAATCATCCTAGATTTGGAAAAATGATTTCTCCTCTCAACTTCAAATATTATCCAATAACCAACACACCTTTCGCAATTGACATACATCCTTCAGAGACTGTATTTCTGTCCCCAGCTTTTCTAGCTCCGGAGTCATTCTTTGCAGCTCCATGGATGCAGTGAGACACGCCCGCAGCCAAGTCTCCATTAATCATCCTAAATTTAGGGAGATAAATCTTCGATGATGTCCTATACTAATGCCATTTTCATGTGAAAGTCAATGAAACATGCGATTGTGAGAAAGTAGATCTAGATATGTGAAAGTTTGTATTTATTAATTAGCTGATGTCATTTCCCCCCCCTTGCTATAGTCAGGGTTGAAATTCTCTGTAATGTTTAATGTTGATGGATTATCCATCATTGATCTTAATTCCATTTAGGCTTAATCTGTTGATGCATCAAAATTCTGTACATTTTTCTATATCCATCAATCACATAAATTGCTTCCTTAATATGATTTCTTTATAATATTGTTGTGCTTATTATAAAGCCAAGAATCAACGTATTCCTTGCTTGGCTTGTAAATTTTCACCAGCAAATTTCATAAATTGATTCCTTAATCTGATTTCATTTTGACATTGCTGTACTTGTAAAGCTACAATCAATGTAAGATCGGCATTCCTTGCTTGGCTTGTATTATTTTCACCAGCAAAAAAAAAAAAAAACTCTGGGATGTTAAAAAATTTGGAGAGATGGGAATTGAAATGTTGATGATTCTCTTTGCCTTCTGGAACTTTTGTTATGATTTTAGAATGTAGTGTAGATAACTGCGATAAAACCTGCTTCTTGTTGAGTTTGAAAGTGATGGCATCTAAAATGTTTCTTTTAATATTACAGGGCATCCATTTGAAACTTAGCTTTTTGAAGCAACAGAGCCGCCAAAGCTTCTTAAGTGAGGAACAAAGTCAAAATAGTTTAAGCAGCTAACAAAGAGAGTTGGAAATGAGTATTTGGCGAATATGAGGAGACCATTAGGTGTATGCTATGGTTTATGAGCAAGGTCTTAATTGATACACGAATTTTATTAATTTGGAAATAATCATTGATTTGTCATATATAGTTTTGCATCATCTAGCTATGTGGTGAGACAGGTTATGTGCAAATTGACGCCAAGAAAGAGGAATCAACATGCTTTTTGTATTAGGAGGAAACCGTCCACATGCCGGGGCTGATGCGATACATAACGAGGTTTATAATATTCAGCCATTCCACGTTGTCCGCATAATACATTTATCAGTCATTTTGATTGCAATTTACATGGACGTTTCAATCTTTTTAAATGTTATTGTTATGAACCACGAGGGCTAGATCCAGTTGAGACTTGTATTCTGTTTAAATCTGCAAAAAATGTTTGAAGTTGTGAGTCCGGAAAATTTTGGTTTGGTCTCCTAAGTTACCAAGAAGTTAAAACTTACTTCCTTACTTTTGGATGTCCAAATTGATTTCTTTTCTCCTATCCCACTATGCGCTAAGCCTAACTCAGATATACTATCGTGTACCTTTCAATATTTTAATATGCAAGTATAAGCACTGTAAACTGATCAGATATCTATTGCGTACCTGTTGTGTATACTTATCCCTACATGGATTAATGCAACTGAGATGTTCTAACACAGAAAACACATTCCATTGGGAGAATGGCTAAGATTTTACATTGAAAGTATTGATGTTACCTGACACTCACGTGAATTGCTTCCTCAGTTTGATTTCATTTTAACATCCATCCTTGCACTTATGAAGCTAAGAGTTAATGCAAGTTGGCATTCCTTGCTTGACTCATCTTTTTAATGATTTCATTTTAACATTCTTGCACTTGTGAAGCTAAGAGTCAATCCAAGTTGGCATTCCTTGCTTGACTCATCTTTTTAAACCAGAAAATTTCATCTTCTCCAACACCTCTGGGATGATCTAAGATTGTATAGATAGAACTTCAAATTTCGCCATGTCAGTTGTCATCTGAAAGGATACACTATTAGCTATTTACTTTGAATATTTGCTTCTTGACTTTGTGTGATCAGTGAGGTGGTCCAGGGAGCAAAAGTGCTACATATCATCTTTGCCGAGACTTCGACTCAGGGACTTAATCTTTCATTCTAGACGGTGGTTTTTCTTCTTGAAATTAAAATGTTGGTGATTGTTCTTTTAGTATATTTGACTACCAAAGCTTATTTGAGAATGTTTGCCTTTGAACTTCATTTTATTTTGTCCTGGGTTACATCACTTGTGTTGTAACAATAATTGTTCTTTGTTTGCTGCTCATAAATTTTTTGGAGATGCTTTTGGGTGGGAGTTAGGTTTGAATGACAGAAGGAGATTGTATGACAGTGAGATAGGGGTGTTAACTTCACTTACACACAAGCCGAATCAATTAGGCAACAAACAAGTCCAAAACCAATGCTTGCACCCCCACACCATCCAAGATGACACCTTAAAATAAATCCTACCCTTAAAAATCCTCCACCTTTATCAATCAGGGATCACACCATCAATAACAAAACTGTAGCTTAGCCAACTACGGTCAGTCATAAAGAATTCACAGCTGTTAGATTAGGTAATGGATTCGAAATCGATGGTGATTTGTTAACCCTAATTTCATTGTGCAGATCTAAAATAGGTTTAGTCATAAAGAGTTAGCTTATATAGAACTCTCTAGACTAAGCTAACTCTAGACTTTTCTAAACTATTCTCACAGCCTAACTAAATGACACGATCATAACTCTAGAAATTCACTGTGTAGAACTTTCTACACTTTTCTCAACTAACCGAGACAAATCCAAATTACAAATTACAATTTCCAACAAAAATATCTCAAATTCCTTGGTGTTGTACTCCGATCACCATCATCTCTTGGACACTCCCGGGAGTAATAAAATACCACATGGGCATGGGCTCGGGATCAAATTGGACAAGGTTATCCAAACCTCTAAAGATAAGGGTAGAATTAGGGTTTCCTACAGTATAAATATCCCGAAAACCTTTCTTGTTCTAAAAATCCTGAACTCCTCAAATCCGCCGCTTCCACATCTCTCGCAATATGATCTCCTTCATCCAACAATTCGCTGAAATAAAGAAAGAAATGGATAGAAGAGGAATGAGTTATGAGTTACTGGATCTTGGGTTTGTGTGGGACTCTATACATATAACATGTTAATAAACAAAACCATCTTTGATTTAGTATAATGATTTCTCCTCTCAAAATTAAGTCCAGGGAGGTCGGTTGATCCTAATTAGACAAGCAGCATTTGCATAAACATCTCCTTAAGTATGAGATAAATCTGGTGAAATTGGTGGTTAGTGCAAATTGTTGGACGAGAAGAAACGAAAGGATTAAAGGTGATCATATGTCGCATTTCCAACAATTTACTCGGACGATTGAGTGGATTCATGTACCGGAAGCCTACTACTAAAACGAGATCTGGAAAATACAGTCGTGAATGAATGAATGATTAATTATCAGTAGTTTGCATTACTTTGATGTTCTGCAATTCAAACAGATAAACTGTCCATTTAAATGTCTGAATCTTCTATATGTAGTTTATTCATATATCAATGTGCTGTAATTTCAACTACATTTTTCTATATCAATGAAAACTCAATTGAATTGCCTACTTAGTTTGATTTCATTTTATGAATTACTGGATTTTGGGTTTGTTTGGGAATCTTTGTGGTGGGAATCATCCTTGATTTAGCATAATGATTTCTCCTTTCAAAATTAAGGACGAGGATGTTGGTTAATCTTAAGGAAACAAGCAGCATTTTCTCAACCATCTGCTTGAGTAGGAGAAGAATCTGGTGAAATACGATTGCTCCTGCAAATTAGGAGTAGAAGATTGGAAAGGCTTAAAACTGATCATATGTGGCATTCCAGATCTTAGGTGGCATTTCCAACAATTTACTCATCGAAGGACGACGGTTGAGTGGATTCATGCACCAGAAGCCTACTACTAGACAGAGATCTGGAAAATACATTAGTGAATGAATGATTAATTAGCAGTAGTTAGTGTTAGTTTGATATTCTGCAATTCAAACATAAAATGTCCATATAAATGTCTGAATCTACTATGAATAGTATTTGATGTATCAAAGTGCTGTAATATCAACTACATTTTTCAATATCTATGAACTCACTTGAAATCTTGAATTGCTTCCTTACTATTTTGATTTCATTTTAACATCGATCGTTGCACTTATAAGTAAAAAAATCAATACAAGTTGGCATGGAATGCTTGACTCATCTTTTTAAACCAGCAAATTTCATGTTCTCCGGATCCTCTTGGATCATGATCTAAGATTGTATGTACATATAGAACTTGAAATGTTGCCATGTCGGTTGCCTTCTCCAACAATATAGTACTATTAGCCATTTACTTTGAGTATTTGCTTCTTGACTTTGTGTGATCAGTGACTCAGGTGGATTTTTCTTCATGTATACGCCATACAATATAGTAAAAGTCATCTTATGGGAGCACAAGTGATAGAGATATTCCTTATTTGCTAGATTGCAAATAATCAGACGGCCACGGGTTCTTAGTGTTCCAAAGTTGAATATATGTAATAAATGTCGGAGAAATTATTTAGGTGTGTTGATTACTTATTGAGATGAGACATACAAAGAGGTCTGCACTTGTAGAGAATCAGGGTCAAGTCTGATGGCTAACCAAAGGGGATTAAGTTAGCCAAGGCTGGGGCTTGAGGTTAGCCAAAGGTGTGATGACATGGACAGGCTTATTAGGGTTTATTATTCACTATATATACACAAGAGATGGCCTTTGTTTATTCTAGGGAAAACACTACTCGGTTGTCTCCACAACATTACATCTTTCTTTCTGTGCTCTGATCTGATCTTGATCATCCAAAAACAACAATTCTTCATCTTCGTTTGAGTTAGTATCAGTTAATATTTAATTGGAAACAGAGAGGAGTTGTAAAATGAGATTATTGGAATCTGGATTTGTGTGGGAATTCTTTACATATAGCATGGAGGAGATACGAACGAATCATCTTAAATTTCGCACAATGACTTCTCCTCTCAAAATTAAATAAGGATGCTTCTTGCTTCCCCAGATCACAAACTGGATTCAGTGGATTCATGCACCAATAACCTACTAATTCGATCATCTTTTTATGGTAGCCTCCTCTTCAGTGACATAGAGATCTGGAAAATTCAGTTGTGAAATGAATGATTAATTGTCAGGAGATAAAGTGTCCACTTACATGTATGAATTTGCTATCTGTATTTGTTAATGCAACAAATGCTGTAATTTTAACTACATTTTTCTATACCTATGAACTCACTTGAATTGCTTCCTTAGTTTGATTTTATTTTAACATGGTTGCAATTATGAAGCTAAGAATCAACGCAAGTTTGTCTTAAATCATCTTTCTTCACCAGCAAATTTCATGTTCTCTGACGCCTCTTGGATGATCTAAAATTGAAATGTTGGATGCCTTATGATACTTTACACTATTAGCCATTTACTTTGAGTATTTGCTTCTTGACTGTGTGATCAGTGACTTGTTCCTTAATGCTAGAGATCTTCATTGTCTTGACTGTGTGATCAGTGACTTCTAATCAGGGACTTGTTCCTTAATGCTATTCGGTGGTTATTCTTCTTGAAACTAAAAATGTTTTTAAATCTGAAGGCGCATCTTTTACTTTCAGTATATTCGAGTAGGAGAGCTTTCTTGAGAATATTTGGGTGCCTTGCTTGCATTTGAGATGTTTTGATTATCGAACCTGTTTTACCATGTGCAATAATTTTATCAATATGTCCTGTATTAGCTTGGTTTTGAACAACATTTGGTAGAATCAAATTTTGGTGGTATAAGAGGAATACTATCAAGGATGAGAAGATTGCTGGCAAGTTAGCACCAGCTGAGAAGAAGAAGATTGAGGATGCAATTGAAGGTGCTATCCAGTGGCTTGACACTAACCAACTTGCAGAGGCGGTTGAATTTGATGACAAGATGAAAGAGATGGAGAGTCTTTGCAACCCAATTATTGCTAAGATGTATCAAGATGGTGTTGGACATGACATGGGTGGTGTTGGTGGCATGGATGAGGATTATGGTCCTTTAATGGGTGCTGGAAGTGGTGCAGGGCCTAAGATTGAGGAAGTTAATTAAGTGGAAGAACTTGGAAGAGGGATATGATGACTGCTCAGGGCCATAAGTTGGAGAGGATGTGTTTCGTTAGTTTACTTTTTTAGTTTTATTTTTTCTTGATAATATATGAATCAAGAAAACCGTAAGAACATTGAAGCCATACATCAAAATAAAATTTTCTTGTAAATCCCAACATTTTTATAAACTCTTCATTCCAATACCACAAATTGTTTTCTTTAATGCCCATACATGAATAGATGTTCGTTCATCTCCTTCAATGAAATGCATAACAGATAAATACCCTCTTAATTACCTTAGACAAACCGCACCAGATACCTTTTCCGAAAAAGGCGGTAAAGGAATTACTCTGAACTCTTCGCCAGCTAAGTTGAATGCCACTATCCAGTGGAGGAGCCAGGTTTTTCAAATTAGGGGGGCTAAAAAAAGAAACACCAGGGCGGTCGAAGTCCGCGGCAAATTTTTTGGATGTGATGGGACCAAACTAGTGAAAGTGGTGAGCTGAATGTTTTAGCCCCTTAAACTTTCGCTCTCCGCCTCTTGTGTTGTCTCTTCTTCCTACTCTGCAAATGAAATCACCAAGGCATCGATTGATTTTTGATTTGAAAGGTGGATATTAGGGCTTTGGTGGACTGAATTACTGGGAACCGATGGACAAATTTAATGGATCAGGTGGACTAACTTAACAAATTTTATATTGTAAGGGGTAAAATACTAACATGGTAAGGTTTTGCAAGAGAAAAGGGGGGGCTACAGCCAAGGTTAGCCCCCCTTTAGTTCCGCCACTGCCACTATTTTACCGTATGAAGACCAGTAAAGAGCTCCATTTGCGTGGGAATTAAGTGTTTGACCCTCCCTCACTCTTTCTTACTCTCTTGGCGTTGGGCTTTAAGTGGATTCTGATTTTTCAAGCCCACCAGAAAATGAGGGACAAATATATCTTTTAGTAATTTCCCTTAAATTGTTAACTCTAAACTTTTTGCTAATTAGTCTCCACTTGTGTATTTTCCATGTCTAACAAGTATTAGCAAGCTTGTTGCTTATTAGCGCCAGAAAAAAGTTCTTAGGCTTAAACTTGATCACAGGTCTATAAATATATATAAACTTTCGGGTATACTTGATAGTGTTCTTGTATTTGAGTAGTGAATTAATTCCTCTGTCGCTTGTTTGCATTTTTGCTTTGTTAATTTATTACTGGTGAACTGCAGCTTTTACCGGATGAGTTGAGTTTGTCATTTGTAGCCAAGTTTGGTTTTGCACTGGGCATAGATAGGGACAGATGAACCCTTCTATTCTGAGTTAGATTTTTCATTATTGCTACAACAAAATATACGTCATTAAGTTATTTTTTCCCTTGACCACTTTTTACTACATAGTTAGGGTAATGCTAGATTATAGAAGATCCAATGGTCATACCAAAAGACAGGCTTAGGGTTCACTATAAATATTAACATGAATGTTTCTTTCCTTTAGGGAAAAACCCTATCCTGAACTCAACTCCACCGTCTCCACACCTCTATCTCTGATCTCCATCACCCAACAAATCTTCTTCGTCTAAAACAAATCTGGAGAAATGAGTAATGAATTGAATTATGGGTTTGTGTGGGAACCATTACGTATACCATGGATGAAGACCATCATCTTTGATTTAGCATAATGATTTCTCCTCTCAAAAGTAAATCAATGGAAGAGAGTATGCTAAGCAAACGTCTTCCGAAGTAGGAGATCAATTCCAGTTATGATGCTGCTGAATGGTGAAGGAAGGAATCTCCAGCTGCTGTAAATCTGGAGGAGAAGAAGGTAAAGTTTTCGGTGGACTCATTCCTTTGGCACTTGCTAACAACTTTGGAATTTCCTCGCAAATATCCACTTCGGCATCCCATTTCTTTCTACTCCAGGGAGACAGACGATATTTCACTCTAGGGTACCGAAATGATGAATCTAAGATTCTAAGTAGTATGAACATGTGAAATGGTGTTTGTTTTGGGATTCAGAGTGTATCTATGTAATTAATTATGAGCATTTAGTTTTGGGATAATATTTCTTGCTACTACATGTGAATTTGATATATAGCTAGTTTATTGATGTATCAAATTGTGTGATTGAGTGCGCATCATCACCGATATGATAATGGTGGTCAGGTATTCTAATTGTTTCGATAGTGATAGCCTTTCCGACGACTTTCTCTGATTCCCTTTTGGAAGTGTCCCATAACTCCGGCAAAACTTCCCTGATGCTCGCTGTGAGTGCTCTCTAGTCTAATGCATTATCTGCATCATTGTGACTTTCATTCCAACCTACACAACATAAAAACATTACAAACACTAAGGATTTAAGTCGACCAAATAAATATGCTAGTAAAGTAAACCTGTTTAATTATCTAAAATCTACCGTGTTGGTAAAAAAAAAAAAAGTTGCAAAGAAAATTACGCGTAATAGACTGCATTGAGATGAATGAGTAATACAGTATTGGTTTTAGACTGCATAGAGAAAAACAAACTAAACAATCAGACTCGGATGGATGTAACAAAAACCCACTTTTCATTGTTACCTTCCAATTTACAGACAAGCCTTTAGATTCCATTATATTCAGAGAAATACGGCTCTCAACTCAAGTAAACCTGTCCATTCCATTATGGAGTAACCAATTAGCAGCTAAAAATCTTTCTTTAATGCAAGATTACATATTTCTCCTTCATTACGTGTTTCGTTTAATAGTCATAACTGCAAAGATGTCGGCTCATTGCCGGTTAGTTTTGAGTTGGATGCCCACATGCTTTAACAGGTTGAATAGAATAAGAAAGAAGAAAAAATTGCAACAACAGTACAACATGAAACATGAAGTTACCTCAGATGGTCCGGATACGGATGCTGATACGAATAATTTCTAAAACAAAAAACGATAAAACGTACGAAATCAAAATCAGCTTATATTATGAATGTAATTTCATTTCTCAACATCAACATGTGGATCAAAAACAAAAAAATATCACAAAACTAATAAATTGTAAATAGCACATTTTTTTATAGAGTTGGTGCTAGACCGCAGATGATGGGATATAGTAAAGCAAAGCTCAAATTTCTTGATATAGTAGGATCACTTGGAGTATAAGGGGTAACCAAAATGGGCTCATGTTGGACTATGTGGTTTTCCAAAGCTCTTGCTAGTTACGAGAAGGACAGGCTTATGGTTTGCTATATATACATTTAAGATGACCCTTTGTTTCTTTCATTTAAGGAAAACACTCCTCCTCCTACATCTACATCAGAACTCCAGCCGCGGTTTCCACATTTCGGCCTCTGATCTTCATCATCCATCAAATTTTTCTTCTTCCAAAATCAAAGGAGAATGAGTTATAAATTATTTAATTTTGGGTTCATGTGTGAATCTTTACATATAGCATCGAGGAGGGACACAATCATCGCTAGGATTTAACATAATGATTTCTCCTCTCAAAGTATTGTTGTGGATCGAATATTGGAAACCCTTTCATTGAATAGAACAAGGGTTTCAAACACATCTGATTCTTGATAGACTTTTTTGCGTCTTGTTGTTCTTCAACAGGGACAGGAGAAAGATGAAGAAAGTATCAGCAGCATCGACGGCTGAAATGATGAATGTATAAGTGTATGTCCTCTGACTTGTGCTGTGTTCTGATGTTGCAATGGTTTATGAGAAGAGAGATCATGTGAAGATAATCTGTTACTTTTAAAAGTTAAAACTTTTGATTTTTTGTGTTCAGTTTTGTTTTGATTATTTTAGTCGGCATTACTCAGATCTCATGGAAGTAAACAATTTGATACTTGTAATTGTAAAGTCGCAGAGTATGAAATCAGTGTTAGCTCGGAGTAGACTCGGAAACAATGTTTTCATTATAGTTCAATTGTTTGGTTATTGAAGTATGTGATTGAGTTAGTATATAAGTCGCACATTGAATAACTCTGGGTTCAATTGATTGGGGTAAATAGTAATAACCGTTGGTGTTGATTTTTACCGGCACAATCTTCCTCTCATACAAGTAGATTTAGCATAATAACTGTGATGGGTTCAGTTGATTGGGGTAAAATAGTAGTTACTGTGGTTGGTGCACAATCTTCCTAAAACTAAACGCGTGTCAAGCAATGAGAAGAGGAGCACTTGATAAATCAATAGTGTTGCATACACAGAGTACTTGATAGGCTATTTATTATTGTCTCATTTCCTCTGCCTCTCACACACACACTCTGCAGAGAAAGAAGAAATTTTAGGGTTTCTAATGAATTCTTCTTCTTCTCCAAAAATCCACCTCTTCAAAAAAACAGGTATACTAATTTACACTCTGAAATCTATATATCTTTCTTTTGTTGGGTAATAAATTTTAACATGATGCTTATGTGTGTTTGTTTGATTCAGCAATTGATGATGGAACCCCTGAACATTACTATCTGGATCCATCTGATAACTTGGTGAAGATAACATCTGCCTGGACAGTCGTTGAACATGAAGATCATCTTGTTTTGAGTATCAGTTTGCTTAGCATTAGAAATCTAGTTGCGGTTGCACCAGGGACAGATATTATTCATATTGTTGTCCTTAAAGAAAACAACGAAAAGGCTGCTCTTCTTTATCATAAAGATGGGATGAAAAACTTTAGTATTAAGATCAATCAAAAATTCCTCAAGATTGTTAAGGATTACGGAGGGCTTCCTGATGCTACCGCTATTCTGTTCATCAAAGAACTCAAGCTGAAGAAGGAATTATCAGCAGTAAGAATCTCTGATCTGGATGATTGAGGGGAAATGGAAGGTGGTTAGTCTTTTGGTTTTCAAGTTTGTTGATGCTGCTGTCTTTTCATGTTTCTTCCTAGTTTTTCCTTTTGTTTTAGGATTTATTTAATTTGATTTCAGTTCTTAGTTAGGGGGTTTTGGAAGTTGTTTTGAGATTGTTAATCTGATGATCAGGAGGAGCTCAATACGGATTTCACAAATGTAATCAATCATCCAAACAACTATAACAGTATCTATCAATCTTTATATAATTTGTAAAATCCTTCCATTTCCATATTAAAATCAATGTGTTGATTTATTTTTTTATGTATTTTTTTGAGATGTTTTTGTTCTTGTACTGCTTCAAACATAGATTCTAATGGTGCTATCCAGAGATGGTTTTGTTTGCTAGCTCTCTGTGTGAATTCTGTAAAAAAACAGCTTTGTGGAGACTCAGTTTTGGATGAAAGCTCAAAATGGTAAAAATCTTCAGAGGCAAGTTAAAGTCACACCAAAAAGCAAGATTCCACAAATTGGGTTATAGAAATTCAAAATCTGAAACCCTAAAAATCACGTTACTTGACTGCGACTCCTTATAACTTACAGCTCACACATGTACTACCTAAATCTTATCCATGGCTTGAAGTTTATTAGAGGGAATTATCTAGTGCATGCCATGTAGAATTTAGAAGGAATTTAGAATGAGCCTCGGAATGTTTTGCTAAAAATTAGGCACCAAGGGCCCATGGTGGTACCGCAGTTACCGCACCATTGGCTCTGCCAAGATACAACATACTAATATTTCTTCCACATGAAAAATTAGATTTCTAGTTTGTTTCAAAATTTGAGCAAAGAAAAGGTTTCAATTTTTTAATAAGGAGGCAATACAATTAATCGTTTCTTTGATACAACCGTGTCTTTGATATATCACCCACCGCTCAAATTTCTTGACGCTAGTCACACTACGATCACTTGGACCAGATCACTTGGAGTATAAGGGGTAACCAAAATGGGCTCAAGTTGGACTAGGTGGTTTGCCAAAGTTCTTACTAGTTACAGGCTTAGGGTTTACTATATATGCGATGACCTTTTGTTTCTTTCAATTAGGGCAAGCACTAATTCTCCTACATCTACATCTAAACTCCAGCCGCCGCTTCCACATTTCTGTCTCCGATCTTCATCGTCTAACAATTTTTTTTCTTCCAAAAGAACCGCAAGAAATAATTTAAAAAAAAAAATGAGATATGAATTATTGGATATTTTTGGTTTGTGGGAATGTTTATGTATAGCATGGAGGTGACGATTCAATAGCTATAAATAAGTTCTTTGTTGTTGTATACCAACTCAAACATTTAACAGCCAGCTAGTTTTATCAACGAGATATGCCTCAACCACTTGAGGCCGTTCCAATCCTAGCTACATTAATTCTTAAAGTTTGAAATCAGTGTTACCTCAGAATTCGAACCAATGTTTTCACTTTAATGCATAGATTATTTTTCTTGCAGACCTTGCTTGCGAAGGTATTGGCTACCTGCAATTCAGCTTCATATCTATTTGCGTTTAGAGTAGGAGAACCTAATGCGAATACCGTGTGGATGCAAATGCTAGGCCTGTATTTGCATCTCGAACCAATTTGCGCCCTGTGCAAGAAGCTTTTCAATTTTGTAGCATAGCGTTTGGTGTATTAAAATTTTAATTTGTAGCTCAGTTTAGTTTTACTTCCGAATACACCTACCACACAGGACACCCGTCTGCAGATTATAATAAGAGCATTTGGAATTTGCGATGACCATTCATTGTCAGTGCCAATTGAACTGACTAGTGAAAAAAACTTTGACATTGTTAATAAAACCCAAGATCTCGATTTCTCCTTCAATTTGAGTTAATATTGTACATATGGTGTATTTTAAAATTGAACAGTCCAATGAAATTATTTGAACCCTTTTTAATTGCCCATGTAGCTGCTGCCTGAGCTGCTAGACTCTCTACTATTGTCGCCAAAGACGCCAGTGCTGAAATGGCTAGCCAAACTAAATGTTCACATGTAATCCCTGTCGAGAAGTCCAAATCACACTTCAATATTAACTTCCTTGTACAACGCATCAAAATATATGAATGTAAATTCTCTCTGATATATCTGACACCGAGACGAACTATCCAAGCGACGGATGCGGGCACCGACCATTTAGGAGCGTCCGTGCTGTATAAAGCTAGGTACCGCTATATCACATATGGTCTTTATACCGCCGAAACACTTGGACTAGGTAAGGGCCATGTGGTTTGCTGAAGGTAAATTTTTTTTGGTTTTCATGCTGCGATCACTTGGACTAGGTGTGTACTAATGGCTAACAAAATGGGCTTGAGTTGGACTAGTTAGTTACCAGAAGGGGGCTTAGGGTTTACTATATATATACATTATAAGATAACCCTTTGTTTCTTTCATTTAGGACGTCTCCTACATCTACATCTAAACTCCAGCCGCCGGTTCCACATTTCTGTGTCTGATCTTCATATTAACAATTCTTCTACTTCCAATAGAATCGCAAGAAATAATATCAGAAGAATGAGTTGTGAATTATTGAATTTTGAGATTTAACACAATGATTTCTCCTTTCAAGGTATTGGTATTGATTGAATATCTCAAAGCTTTTCGGTGATTCAGAGAGGGTTGAAATAGATTTGGATCTTGATAGGCTTTCAAGTCTTTCCTATAACAAATCAAATTTCCTCTTTGGGCTCTGCACTTCTTAATTCCTCTTCCCATCATAGTAATTATTCGTTCATTTCTTCTTCACCAATGCTAAATACTCAGAATAACTCTTTGATCTCCATTATCAAACAAACTGTAAGAAATAGAAGAAGAATGAGTTATGAATTACTGATTTATGAGTTTATGCGGAAACCTTCTCCTTGATTTAGCATAATGATATCTCCTCTCACATTCAAATCGGATGAAATCCGATTCATCCTAAGTTGGTTGGGAGAATTTAGGATATGCAAGTTTATCACACTGTTGAAGGAATATAACGCCGCATCTCTGCTGTTTGCAACGGATTTTGGAGTGGCGAATCTGGTGGAGATGAAAGAACCCTGAACCCTGAACACTTAATTGTAATTTTATAGTTATTGCTTACAAGTTGTCGTCTAAATTCGAGTTTTCTTCGAAAAGGGAATTACTAATTTTAAGTATAGTTCATTTTCCCTTGCTTTTCTGCAGTTCAAACAGATAACATATCTAAATGCATTTCTGAATTTGTTGTGGTTAGTTTATTGTATTGTAGTTTATTCTAAAGATGTGCATGGGCTACTACAGCTACATCTATACCTTTAGAATAAAAGATGCCTCTATCCAAATTTGGGTTCTTCAGGCGCTTTTTGAAGTTACTGGTTATTACTACTATGGAAATTTTAGGTTCTTGCAGCATTACCTTATCTTGATAGAGAACTCTCACCGAGCCAAGCACAGATCTTTCTCCATCCCTCCCATTTTTTGTGGCAGCAGATGAACTGAGTAAAAACTGCATGCTTCAAAGAATTACCGAGTAAAAATGTGATGAACTGAACAACGTTCCATGATATCAAGCGAGCAATTGTTTTTAGTACCATCTTTCAGTGTGTTATGCATTTCAAACAGTGCAAGGTAGTCCAAGTTTCTAACCTTCTTAACAATGAAAATGAAAACCAACCAATCTAATGGTGTCAGCCACTTTTAAAGTCTGAGATAACTTTCTTTTGATAATTTCTCTGAAATAGTAAAACTCAAAGCTCTTTGCTGATTAGTTTCCACTTGTATGCACTCCTTTATGTTATTTTCCATTTCTAACAAATATTAAGCAAACCCGTTGCTCAACAGAATGATGATTAATCGGTTGTTTTGTCGTTATACTTGATGGTAACAATCTCAGTGATTCAATTCCTTCGGTTGTTGCTTTTAACTCAGCTAATTTATTGGTTTTGGACGTGAGTCGACTGACCATTTTCATGTAATTACAACATGGTTATACCAAACTTTGATCCATATGCTTATTATGCAAACCAATAATCAAAATCTTTGTCTCCTAATTACGTCCCAACAACATATTAGAAGCAATAGTAGAGGAAGTTGCCAAGACTGGCTCTTTCGTTGGGACCAGTGTAATGCGAGTGGAATCAAATATAAATGAATTAGAATTTTTTTAGTGACCTGAATTTGAAACTCGGCAACACCAATTTTTTTACCGATAAAAAGAAGAAAAAAACTTTAACGATCCGTATGATATTCATTTTGGCCAATAGGAAACCTCAAAATCATACATACGGGTCGCCATCTCATTGTCAATTTATTTCGATCTTAACCATATAACAAAAATATGATCTGCATGATATTGTATCTAGCCAATTGAAAGCTAAAATCTTCGATCTTATGGCTATACACACAAAACACAAAAGGCACACGAATTACTAACCACACCAAAGCCAACAAAAATATGATCCGCATGATATTGTATCTAGCCAATTGAAAGCCAGACTCTTCAATCGTATGGTTGTACACCCAAAACACATGAGTCATGCGGATTACTACCTTATCCAACGGTGGAGAAAATATTCAACCAAAACTTTAATTTGGCGGGAAAAAATCTTGGGGCAATGAATTGGCGGGAATGTTGGCGCTTTTTTTCTTTTTTAACCCTCGCCTTCTCTTGGAAACTCTTCTATCTCACCTCTTTCTCTTTCTTTCCTAAAAAAAATCTTAGTAGATCCCTCTCGTCTATCTCTCAGAAACTAAACCAAAAAGCAAATTTGAAGCTTTGATCCTTTTCTTCCACTTCTGACTTTCATCCTCGATTTCTGTTTTTTTTTTAAATCAAAGATCCCAAAGAGTGAAATTAGGGTCTAAATTTCTCTCTGGTTTGGTTTTCAGTATGTGTTTTGATTAGAAATATTTTTGATTTCGGTGTGGATAGAAGGGGAAATTGATGTTTCCGAATCCTGAAGGTGGAAACTGGGGAAATCCCAAGGATTTGTTGTAGTGGGTTATCTTTGATTTGGTAGGAAACGGTTGGGTGTTTTTTTTTTTTTCCTGTTATTTTTCTTTTGAGAAATTGGGTTTGGGAAATTCACTTCTCCAAACCCAATTTTTGTCAATTAAGAAAAATGATTAAATTTGAGAATTTCTGCGTTGTTTCTTGCAATTTTATGCATTAAATTTTTGTTCTCAACTATGAAGTTCCCAAATTGAGAGTCCTCAATTGAGAAAATTGATGCTTATTAACCCGTGGAAAGATAATTGGGAGTCTGTATTTCTTAAATATCTGGGTTGGGTGACATTTGTTTTCTTTTTCCTATTGATTTCAGTTATTCAAACTCGGATTGTGTTTGTTGAATCGAGCTATCTATCATTTCTGATTTTGTGATATTGATTCAAGGATGTTTTCATGGCCAAATTTATATAATTGACGGAGATTTGTACAATGGGTAAGGCGATTATTAGAATTACTTGTTGTATTTCAACTCTATTCAATCGATTCTTTATTTGAAAAACTTGGAGTTTTGTTGGCATTGTTTGCAGCTATAATTTGTGTTGATGTTCATCCCATTAGGATGTCAGTCAAGAAGAGAAATTTGTTGGCCTTAGAGATGGTAATATTTTTGTTTTCACTTTTTGCCTTATATACCGTTCTTTGATCTATGGTTACAGGGGTATGATATTTGACCTGATTAGAGTGATACTATCTTGCAATGTCCACTATTTTATTTTTATTTTTGTATTTCAAACTATCTTGCACTGGGCTTTTTAAGAATATTATGGGGCTAAGTTGTTGGCTGGACCTTATTGTTGGCAGGAAAGTACTATTGAGTATTATTGTGTGGTTAGAATGTTCATTACAAGTAGCTTGCGTTATTGGACTTTCAAATTGAGGGCATGTTGTCCTTCATTGCTTATCGCAAGTGCAATATTACTAATGTCTTTCGAGATCTTAATTTGCATCAAAAATTTAAGGACTAACATTTGTGAAATGTTTTTTAAATTATTTGATTTGATTCATATGTTATTCATGTTTTTGTTGAAACCGTATTATATTGTTGTTAGTCATGACCACCGTGCATTTGAATAAAACACTCTTCAATACATTCATGTACTTGCTCAACTTACATCTCGCAGAATACTTTCTTTGAGATAAGAATATCGTAAGAAGAAATGTCAGAAGCACAAGCACTAGATATCTTGCAGCTTGCAAAGTCATGCGCTCATTGCTTATTGTGGTCTCGCGAAACTCTCGCATTTCTAATTTACTAACTGTTACGAGAAAGTATGTAGTGAAGGATTCTCTAAGAGTCCCAAGCAAATTGAAATTGTGGCACCACTTTTTGGGTAAAAATCTATGTGCAAAGTGTTGTAATTCTTGAAAAACGATGAATAAATAGCTTTTTAACTTGTTGGATCATGAAGGCGGAGAGATACCGAGTATTAAAAGTTTCAGATTTTGACTGAATGATATGGATTATTGATTTGTAAAAGAGTTCGTTTTAAACTATAGTCAATTCAGTCGACTCATGTTAAATTTTTACAATTTGTGCATCCAACATTTAATTACGAGTGAATCAAAACATTGATTTGAACAAGTTTTCATGTTTCCATTGAATATATCAAATAAAGCCTCCTGGATCAATATTGAGATCTCAAATACCTACTTCAAAACCGACTTCTCTCGTAACCACAGGTGGTGGCCGGAACTCCCCGACGTGGGATTAAAAAGCTTATATAGTATCTCAAAACAACTAAAAAGAGGAAACTCCACAATGTGGGACTAAGAAGTTTTTTCATTCACAAAAGAAAACAATAAATTATAGTTTTATTAAAACTTTAAAAATTATTTTTTAATAATTGTTTTCCAACATCATATTGACAGCAATTAAGACGGCAGCATCAGCTATTTCACAAGCAACCAACAATGTGCATGATCATTTAATCGTATATTAGTAATTTGTTTTAATCATCTCTTTACATTTCTTATGTTCACTTGAACCATGCATACATATACAGTTGAATGTTCATCAAACAATTCCAGTAATACACAGAACTAGAGAGCTTATTGTGCCTCATATATGTATCATTCTTGCGCGTTTATGCATTTTCTAACTTTTCTTTCAAGAAGCTGCCTATGGAAAAGTTGGTAAAACCAATAGCAAAACATAAGCATAGTATCTGCTCTATATGTGCTGCTCGAAAAAAAGTTCTAGACGGTTGGCCCTAAGATCGACTATGCTCAAAGCAAATATCAGAAATGCGCATCACATAACGTTATAAATGGTGAATGCGTTTGAGTCTTAATGGTGTTTACTTTGTACCACCACACAACAACCACTATCAAGGTTATATATGTAATTTAATTAAGATATCTATAGTCCTCGTCTTCCCTCGCATCATTTATTCTAAAAATGAAAATTTTATTATGGAATGTTTGTGGCTTCGAAAACAAACATATTATAAATCATCTAAAAGATCTAATAAGATCCAATGACCCAGATATTCTTTTTCTAATTGAACCAATAAATATCACTAGGAAAATAAAACTTTATAATGGCAAACTCTTAAGTATCCAAACTCATGTTTCATTGATCCCATAGGTTTTTCAGGAGGGCTTTGTTTATTCTGGAAAAATGGTATTGATCATAAGATTATGTTTTATAGATTCAATTCTATACAATGCTCTATTAAATTAGATTAGATAGAAATAATCATTCCCTTGTGAGTTTTTTGTATGGTGCTTTGGATGACTATCATAGGAAATTGCAATGGGATTTCATGCAAAATCTTGCCATCCAAATGAATACTACCTGGATGGTAATAGGTGATCTAAACTTTATCACTAAACAAGAGGAAAAATAAGGTTGGAATAGATAGAGTTGGTAATAGGTGATCTTCTAGACGGTAATGATCTTATAATTCTCCCATATATAGGTAATCCATTCCCTTGGTCTAACATAAGACAATGTCATGAACTCATATTAGAAAGACTAGATAGAGTTGTTGCTGATAATATTTGGATTAGTATATTTCCTAATGCAATAGTCCATCACTTGATAACTCTAGCTAGTGATCATTGTCCAATTTTACATACAAACTCTAGAACTGATGCTAAAACTCATAAACCTTTCAGAGTGAATAGAATATGGTTCAGGGAAACTAGTTGTAAGGAACTAATACCCAATAACTGGAATACCAATGTGAATGGTTCGGATGCTTTTAAGTTAGTCAAAACACTGTTTAGTACTAAACAAATCCTTAGGGATCGGAACTGCACACATTTTGGCAATATAAATACTCAAATTATTAAAGCCAATGCTGAGCTTGAAATGTTTTCAGTTAACAATGCTAATCCTCTTGACCGTGATTTTATTAGATTGCAGAATAATATAAATCATTGGTATGATGTGGAAGCATATTTTTGGAGACAGTGAGGTAAGGATGATGAACTTATGTTTGGTGATAGGAATACTATAAACTTTCACCAGAAAACCGATTTCAGAAGAAAAATAACTCAAATTGATTGCTATGAAACCATGGACCTCTCCTGGTCCAGATGGTTTTCCTCCTGGATTTTACCAGACCATGTGGGATACTGTTGGAAATGACCTAGTTAAAATGGTACAGTCTTTTATTCACTCAAAATACTTGTTGAAACAAATGAATCACAACTTCATTTCTTTGATTCCTAAGAATAGTTGTCCTAAACAATCTGTTGATTTTAGGCCAATTAGCTTATGTAATACTTCCTTTAAGGTGATTTCTAAAATCTTAGCTTCTAGAATCAAAACCATTTTAGAAAAAACTATTTCACTTTACCAAACTTCTTTTGTTTCAGGGAGAAGCATAACTGATAATATAGTTATTGCTCATGAACTTGTAGATTCTATGAAAAGAATATAGCTAAAAATGGTTGGATGGCAAATTGTTACAGCTGAGAGTGGTGGCCTGGGAATTGCTAAAAAATTTATTGTAGAAATTCTGAGTGTTATTCCAGCTCTGGAATGGGCAATTCTCAAAGTTAAGGACAAGGTGATTATAAACTCTGATTCCACAGCTTCAATCACAGCATTTACAAAGCATAAACTATCATGGTATGTTTGGGTCAGATGGGAATATATTTGCAAGAAGATTAAATCAATCCATTTCAACCATGTTTATAAAGAAGTGAACTTCTCTGCTGACTTCTTTGCCAAAAAAAGAAGGATATTTTAGGAAGGGACAGATATTAAAATTCAATGATAGACCACCATCTATGTACAGAATGGAATCCCTAGATACAACCTACTACAGGTTTTGAACTAGGAATGAAATAGTTTGTTTTTTTATAGGCTTGAGACATGTTATCTACTTTAGCCTTTGGTTTTTTTTTCTTTTCTTTTGTTGTAACTCTTTTGTTCTTCTTTTTAATAAATTGAATTGAGTTGGTTTATAAAAAAAAACGTAGCTTATTTCGAAAAATGGAACCTAAAGTCTCAAGTGGTTTAAATATTAAACAAACTAAAATCATGAATTTGGCCTTACTGGACAAACTTTCTTGTAGAATGCTTCATTCTCAAGATGAACTTTGGGTGCAACTACTAGCAGGTAAGTATTTCCATAATCTTGACCCCCTTAATGATACCTAACTTCTAATGGGTCTTGGATTTGGAATGGTATATTTAGAGGATTTGAGATTATAAAACAATATGCTTGTTGGGAAGTTGGGGGTGGCACTTGTATTAATATTTGGAAAGTTAAATGGATTCCTAATGTCCATACACTAGTAGATAACCATTTTAGTTCCTCAACTATGGTGAAGGTCTCTCAACTTATTGACACTAATAGTAATACTTGGAATTTGAATGTCCTTAATGCTTTATTTAATAATGAAACTGTTGAAAGTATTTTGTCTATAAGAATCCCTTTCGGATCATATTAGATGGCAGACAAGTTCAAATGGTAAGTTCTCTGTCAAAACTGCTTAAAAACAAATTCTAAATACCAGAAATCCGGAAACAGGTTTTACCCAAACTACTAATATTTCTTAGAACATTTTCTGGAAAACTAGATTACAAAACAAAATTCTTCATTTCTTATGGAAGTGCATTCACAACTGTCTGGCAATAGGAGTGAATCTTATGAGATATGGAAATTATGTTGTTCCCTGCTGCCCCTTTTATAATAGTCATACTGAACCTGTTCAACACTTATTTATAGAATGCTCCTTTTCTAAGAATATTTAGGACTCAGTCATCCCAAATATCTCAGGTAATCCAGTGAACATTCAATTTCATGACTGGATTTGTAGTATGTTTCAAAACAATATTCAAAACAGGCAAAGAGGAGTTATATTTGAATGGTTTGGCTTTATATTATGGCAAGTACGGAAATGCAGGTACATGAAAGTCTTTGAGGATGAGAATTCAAACACACATTAACTGGTACATCTGATTAAATCATATTTTGCTGATTGGCAGAATCTTTCGACTAATCTCAATAACTCTATAATTTTGAGTGAAAACCTGCAATATAGACATGTTTGGAATAAACCTGATGTTCCCCTTTGATAGGCTTTCAGGAGATGCCTATATTATAAACCGCAATCGCACGGTGTCTAACTAGTAGACAGAGGCAAGTTCGAGTCGAACCCACAGGGAGCTGTGGAAATACCAATAGTTAATATTCTCAATCAATTGACCAGAAATATTTTTTATGGATTTTAAGAATGAAAAATTAAATAATAAAATATAATTAAACTAAACTAAAATGGATATGAAAGAGAGAGCGTCAGTAACCAGGGTCAACGGATTCCACTACTATTTCTATTCAATTACGGAAATGAAACATAATTATGAATATTTATTTATTTTTCGTTCTATTTACATCACCTATTATAAGCATAGAGTCGCAAATATCACTGGTACACCCTAAGCATGGTGCATCAAAAGAATAAATCCAAGCATACACCATCAAATTGCATCATTGAGAAAATTGTACGAAACTAAATATTAGTTCACAAATGTTATTTGACTATTTTAAGCATAACCCATCAAAGAATTTAACCCAAGTATGGACTATCAAACAATGAGACCAAACATATTTGTAAGACTATAAATTATGCATAAAGGTTCTTAAAACCGGTGAAGCAACAACTTGTTTTGTAATCAATTGATAAACAATTACTCAAAAATTAATATAATCAAATCACAATGGTCTATTGCTAAATCATTCAATTTAAAGTAGCCTAATACCTCAAATAGTATAACCATAAACACTAGTTACAAAAGTATCTAGCCAAACATGGATTTCTCAAAAGTCATAAAAATATTAATAAAATCACAAATCAAATCGAAAAAGAATACAAAACCCTTCTTTCCGTTTCTCCACTCTTCAGCGGCGGCTGTTCTTCGTGCTCTCTTGCTGTAAGCCTCCAAACTCCTTCTCTTCCTTTTGGATGGGTAGCCGCAACCTCCTCCCTTCTGTTCTTTTTGCTTTTCTTTTTATATATAGGTACTGCCAGTGCTAATACCTAAATTTGGATCGTACAAGTATTGTCGAAAGCCCAGTTCACTGTCTAACAAGTCCAGACCCATTACCACTTCAATTTTTTGTTCGTCCAAATCTGACCACGCTGAACTAATATCAGTCTCGGCCACTCCTTCCTCTGTCCATAGCTCCGATTGACCTGAGCCTATAAGCATCTCCACCGGTTACAGTTCATTCATCTAACTTCAGCTCCTTCCAGACTTTGTAGCTTTTACATCTCGAACCAAAAGAAGCAAACTCTCCAACTTCCATGATATATCGAACATCATCATTATCCATCTCTTCTAACTCGTGGGTATCTCCTTCCCCGACAAATCCAACTCAACCATCTGCTAGCGTTCTGCTCGAAACCAGCACCACTTCTAATTCAACTGAATCCAGCCCATTGCATACAAACGAGAATCAACCACCAGTGCAATTATTGTTGGAATATTTTCAATTGCGCTGCGAAGGGGGGTCCTGGCAGTGATCTGTGATCAATATTGGCTGCCTCCTTACTCTTAGATTAAGTAACAATGTCTACCATTTTAGCATCATTGTTTTGTAATTCCAACTGTGTAGTGACACAAGATGCTAGTTGTTCCTTTGTGTTCTGATTAGTTTAGAATAATTGATGAAGGGTATGCTGTTTGATTAGTCTTTTCTTCTTGTCAAAACAAGTTTTAACATTATCAGGAAACCATTTGAATTGCAGAATTTTTTTGGGGGTCTAGGGGCAACGCCCCCGGAAGAATTTTTTGGATATTCAATTGTTTAGACAGTTGGAAAACGTTTCCAGAAAATTCTAAATTCAATAGACAATGTCTGTTGATGAAGAGACGCATCTCTTTGTGAAGAGAAACATGTTGGTGAAAAGACATGTCTTTTCCCAACAGATGCAAAAACCCCTATAAGTAGCATCTCCCAAACCCATTTCGAAATCATCTCTTGAAAACCCTTTCTCTGTTTTCTCTCTTCTTCTAAAGCATCATCAGAACCTTCTTTTCATGTGTTCTTGATTGGGTCAAGGGGTGCAAACCTTGAATCCAATTTCCGGTTGTAGGGCTTTCATTGTATCTTGAAGGCAGTATTTCACATACCTGTTGCAATTTCCAATTCGTTGGAAGGGTAGAAATATTTGTCTAAAAGAAATCACCAGAGCCTTGAAAGCTTTTGAGTACAACCACAGTTTGTTTGTGTTTCATCTCCATTGCATCCCAGAATTTTCCAACAGTTTTAGACAAATAATTTCTGGCAATGGAGGGTGAATCTTCAACTTCGAATTCTACTGCACAATCCCTGCAAGTGATGAACCAAACCCTGACTCGACTGGAATGTTTTGATGGTGAAAATTTTACTCGTTGGCAAGAGACTGTGAAGTTTTTCCTTGTGACCATCAAATTGTGGTACATACTTGAAGATGGATTGGAGGAGATTCCTGCACCGTCAGACAAAGATACTCCTGATTTGATTACCAAACGAAAGAAGCGTCAGGAAGATGATTTCATGTGTCGTGGACATATTTTGAATGCCCTGGAAACTTCTGTTTACAATGCACATCGGAGTATTGCGACTGCAAAGGGATTGTGGACTGCGCTTGACAACAAATACAAGATTTCTGAGGCAAGCAACAAGAAATTCCTGACTTGGAACTTCATGTATTTTAAGATGGTTGACAGTAAGTCAGTCATTGCCCAGATCAGTGAATTTTTACTCATTGTTAATCATCTTAAGGATGCTGGATATGAACTTCCTCCTGGGTTTATTGTTGGTGTTATTATTTATCGTCTTCCCCCTTCCTGGAATGGTTATAAGAAGAAACTTAAGCATGCTGAGACTGACTATGATTTAGAGGCCTTACAGCGTCATCTTCGCATAGAAGAGGACTCTCGTAAACGAGAATTTAAGGATAGTCCACATTCTGGAAACCATTCTAAGGTAAATAGCGTAGAGACACCAAATCCTTGGAAACCTAAGAATGATACCCAGTTTAAGAAGAAGAATCATCCCAACAAGAAGAGTAAGAAGAAGGGAAATTGCTACTTCTGTGATAAACCCGACCATTTTGCTCGTGACTGTCGTCTCAAAATGAAACAACAGCAGAACCATAAAAAGGAGGCAAATATGGTCGATGACAATCTTGTGATTGTAGTGCAAGCCGCCAATGCTGTTGCTGAAACTGGGAGTGGATGGTGGTACGACAATGGTGCAACCGTCCACATCTGTAAGGATAGAAATCTTTACAAGACTTATGAACCGGTTAGTGGAGAAGGAAACGAAGTTGTCTCCGCAAACGGCCAACACAGCAAAGTCATTGGGAAAGGCACTGTTGAACTCTCGTTTACTTAGGGAAAGACCGTTACTCTTACTAATGTATTACATGTCCCTGACATGATAAAGAACCTTGTTTCCGGCGACCTTGTTATGAAGGCTGGATTCAAGACGACCTATGAGTCTAATAAGTTTGTATTGTCCAAAAATGGTGTGTTTATTGGACAAGGATATGCTTGTAATGGGATGATTAAGCTTAATATAATAAATAATGGTTACTCGCTTATATTGTTGACTCTGTTAATCTATGGCATGGTAGATTTGGTCATGTAAATTATGGTTCCCTTAGAAACATGAATCGATTAGGTTTGATTTCTGATTGCAATTTTGATCGTGCTTCTAAATGTGAAATATTTGTGCAAGCAAAGATAACTAGAATTTCCCAACAGATGCAAAAACCCCAATAAGTAGCATCTCCCAAACCCATTTCGAAATCATCTCTTGAAAACCCTTTCTCTGTTTTCTCTCTTATTCTAAAGCATCATCAGAACCTTCTTTTCATGTGTTCTTGATTGGGTCAAGGGGTGCAAACCTTGAATCCAATTTCCGGTTGTAGGGATTTCATTGTATCCTGAAGGCAGTATTTCACATACCTGTTGCAATTGCCAATTCGTTGGAAGGGTAGAAATATTTGTCTAAAAGAAATCACCAGAGCCTTGAAAGCTTTTGAGTACAACCACAGTCTGTTTGTGTTTCATCTCCATTGCATCCCATAATTTTCCAACAATTATTTTGAACTTCAGGTAATTACCAAGTCTCAGCTCCTCCATATTCTTATCTTCGTCTCAACATTAACTCCGTCCACTCGAAAAACCTACACATTTAATTCAAGTTGATGTTTGTTTTTTTCATTATGGACTGAGGCATCAACAAACACCATTTACTGCCATTAATCACGGCAGCACCTCCCTGTTCTTCTCTCTTTTGACTGAAATCCGTCATATCGATCCAAATCAATCAATACCCCAGTCATTCTTCACTTTCGAGCATGTAGCTGCTGTAGTAACGACCAGCTCCTTCCATCGCCTACTCAACTCTGTCCAACTACCGGCTGCATTCCCAGTTCATACGTAACACTGATATCCAGACCAAGCCATTATTCTTAACTCAGTTCAGCCAATATTCGGACCCAAACTATAGACACAATTGTACTTCTTCGCAATTTCAACCAAGTACCTTCTCCGCTGCAAAATCAAACTCCATTTTCGTCTGCTGTTGTTGTATCTAAGCCCTGTATGTGTAAAGAAGGGAACGACAACCATGAACTGCAACCATTCGTTCTCATGCCTTGTAACACCTTTCTGTTCAAACCTTAACTTCATGACCAAACTCGAGCACCAATGACCGCAAGTTCTGGTCACAGATCCACGTATCACCACAGTATCTTGCCAGACTTCTTCATTTTATTCCACCATCTGAGATCGAAACCCTTCCACTGATTCACAAAAATAAACAGCAGCAAACCCATTTCCATATCACCAATACAGGAAGTTAAACTTAAGGTTCAACTCAAAAATAATTGTTATGTTATAAATCAATCTCTAAAAGAGATATATATAGTGTTACAAGAGAAGAGAAAGTCTTCTACAAAGAAAATAAGAAAGGGAGGAAGAAAATAAGAAAGGGAGGAAGAAAATAAGGAAGGGAGGAAGAAAAACAAGTCATCCTACAAGCCACCCTATAGCTACCCTACAACTACTTCCACCTACTACTACTAATTCATTAGTCAATCTTGATGACTAATGTTACAACTACTAATTAATTATTCAACACTCCCCCTCAAGGTGGTGCATATATGTCACAGATGCCCAACTTGACAAGTGAAACGTTAAATATTTTATTTGATACGGCCGTAGTCAGAATATCTGCCAGTTGTTGTGTTGTTCGGACATATGGTACTTCAATAATTTTTTCTTCAAGTTTCTCATAAATGAAGTTCCTATCAATTTCCACGTGTTTCGTTCGATCATGTTGCACCGGATTCTCTGCAATTTTGATTGTTGACTGATTATCACAAAACAACTTCATAGGTTTTTCAGATGGGAACCCAAGCTCTCCCATAAGCCTTTTCAACCATAATAATTCACAAATGCCTTTTACCATTGCTCTATATTCTGCTTCAGCACTTGACAAGGAAACAACTTGTTGTTTCTTAGACTTCCAAGTTACTAAGTTACCCCCGACGAAGGTAACATACCCATATGTCGATCTTCTCCTATCTCCTTTTCCTCCCCAATCTGAGTCAGTGTAACATGATACATCAAGATGTCCATGTTTTTAAAACATCAAACCTCTTCCTGGTGCGGACTTCAAATATCTTAGTATCCTGGTGACTGCATCCATGTGTTGCTGACTCGGATTATGCATAAATCTGCTTACAACACTTACAACATAAGCAATATCTGGCCTTGTATGAGAAAGATAAATCAAGCGACCAACTAACCTCTGGTATTGTCCTTTGTCTGCTGGTATTTGATCAGAACATTCTTCAAGACCATGATTTTGTTCCATAGGAGACCCGATTAGCGTACAACCAAATCATACCAGTTTCCTTCAACAAATCAATCACATATTTTCGCCACACAAGAAAATTCCCTTTCGGATCGATTAACTTCAATACCCAAGAAGTACTTAAGTCCACCCAAATCTTTCATATCAAACTCGAATACAAGCAATTCTTCAGATTACTCATCTCTTCAGGTCATTCCTGTTACCATCATATCATCTACATAGATAATAATAGCAGTTACCTTGTCACCTACTCTTTGAAGGAACAAGGTATGATCAGCATTACTTTGTATATACCCAAACTTCTTCATTGCAATGCGAAATCTACCAAACCATGCTCTGGGAGATTGTTTCAAACCATATAAAGCCTTCTTTAACTTACACACAACATTAACATTGTTTGGAGCATTATAACCTGGAGGTAGTGTCATGTAGACTTCTTCTTGCAAAGCACCATGTAAAAAAGCATTTTTTACATCATATTGTTATAGAGGCCAGCCTATATTTGCTGCCAAAGACAATAATACTCAAATAGTGTTGATTTTTGCAACAGGAGCAAACGTCTCCTGATAATCAATACCATAAGTCTGGGTAAACCCTTTAGCTACAAGTCTTGCTTTATACCTGTCAATAGAGCCATCTGGATTATGCTTGATAGTATATACCCACCTGCAGCCAACTGGTTTCTTTCCTTCTGGTAGAGAGACTATATCCCATGTACCATTTTCTTCATGTGCCACCATCTCCTCTTTCATAGGACCAGCCCATTTAGGATTAGATAGTGCTTCTTCTACTGTTCTGGGAATAGTAACATCTGTCATTTGACTGACAAACGCTTTTCCCTCTTTTGATAATCTATGAGTTGACACGTAATTCGAAATAGGGTATTTCACCTTCCTTATTGCTTCAGGTGAAAAACGATCTAGTGGAACTACACGATTACTCCTTGGTGGCAATTGGTACCCGTCGGTGTCAGGTAGTTCACAAGTATCATTAGTATTAATCGAACAATCTATCCTTACCTCAGGGACATCGGCACCAGCTGGAGGACAATTAGATGTAGGTACTGTTGATGAAGACAGAGATGGAGCTTCAAGATCAGGGGTGTCAATTTCTTCGGCAACAGGAATATCGAACTCTTGAACCGGCTCCATGACTTGTATATCATCAATTCTTGAACTACTGACAGTTTGATGTGTACTTATGCTTGTTTCATTTGCTGTCATATTAATTTCACTATTAGTCGGAAACAAATCCATCCAATTCAACTCTTCAATAACACTCTCTCCATGAAGAGGAGAATCAGATACATCGGATGAGTAAAACATTTTGTGCTCAGAAAAGGTGACATCCATAGTAACATAAAATTTATGACTTTGAGGATGATAACACCTATAACCCTTCTGGAATGGATGATAACTAATAAAAACACATTTGATAGCACAAGGATCTAGCTTTGTACGTAGATGTTTCTGCAGATGTACAAAAACAACACAACCGAATACCCGTGGAGGAAGCTTAAGATGAGAAGGTATTGTTACAAACCAAGCCAATTTGTCCAACGGTGTCTGAAATTTTAAAACACTTGTTGGTACTCGATTAAGAAGATATACTGCACTAGTAATGGCTTCTTCCCAGAATTTTGGCTTCATATTTGACCCAATCAAGCATGCCCTCGTAATTTCAAGTAACTGGCGATTTTTTGTTTCCGCCACACCATTTTGTTGTGGCGTAGACGGGAAACTAGTTTCATGAATAATTCCATGTTCTCCAAAGTATCTTTGTAATACTTCATTAACATACTCACCTCCATTATCAGAACGAAGGACCTTTAAGTTAGCCGAAAATTGTGTCCTAATCATTTTATGAAATGCTACGAAAAACGATCAGCCACATCACTTTTATTCTGATGAAAGGTCCCCAGACATCAGAATGAACCAAATCGAATGGGACGTATCTTCTACTAAAACTATCTGGGTAAGTAGTACGATGACTCTTCACAAGAATGCAAGTATCACATTTAAAGTCTGACAGTTTGCAAGACTTAAACAAATCAGGAAACAAGTGCTCCAAATATCCAAAAGAAGCATGTCCTAAACGGCGGGGCCACAGTAAGATCTGATTTTTAGATGCACAAGAAGACCTTTTAACTGAAAGAGATCTCCATTCACAAACATCGTCGATGTAATATAAACCATCTCTCTTAGTACCTCTCCCAATTATCTCCCCGTTGCCGAGATCCTGAAGAAGACAGAAAGTGGGATAGATTAGTACTAAACAATTTAACTGTGCGGTTACTTGTGCCGCAGACAAGAGATTATTTGAAAGAGAAGGAACCAATAATGTGTGTTCCAAGGACAAGAAAGGTGTTAAATCAACTCTCCCAGATCCGGTAACCGGATACGGTACACCATTGGCGTTGTAAATAGTTGTATACGCAGGTAGCAACGGATCTCTCAAAATAGAGGCATCGAACGTCATATGACCCGTAGCACCAGAGTCGAGAATCCAACCATGATATTTTCTAGAATCAGTAGCAAGTAAAAGCGACGTCAACCTTACTTGATTCTTTGAAGAGGTTCGGGTTCACCAAAGAATGAGATTCCACCACGGAAGAATGAGTATCGGTCGTCGTAGTCATCATTGAAGTACATGTATCTACCCCTTTTTGGTCGATCTTTATTTGTATTTTATAGGCGTCCCACCAATCGGGATAACCAATTTTCTTGAAACATTTCTCCACGAAGTGTGAATTGCTTCCACAGTAAACACAACGTCTAACGGAAGACATTATCACGATTAAAGAAGAAATTATGAAGTATGAATACAGGTCGCAAGCAGCTTGCGAAAAACTTGGCAAGCGTTTTTTTATTTATTAAATGACCAAAAAAAGTTACAAATGAAACTGATTGTGTACACAACTCAAGTCGGGGTGAAAAAACAAACCGGATAGATTCTACCTAGCAGCTAAAAATTATATGAGTAGTCGAATAAGAGGAACAAGTCCTATAACGGTAAAAACGGTAAGAGTTTAAATTCAAATCAAGTTTTCTCTCTTGCACAGAGAAATTAAATTTGACAAATCAACCAAATATATGAAAACAAACTTAACAGGGGTTTGCTTATAAGAAAAACAAACTCAATAAAAAAAAATCTTGATCAAAGATGATAACTGTTTGTGCGAAACAAAAACAGCAGTACAACTTACTTATTCCAAGATAAATGGATTAACAAGTTTAAGTAGGATTTAAAAAGGACAATCATAAACATAACAAGTTTATCATAAAATCGGTAGTACAACTTACTTGTTTCAATAAGTATATAAAGAAAAACAAGAACCTTAAGCCAGCGGAGGAAGGATCAATCGAAGTAACAAAGCACTCACTATTACTAAGAAGCACTCAACTCACCATGGATCTCTGATACCATGTTAAACTTAAGGTTCAACTCAAAAATAATTGTTATGTTATAAATCAATCTCTAAAAGAGATATATATAGTGTTACAAGAGAAGAGAAAGTCTTCTACAAAGAAAATAAGAAAAGGAGGAAGAAAATAAGAAAGGGAGGAAGAAAATAAGGAAGGGAGGAAGAAAAACAAGCCATCCTACAAGCCACCCTATAGCCACCCTACAACTACTTCCACCTACTACTACTAATTCATTAGTCAATCTTGATGACTAATGTTACAACTACTAATTAATTATTCAACACAGGAGCCATGCATGCAATGGCAACATCATCTATACTTGGTTTATTTAAAGCTGACTTCATCTCCATTACGTCTGCGATCTATCCGTTCATATACCAAAATAACCCATCGTAGCTGCTCGAAGACATCTGAAACCCTCCTACGTTTTCTTTACTTCCTTGATAATTCCCCAAAGAAATGTGGTAAGAGAGCAGCCACGTAGTCTACTACTTAAAGCTTTAATGGGCTTTATGTGCTTGAACAAAGAAAATGATGGTCCAGCAAAATTAGTTGACGAATTGCCTTGGCAACCCACTGCTTCTTTGGTGCCTTGAGCGACAGACTCCGATTTAGCTTCTAATTAAGCCATTTATCTTTCTAGTGATCGAATTCACCTGTATTTTCTACAAAAGCACTAAAATAGTGTTGTTAACCAAAATATCGAGTCCTAGCTAATATAAATATGGGTACAAAATGTAGCACTTACGTGCTTATCAACACCCCCACACTTATATTTTGCTAGTCCTCGAGCAAAACAAAGAATATATCCGCTCTACAGCTGGATAAATATCCGCTAAACAGCTGGATAGGAAGAGATGTCTGCTAAATAGTGAGACGGATCCACTAAACATTGGATAGAGATTCTGCTAAACAGCTGGACGGATCCGCTAAATATCAAGGTCGAGAGATTTCTGCTAAACAGCTGATCATATAATAAGATAAAGTTAGACCCGCTACACAGCTGGTCATGACAAATTCCATACACAAAACCGACGACACAATTTTTTTTTTCTTTTTGTTTTCTTTTTTTTATTAGACCCGCTATACAGCTGGTCATAACATGCAAGGAAAAAGAAAAGACCCGCTACACAGCTGGTCATAACCCTAAGAATCATAATGATAATAATATTTTTTAAGACCCGCTACACAGCTGATCATCTTTTTTATTTATTTATTTTCTTAGACCCGCTACACAGCTGGTCATAATATTCATTTTTTTTAATCAAAATTCCTAACGACAGTGCCACTCCCCCACACTTAAAAATTACATTGTCCTCAATGTAATTGAGTCATCCAACGTAGAAATTAAGATGGGAAATCTAAAATGTAAATAAAGATAAAAGATAGAGTAAAGGGAACAAATCTGATGGGTTGACTCCCATGAAGCGAAAGGTATTTGTTTCCCTACTTGTGCCAGCAAACAATCTCAACAAAGTGTTGATACACTAATGTAAGCAGCAATGAATATATATAAAGTCTGAAAAGTTGGTGATCGGTCCAACAAATCAGGTCAGCTTATTCATCAAGTCATGCACGGTCGAGATTAGTAAATCACTCACATGAACAACAAACATAGAATGGATATTAGTTCCTATTCGGGAAGCACACTCTAAATCGGGTTCTAAATCAGCTGAAATAACTTCCGTTGACACAATATCTTCACTAGAAATTAGAGGAATCAATGAATTGACAAATCCAAAAGGCAAATAATCATCAATATTAGCAGGATTACCTATACATGCATCTAGTGATTCAAGTCTGTCAAAATTAGTAACTCTTAAGTCCGGTTCTATGTCCGCAAAAATAACTTCCATAGTTGAGTTACCTTGATTAACCATTGGAGGGCACAATACATTGACAATTTTAATAAGCATAGGATCATTAGAATCTGCAAAGTGGGCTAAACAAACAGATAAAGGCTCAAAATCATCGGTACAAGTTATCTGACCAATATCAATATGTTCAACATTCACATCTGCATTTATAAAATCACAAGATGGATCAGCGAAAGAGGAGCTCATTGGGACAACAATATCATGAATCGCCTCATCATTATCTGCAACTAGAATCTCACTATTCGAATGACTTGAAGGAATCTCATGATGAACGTCTACTGTCTCAAAGTCGCTAAACTCAACAATAGTATCTTCTGTATAAACAGATTCCTCTAAATCATCATCTGCATATAAATTTTGGCACGCTAGAATTCTTAACCTTTGTTCCAAACTAGGTGGTGTGTGTTTGTAATACTTCTCATATATCATTAGAGGCGATTCTTCACTCACCATATGTGGAGCAAAAACTCCGTACTGTTTCCCATGCATATACTCCCCAAGCGTCATCTCGGATGAAGTTGCCTGATAATTTGCACTTCTACGTTTATATTCTGCAAGTGTCATCTTAGATGACGTCTCCTGAGAAGCACTCATCATCCTCAAGAAGGCACCTGAAATAAAATTCTAAAATACAAAACAAGTCAAAAGGAAAATAAATCCTAAAATAGAATAAAAATATTGTACAAAAACAAAAATAAATAAAATAAAAACCAAACTATTTACAAATCAAAAATACTAATTACAATATTACACAACCGCTCCCCGGCAACGGCGCCAAAAATTGATAGGCTTTCAGGAGATGCCTATATTATAAACCGCAATCGCACGGTGTCTAACTAGTAGACAGGGGCAAGTACGAGTCGAACCCACAGGGAGCGGTGGAAATACCAATAATTAATATTCTCAATCAATTAACCAGAAATATTTTTTATGGATTTTAAGAATGAAAAATGAAATAATAAAATATAATTAAACTAAACTAAAATGGATATGAAAGAGAGAGCGTCAGTAACCAAGGTCAACGTATTCCACTACTATTTCTATTCAATTACTGAAATGAAACATAATTATGAATATTTGTTTATTTTTCGTTCTATTGACATCACCTATTATAAGCATAGAGTCGCAAATATCACTGGTATACCCTAAGCATGGTGCATCAAAAGAATAAATCCAAGCATACACCATCAAATTGCATCAGTGAGAAAATTGTACGAAACTAAATATTAGTTCACAAATATTATTTGACTATTTTAAGCATAACCCATCAAAGAATTTAACCCAAGTATGGACTATCAAACAATGAGACCAAACATATTTGTAAGACTATCAATTATGCATAAAGGTTCTTAAAACCGGTGAAGCAACAACTTGTTTTGCAATCAATCGATAAACAATTACTCAAAAATTAATATAATCAAATCACAATGGTCTATTGCCAAATCGATCAATTTAAAGTAGCCTAATACCTCAAATAGTATAACCATAAACCCTAGTTACAAAAGTATCTAGCCAAACATGGCTTTCTCAAAAGCCATAAAAATATTAATAAAATCACAAATCAAATCGAAAAAGAATACAAAACCCTTATTTCCGTTTCTCCACTCTTCAGCGGCGGCTGTTCTTCGTGCTCTCTTGCCGTAAGCCTCCAAACTCCTTCTCTGGTTTTTGGCTGTGTAGCCGCAACCTCCTCCCTTCTGTCCTTTTCGCTTTTCTTTTTATATAGGTACTGCCAGTGCTAAGACCTAAATTTAGATCGTACAAGTATTTCCGAAAGCCCAGTTCACTGTCTAACAAGTCCATACCCATTACCACTTCAATTTTCTGTTCGTCCAAATCTGACCGCGCTGAACTAATCTCAGTCTCGGCCACTCCTTCATCTGGCCACAGCTCCGATTGACCTGAGCCTATAAGCATCTCCACCGGTTACAGTTCATTCATCTAACTTCAGCTCCTTCCAGACTTTGTAGCTTTTACATCTCGAACCAAAAGAAGCAAACTCTCCAACTTCCATGATATATCGAACATCATCATTATCCATCTCTTCTAACTCGTGGGTATCTCCTTCCCTGACAAATCCAACTCAACCATCTGCTAGCGTTCTGCACGAAACCAGCACCACTTCGAATTCAACTGAATCCAGACCATTGCATACAAACGAGAATCAACCACCAGTGCAATTATTTCGAACTTCAGGTAATTACCAAGTCTCAGCTCCTCCATCTTCTTATCTTCGTCTCAACATTAACTCCGTCCACTCGAAAAACCTACACATTTAATTCAAGTTGCTGTTTGTTTTTTTCATTATGGACTGAGGCATCAACAAACACTATTTACTGCCATTAATCACGGCAGTACCTCCCTGTTCTTCTCTCTTTCGACTGAAATCTGTCATATTGATCCAAATCAATCAATACCCCAGTCATTCTTCACTGTCGAGCATGTAGCTGCTGTAGTAACGACCAACTCCTTCCATCGCCTACTCAACTCTGTCCAACTACCGACTGCATTCCCAGTTCATACGTAACACTGAGATCCAGACCAAGCCATTCTTCTTAACTCGGTTCATCCAAGATTCGAAACCAAACTACAGACACACCTGTACTTCTCCGCAATTTCAACCAAGTACCTTCTCCGCTGCAAAATCAAACTCCATTTTCGTCTGCTGTTGTTGTATCTAAGCCATGTATGTGTAAAGAAGGGAACGACAACCATGAACTGCAACCATTCGTTCTCATGCCTTGTAACACCTTTCTGTTCAAACCTTAACTTCATGACCAAACTCGAGCACCAATAACCGCAAGTTCTGGTCACAGCTCCACGTATCACCACAGTATCTTGCCAGACTTCTTCATTTTCTTCCACCATCTGAGATCGAAACCCTTCCACTGATTCACAAAAATAAACAACAGCAAACCCATTTCCATATCACCAATACAGGAGCCATGCATGCAATGGCAACATCATCTATACTTGGTTTATTTGAAGCTGACTTCATCTCCATTACGTCTGCGATCTATCCGTTCATATACCAAAACAACCCATCGTAGATGCTCGAAGACATCTGAAACCCTCCTACGTTTTCTTCACTGCCTTGATAATTCCCCAAAGAAATGTGGTAAGAGAGCAGCCACGTAGTCTACAACTTTAAGCTTTAATGGGCTTCATGTGCTTGAACAAAGAAAATGATGGTCCAGCAAAATTAGTTGACGAATTGCCTTGGCAACCCACTGCTTCTTTGGTGCCTTGAGCGACAGACTCCAATTTAGCTTCTAATTAAGCCATTTATCTTTTCAGTGATCGGATTCACCTGTACTTTCTACAAAAGCACTAAAATAGTGTTGTTAGCCAAAATATCGAGTCCTAGCTAATATAAATATGGGTACAAAATGTAGCACTTACGTGCTTATCAACACCCCCACACTTATATTTTGCTAGTCCTCGAGCAAAACAAAGAATACATCCGCTCTACACCTGGATAAATATCCGCTAAACAGCTGGATAGGAAGAGATGTCTACTAAATAGTGAGACGGATCCACTAAACAGTGGATAGAGATGTCTGCTAAACAGCTAGACGGATCCGCTAAACAGCAAGATCGAGAGATTCTGCTAAACAGCACGATGGAAGGACCCGCTAAACAGCTGATCATATAATAAGATAAAGTTAGACCCGCTACACAGCTGGTCATGACAAATGCCATACACAAAACCGACGACACAAAAAAAAAAAATCTTTATTTTATATTTTTTTTATTAGACCCGCTATACAGCTGGTCATAACATGCAAGGAAAAAGAAAAGACCCGCTACACAGCTGATCATCTTTTTTATTTATTTATTTTTATAGACCCGCTACACAGCTGGTCATAATATTCATTTTTTTTAAATCAAAATTCCTAACGACAGTGCCACTCCCCCACACTTAAACATTACATTGTCCTCAATGTAATTGAGTCATCCAACGTAGAAATTAAGATGGGAAATCTAAAATGCAAATAAAGATAAAAGATAGAGTAAAGGGAACAAATCTGATGGGTTGACTCCCATGAAGCGAAAGGTATTTGTTTTCCAACTTGTGCCAGCAAACAATCTCAACAAAGTGTTGATACACCAATGTAAGCAGCAAGGCATATATATAAAATCTGAAAAGTTGGGGATCGGTCCAACAAATCAGGTCAGCTTAGTCATCAAGTCATGCAAGGTCGATATTAGTAAATCACTCACATGAACAACAAACATAGAATGGATATTAGTTCCTATTCGGGAAGCACACTCTAAATCGGGTTCTAAATCAGCTGAAATATCTTTCGTTGACACAATATCTTCACTAGAAATTAGAGGAATCAATGAATTGACAAATCCAAAAGGCAAATAATCATCAATATTAGCACGATTACCTATACATGCATCTAGTGATTCAAGTCTGTCAAAATTAGTAACTATTAAGTCCGGTTAAGTCCGCGGAAATAACTTCCATAGTTGAGTTACCTTGATTAACCATTGGAGGGCGCAATGCATTGACAATGTCAATAAGCATAGGATCATCAGAATCTGCAAAGTGGGCTAAAAAAACAGATAAAGGCTCAAAATCATCGGTACAAGTTATCTGACCAATATCAATATGTTCAACATTCACATATGCATTTATAAAATCACAATATGGATCAGCGAAAGAGGAGCTCAATGGGACAACAATATCATGAATCGC
The DNA here is from genome assembly GCA_023529315.1 of Papaver bracteatum. Taxonomy (NCBI): domain Eukaryota; kingdom Viridiplantae; phylum Streptophyta; class Magnoliopsida; order Ranunculales; family Papaveraceae; genus Papaver; species Papaver bracteatum. The sequence goes on along the minus strand of JAJJWX010003719.1, from coordinate 153,054 downwards.
CTCATCATTATCTGCAACTAGAATCTCACTATTCGAATGACTAGAAGGAATCTCATGATGAACGTCTACTATCTCAAAGTCGTTAGACTCAACAATAGTATCTTCTGTATAAACAGATTCCTCTAAATCATCATCTGCATATAACTTTTGGCACGCTAGAATTCTTAACCTTTGTTCCAAACTAGGTGGTGTGTGTTTGTAATACTTATCATATATCATTAGAGGCGATTCTTCACTCACCATATGTGGAGCAAAAACTCCATACCGTTGCCCATGCATATACTCCCCAAGCGTCATCTCGGATGAAGTTGCCTGATAATTTTCACTTCCACGTTTATATTCTGCAAGTTTCATCTTAGATGACGTCTCCTTAGAAGCACTCATCATCCTCAAGAAGGCACCTGAAATAAAATTCTAAAATACAAAACAAGTCAAAAGGAAAAGAAATCCTAAAATAGAATAAAAATACTGTACAAAAACAAAAATAAATAAAATAAAAACCAAACTATTTACAAATCAAAAATACTAATTACAATATTACACAACCGCTCCCCGGCAACGGCGCCAAAAATTGATAGGCTTTCTGGAGATGCCTATATTATAAACCGCAATCGCACGGTGTCTAACTAGTAGACAGAGTCAATTACGGGTTGAACCCACAGGGAGCGGTGGAAATACCAATAATTAATATTCTCAATCAATGATAATGTGTTAAGGGGTGTTTAAAAGATGTAAAAAGACCAAATTGTCCTGATTATGATTTTAGTCGGTCAACATATCACCAAACAACCATGCAGACCAAATTTCCTAACTATGATTTTTGTACTCGAACCTTACACGATAAAATTAAAATAAAAATAAGAAAACAATAAAGAATTGAAACGAAAAGAAAAATCGAGAAAAAACTGGAAATAGGGTATGATTTTGTACCCAATCTCAAATCGAGCATATATGCTTACACGATTTGAGATTGGATACAAAATCATTCCCAATATTAAAACCTGTATGATCCCAAATTGCTATGAACAGTCGTCAGGGTACCTATTTGTCGACCCTGGTGACTAGTAATAATCGTTATCTTCCTAGGTTGAGTATCACGACTACTTTTCATCTCTAAAAGTAGCATTTACAGGGTCGTCACAGTAATCATCGTTATACCTTTCCGACTAGTGTTGTAGTAACTAAGGTTGGCATGTTTTGAAAACTTGAAACTTGTCGACCCATAACTGCAATAAAACGATTTCTCAGTGTACATTTTTTCTATTAGTCGACACGGTTTTTTTATATGTAACCGTGACGACCCTATTTATAATATTTTTAGTCGTTGGTGTTTGGAATTATCGAACCTTACGACTATAGTTTAGTCGGCAGGTTATGAATTAATACCTTGTCGACTAATCATGCATTTGTAACTCATTTCTCTATATGTCAAAAATCCTATAGTCAGTATTATGATTTGTTATCAGCATGCCGACTACTAATGGTCGTTATCTTCCAAATTTGTCGACCTTGCCAATTTTTCATACTTTCAGAACTGAAAGTGTTCACTACGGGAAAAAACAACGTTTACAACACAATCTAAGAGTTGTAGTACCCCTACGACAACTCCATTTCATGCATTATGGAAGGGGGGTATTGTAGAAAGTCCAAGATTTTCTACAATACTTGACTAAGAGTTGTAAATGGTGTTGTGATTCATGGTTCGACAATATTTTGCCAAAGTTGTGATTCCCTTTCGATTTTTTTTGAAAGCCTAACACAACTCTTGCTTGTGTTGTAGAACTATCTTGAACAACATAAGTAGGATATCATAGAAACATATGTAACAACAATTACTAGTATTATGAATAATATTTGCACAACCCTTGTACGAATTGTCGAACTATCTTGGACAACACAGACTTATGTTGTAAAGCAACTGTATCACAATATCTAGCTTCTGTAGTTGAAAACTGGAAGACAACGTCTATTAGTATTGTGAATACTCCTTTCACTACACTTCCTTGAGTTGTATAACTTTTATGAATAACTCTTGCTGGTGTTGCAAGATTTGATTTTACAATGATTGTCGTGGGTAGTAGAAATTTTTAACACAACACTTATTCGTATTGTGAATATTAAAGTCAGTACACTTGTTAGCATTGTAGAAGATTTGTTTTTACAATAATTGATCTGGGTAGTAGAAATTGTGAACACAACACTTATTAGAAGTTGTGTGCATAAAACTATTTTGAAAAAAAAAATTATAGCTGAAACCGAATTGCCAAAAGTATTTCACATTCATAATTTCATATTAACCTCTGCCAAAGATAACATATTTACATTCATTCAAGACCTGCCACTCAAATTACATTACCTATCTAACTTCAAATCACATTGAATGAAAGTGTGTTGCGCAACGAAAGAAAATAAAATGATAGCATCAGGACCACAACGAACTGAAAATAAGTCTCGGAAAAAATGCCACAGACCAACCCATCTTGCCATGACTTGTACCAATAATCTTTTCCAATTCCTGCAACCCATACCCATGGCAGAGCACTTAGCTTCTTCTTTCAATTAAGAATCAAACTAGTTTCTTGTCCTTTCTCAACTGAGCATGACTTAGCCTTTTGCATCCTCCACATTCATTTTCCTAAGCGTACATTTCAGCTACAATTTCAGCAGCTCAGGCCATTTATCATTTTCATTCCCAACTATAGCTCTAGCACCATGTACCATTCCCTGCATATCAGCACCATTCTTTTATTTTATTGCAAGGTCCGTTCACAATACCCAACTTGACCTATAACCACCGTCGACACTACTTCCTAATTTGTAACTTAACCTTCAGCAGAGAACAAAGAGAAGGAAACTCTAGAATTCGACGATGTTTAGTTGCACATTACTATTACTAGTGTGCTCGATTTAATCATCGCTCCAACATCGCAATAAAGATGGAGTTATCAATTCATGCACATCTCTTCACATGGTGGAACATAATTATCAACAACACAATAGAGTAAGAACAAAGATGTTAAAAATGGATGATTATCAGATGATCCAAATTGTAAAACAGGGAAGCAACAATTAAAGTAAACAAGATTCATTCAAATAACTTAGTTTCTGGTGAAGTTTAAAAAATTTGTAAGACTAATCCAAAAAAGAGGCCATCGGAGTTAAGGATCTACCAAAATACATCGATATAAAAGGCCATGTCAGAGTAGAACTCATCAAAACCCGATATTTGATCCTTCAGTACGGGCAGCAGCAGCAGTATCTAGCTTCACTAGGACTGGCACCAGCAGCACCACCAGTACCGATACTTGCGCCTTGTCCTGGCTTAGCTGCATCGTCCTATACATAAAAAAAAATAAAAAAAAATAACAAATCAACAACAATAATTAGAATATCAACAATTCAACTTAACTGAATCAAAGATTATAAGCTCACCAATAACTAATTCAAGTCTTCCCAGTATCAACACAGCTTCGATTTAGACCCAATTCAGTTCACCACCAGCTCCATTATCGTCTGCAAATCAACATACACACTAGAGACAAATAAAATCAGCAGTGAAGCACCCTTCTCCAATGCCTACAACCACAAATCCACTTCTCTGAAAGAATACCACATAGTAGCATCACCGTTTTCACCTGTTGTTGCTGCTGCCTTTGTTCTCAGTCGAGAAAGAAATAACCTCCATTCATCATTGTTGCTGCAGCAAACATCTCATAATCTAAGTTGTATTGTACCTTCATGCATCACCCAGAATACCACCAACTCGGTTAAGCAGCACCATACACATCCAAATAATACTTGCACCAGTTCACAACCAATTTAAAAAATTAAAAAAGTACTCTGTACTACCACACTTTGTACCACTTTCCCTAGGCTGATTGCCCTTAAAAGTTAACTGAGATTTCCTGACATGTCCAAGCATAATATATCCAAATTTCACTTGATTCTAACGGTTCATCAAAAATATATACACACTTCAACATGGATGCTTTCAGCATCTAACACACAGAATTCAGTTACGATTATACCACACTTTGGGGTAACTAAACTTATCAGAAATTCATGGAATTTTTACAGTAAGTTTCTTACATATAGGGAAACAACAAGTTAAAAATTCAGATTCATCCGATATATGGATAATAAGACGCACCCATTGCAAATAGGCTGTTCAGGATATAAATTTTGTAGAACGTAGTAATAGATTATGCAATCTTAGAAGTAGTAAACAAGACCTGATCATCATGCAATTTTTATTGTATCATTATGAATTAACGAAGAACGACATACTAAAATTTCATCGCATCCGACCGGCAGAATTTAAGATATCATTAAAACTAAAAGAAAAGGACCCATACATACTTCCTTGAATGTTACCTTGCTTTGAACCATCGCATGCAATTGTAATTCATCGCCTATGAGAATTTTACTTGATTTCTAGCAGAAGCAGAAACACAAATTCTTCAATTGCAGCGAGATGCCATTCTTCTCAACCTTTTAAATAGAAATAAAACATACTCATTAGCATGCTTTCATCCGAAGACAACTTCTGAAACATTTCATTACAGCAAAACGTGCAACACCACACACTACAACTGTTATTTGATTAACACCCTGTAACCCTCATAAACCAAGGCTCCCTCATTCAAAATTGAATGACTGCATAAATTTGCAATCGAATTAGCAACCCCGAAATCGATTTAGCTCCGATTTCATTTAATGACTCAACATATAAACACCATCATTTGTACAAAAGCACAGATAAAACTCAAAATTCCCATCAAATTACATAAATTTCTCAAGATAAATCAAACCCATTTTTCAAGCGACAAATTTTCATAATTAAGTCTAAGAAGCAAATAAACAGAACAAACAAGGTTTCGGTTTTAAGTCAGATGCACATAATATCAAACAGGGCAATATCAACTTCTTGCTGAAAGGAAATTTTTTTGGATCTAATGAAAAAATCGATTTAATATAAGCCTTAGCAACCACGACCCAGTTCTAAAATCAATCGAAACTACTTGAAAATCGACCACGACCCAGTTCTAAAAAATCGATTTAATATAAGACAAATCAAACCATTTTCACAATTCAACCAAAGCTCTCAAATATCTTAGATGTTTCTTTCAATTTGCATCTCCATGGAACAAATTTCATCTTCAATTACATCTCAGATTTGTAATACAACCACCATCGCATGCCATATTTCAGTTAAAATTCAAAAACCCCAATAGAAAACCCTGAATGTGAACCAATTTATTCTATTCTGTTCATCTCCAACAAATTTTTCAATAGATTCCAAAAATTAAAGCTCTCAACCTGCAAGAACACCTCTTACAGAACCTTTAATTCCGATTTGATGTAGCTTAACCTTCACCTGATTTGTCAGAGACGAAGAAACTCTAATTTTTGAAACCCTAATTTTGCATCCATCTACTGAAACCCTTATTTCTTAATCTCTCCATCTCTCTTTATGAATACTCATTAGAACTCTGCAGTTCCATATGGAAGAAGTGAATAACAACAACACGCATTAGATCTGCAGAAGAAAATAAAAAAGAAAAGAGGGAGAGTCGGAGGCGCAGGCGCAGAAAGAAAAGAGAGACGGAGAGGAAGAAAGAGAAAATTGATAGGAATTGGAGTTCTTAGTGTTGAGGTGGGTTTCGTGATACGACCAAAAGAATGGATGAACAAGATTTAATTTGATCCACTCATACGAATTAAGAAAGATCATGACGGTTGAGATTGCATTTGAGATGGTCATACGGATTGCGAAGCATATATTTCTCTTTGTGTTAATACGAACTCATTATTCGGTTCTATTATCAACCTTCGACACGAAAAAAAATCCAAAAAAAATATTTATAAATTTATGGCATTGTTATCGATATTTTGATATAAAAAATCCACAAAATGTATAAGAAAGAATCGGGAAAATAAAAGTGAATTCGTTAATTTGTGTGTTTCTTTGTGCTTTCTCTTTGTGTTTTTGTGCTTACGTTTTGGATTTCGACTAGCCAAATAGGTCAAGAAGTAATTTTGAAAAGTCATACAAATCATGAAGTAGCTTTAGTTCACACTAGTAAACTCAGGTTAGCATGATACATCATCGAAATCGATAAATATGAATCTCAATGTCGCTTCGAACTTCAAATGTGGTATAACGGCATACAAACTCTGAACTGAGAAGCTCCAGGAGGGTTCGAACTTCAAACTTAACATGATACATCATCCAAATCAATAAATATGAATCTCAGTGTCGATTCGAACTTCAAATATGGTATTACGACATAAAAACTATGAACCAAGAAGCTTTGGGAGGGTTCTGACTTCAAATATAACATGATATATCATTGAAATCGATAAATATGAAGCTCAGAGTCGATTAGAACTTCAAATATGGTATAACAGCATAAAAACTATGAACCAAGAAGCTCTTGGAGGGTTCTGACCTCAAACGTATCATGATATATCATTGAAATCGATAAATATGAAGCTCATAGTCGATTCGAACTTCAAATATGGTATAAAAACATACAAAATATGAACCAAGAAGTTTTGGGAGGGTTCTGACTTAAAAATTAGCATGATACATCATAGAAATCGATAAACATGAACCTCAGCATCGATTTGAACTTCAAACTTGGTATAATGGCATATAATCTATGGACCACGAAGCTCTGAGACGGTTCTGAATTCAAACTTAGCATGATACATCATCTAAATTGAAGAATATGAATCTTAGTGTCGATTAAAACTTCAAATGTGGTATAACAACATACAAACTATGAACCAAGAAGCTCGAAGAGGGTTCTGACTTCAAACTTAGCATGATACATCATCAAAATCGATAAGTATGAAGGTCAATGTCAATTCGAACTTCAAACTTGGTATAATAACATACAATCTATGAACCAAGAAGCTCTGAGAGGGTTCTGACTTCAAACTTAACATGATACATCATCGAAATTGACTACTCTAAGTCAGAAACTTGGTAAGAACGACGAACCCATCGATTTACAGGTAAGATTCCTTTGAAATATTCTACGAAACCTTAAACAAACCTTATTTCTGTATATTGTGTGCAAATCAGGCTCAGAGATCGAAACCTGGCCGCGAGTTGACTACTATAAATTAGAAATGTGGTAAGAACGAATAAACCATCCATTTACAGGTAAGATTCCTGCGAAATATTCTACGAAACCTTTAAAAAAAAATTATGCATATTGTATGCATACTAGGCTCCGAGATCGAAAGCTGGCGGCGAGTTGACTACTCTAAGTCAAAAAATTGGTAAAAAAGATGAATCCATCCATTTACAGGTAAGATTCCTTCGGTATATTTTACGAAACCTTAAACAAACCTTATTTCTGCATATTCTATGTGTACCATGCTCCGAGATCGAAACCAGGCCGCGAGTTGACTACTCTAAGTCATAAACTTGGTAAGAATGAAGAAACCATCCATTTACAGGTAAGATTCCTTCGAAATATTCTACGAAACCTTAAACAAACCTTATTTCTACATATTGTATGCATACTAGGCTCAGATATTGAAACCGGGCTCTAAGTGGACCATTATAAGCCGGAAACTTGGTAAGAACGATGAATCCATCCATTTACAGGTAAGATTCCTTCAGAATATTTTCGGAAACCTTAAATAAGCCCTATTCTGGCATATTGTATGCATACCCTGGCTCCGAGGTCTAAACCTGGCCGTGAGTGGACTACTATAAGTCGGAAAGATTGGTAAGAACGATGAATCCATCCATTTACATGTAATATTCCTTCGGATTATTTCTCGAAACCTTAAATAAGCCCTATTCTGGCATATTGTATTCATAACCTGACTTCAAGATTGAAACTTGGCCCTTGGTGGACCATTATAAGACGGAAACCTGGTAAGAACGATTAATCCATCCATTTACAGGTAAGATTCCTTCGGAATATTTCATGAAACCTTAAACAAGCCCTATTCTGGCTTATTGTATGCATACCCTAGCGCCGAGGTCGAAACATGTCCAGGAGTGGACTACTATAAGTCGGAAAGCTTGGTAAGAACGATGAATCCATCCATTTACATGTAAGATTCCTTCGGAATATTCCCCAAAACTTTAAACAAACCCTATTTTGGCATAGTATTGTATGCATAACCTGACTCCGAGATTGAAATTTGGCCCTGAGTGGACCATTTTAGGAGAAGTAAGAAAAATTTAGCGGAAGTGAGAATTGTTTTGCAGAAGTGAATAAAATTTATCTGAAGTGAGAAAAATTTAGCAGAAGTGTTTATACCTCTACAACAACTCTTATAAAGGTTGTGAATAGTGATGACAAAAAAAATTAGCCGAAGTATGAAAATTTTAGCAGAAGTGGGAAATTTTTTGCCGAAGTGAATAAAATTAAGCAGAAGTGAGAAAAATTTAGCAGAAGTGGGAAATTTTTGACAGAAGTGAATAAAATTTAGCACAAGTGAGAAAAATTTAGCAAAAGTGTTTATACCTCTACGACAACTCTTATAAAGGTTGTGAATAGTGATTCAAAAAAAAAACACAAAACGACCAATATTGTGAATCCGGAAGGCAGGTTGATGACTTGCACTGACACATAATAGACTTCGATACTGAACCTGACTCGAAAATTTTTGTCGTAAAATTTGGCAGAAGTGAAAAATATTTAACTGAAGTACATAAAATTTTGCAGAAGTGAATAAAATTTAACCATCCATTACAAAAATTTTATAGAAGTGCATTGTCATTGTATAATGTATGTGATTTTTTACAGAGAAGGCCGCTGTTTGCGGCTCAGACTGTGAAAATGGCCAGACTACCTTTATCGGAAATAAGTAAAGAAAATATTACAGACTATGAAAATGACCATATTACCCTTAGTGAAAATAAGTGCAATAAATATTATCGAAACTTTAATAATGACCAGACTAACCTTATCGAAAATAAGTAATGTAAATATTACACTTTGAAAATGACCATATTACCCTTGATGGAAATAAGTGCAATAAATATTATGGAGACTGTGAAAATGACTAGACTACCCTTATTGGAAATAGGTAAGGTAAATATTATAAAATATGAAAATGATCATATTACCCTTAATAAAAATAAGTGCAATAAATATTATGGAGACTGTGAAAAATGACAAGACTACCCTTATCGGAAATAGGTAAAGTAAATATTTCAGAATGTGAAAATGGCCTTAATACCCTTGATGGAAAAAAGTGCAATAAACATTATGGAGACTGTGAAAATGACCAGACTACCCTTATCGAAAATAAGTAATTTTCAGAGAAGGCTTAATTGTTGCGGCTCGATCACTGAGCATTATTTTTTGAGCATTACATTTTATTTTACAACACTTATGAAGGGTTGTCATAAAGTTAGTGTATTAAAGAACCACAAACTTGACATAACCTGTGATAGTGTAGGATGGTTAGTGGTGTAGATTTCCATGCCTGAGGCTCAGGATCGAATCCCCCCAACCTCATTTTTTCCAACATTATATATTTTTACGTCAACAACACTTATAAGTGTTGCTATAGGTTTCTATTTTAAAAAAATGAAAAAAACCAAAACTGGTGAACTGAAAGTATGGTTGACGAGCTAGACTTCCATGCAGTAGGTTCATGTTCGAATCTCCCCTCTAACATATTTTTCATTATCATATTTTTGTGTTCTTCAACAACACTTGTGAGAGTTGTGATAGGCTAAGTTACTACACTTATAAAACAGAGTTGTTATAGCTAAATGTCGTCACAACACTTTTTCTTAAAGAGTTGTCGTTTGTTTTCTTAGGGCAACCCCTTGTGCCTAAGTGTTGGTAGTGATGATATAAAGCAACTCTTCCTTTGAAACCAGTTGTAAAACATAGGACTTTCTACAATGTTTATAAAAGCGTTGTAAAAGCCCAGTTGTAGATGTATATTTTTCCCATAGTGGTTGATTCATTTTGTAATTTTGAAAAAAATATCTCAGCAGATTTGCAATCTCCTTTGTAGAAGTGTTTGGCTAGTTTGGTTTCATTTTTTACAAAAAAAAAAAAAATATCTCAAAAAAAAAAATATCCTCAAAAAATTTAACACATAATCCATGAGTTCAATCCAAATAAAACCTAATTTTAGAATTTTAATTCAATTAATGAACTAACTAAATTAATTAACCTAAACAGTTATTAATGTTAATTAAGCAAGAGTAGATTTGGCATTTTGGTAATAACTGGTTAAGGGTTACTGTGATTTACTTCAAAATGATCTGGATTTTGTCTCATTAGGTATACCCCAATTAATCTGGGTATACCCTAATCCGGCCAGGTTTTAATATTAGATCCTAGCATCAAACTTTATCCTTTACCTTCTTTTTTTTCATCAACCTAGCTAATGATCAAGTCCTTTCCCCTTTCCTATACATCATCGTTTTCAAATTAAAAAAAAAAATCAATAAGAACTTTTTTATAGTTGCTTAATTCTTTCAAACTCTATCAGGTACTTTAGTTTGTTTTTAGATTCCTAATAGGTTGGAAAAATCAAAATTGTTGAAATACAGCTGGGTGGTCGTCTATGTATCTCTTCTTCTACTTTGATGACTCGTATTAGTTTTTATTTTCCTAGGTTGAGTATCATGGAGATTTTTCATCTCTGAAAGTAACATCTATAGGGTCTTCACGATATTCATCCTTATATTTTACCGACGAGTTCTTTAGTAATTAAGGTCGTCATGTTTTGAAAACTTAAACCTTGCCGACCATAAATTGTTATACAATAGTTTCTCTGCGTATATTTTTGCTATTAGTCGGGAAACTACCTTGATGACTTAGTGATGGTCGTCACTCTATGCAATTTTGACCATGCGACCAATAATCGCTAAAATATACCTTCACATGTGTCTCATTTTTCACTTAGTCGTCATGTTGTTTTATCTATAATCATGACAACGTTGCGTACAATACTTTTAGTCGTTGATGTTTGGCGTTCTCGACCTTGACGTCTATAGCTTAGTCGGCAAGTTCTGAAATTAATACCTTGTCGACTAATCATGCATTTATAACACCTTTCTTTGCACGTCAAAACTCAATTGGTCGACATTATGGTTTATTATCAACATGACGGCTAATGAAGGTCGTTATCTTCCAATATTGTCGAGCATGCCGACTTTTCATATTTTTAGTTCCGAAAGTATTGAGTTCTTCAGTAATTTGGAGAATGAATCCTTTAAACAGCTTCACAATCCCCTTTTTAGAAGTGTTTTCCCAGTGTACTTTCATTTCTGTTACAAAAATAATTCTCAAAATTTACCGACAAAATCCATGAGTTCAATCCAACTAAACACATGAATTTATTACTTTAGTTCAACTAATTATTCTAAGTAAGTTAATTAAGCTAAAAGGGATTATTAGTGCTTATTAAACAAAGGCATTTTAGGCATTTTATAAAATATTTCGCTTAGAGGGTACTTCCTAATAACCCTATATTATATTATGTTATCTGGTCGCCAATAAAAAAATGGTGCGGTCCTTGTCAAATCCGCAGGGAAAATGTTGGAATTTTGGATCAAAATTATGTGCGAGTAAAAATTGATTTTTAATATTTAAATTGCAAGAGATTTAATAAGCAAGTTTGCTCCTAATAAAGTTATTTTTCTCTTATGCGCTTCCTTGCATGACTCAGTCCCGACTCGAATTATGTTGCAGAGCTGAGGAGTTGATGTTAGCTCCAATTTGTGCTTACTTTGCAGTGATCAGGTTGAATCTCTAGACAATATTTTCTTATATTGCAGTTGGGAGAAGCACTTTTGGGATGTATTTATGAAATCGGTTCATGTTCTATGGGTATCTAACCATAGTTTATAGACTACATTACTGAACTTGGAAATTAATAGGGTTTCTAAGAGAGTGAATTTGGTGTGGAACCTAATTTCTTTTGCGATATACTGGGAGTTGTGGCTAGAAAGGAGCAGAAAAGTGCATGGAGGAAGACCAAGATCAACAGATAACTTGTTTTGTGCTATGAAACTGGATATTTTCATATGAAGCTCAAGCACAGATATCTATGAAGCATATTTGATTACATTGGGAAGATATCATGAATATAAGATAGGTTTTTTTTTTTTTTTGGTATTTTCTCTTTTCGTCCATAAGACACCTAGTCATGAATAGGTGTTATTGAGAGTCACCATTTTCCATGGTGAGTCACCTTCTGGTAAAAAAGACTTCTTGTAGAGTCATTATTCACTCTATATAAACATATCTCTTAGTGTTGTTTTGTATGAGTTTTTTTCACAAGTTTTCAAAAGAAAATATCAAGAACTTTCATAGATTTTCAGTCATGTCTAAGAGGACACTAATTGGGAACATTTGTTGGCCTAATGTAGAATTGTAGTGCTATCTTCTACGTACAAGGCGTAATCGTTGTATCTTGAAAGGATGCATTCATAAAACCGTAAGCACCATATGCTGGGATGTACTAGTCTTTAATGAAAAATTGATCCTCGCCTCGATTAACCAATTTGCTAAGTTTTCTTACCCTCTATTTCTTTCTTCTTCTTTTTTATATTTATCGCATATTGGTGATTTTCGATAAACCAAAAGCACACATATTTTTCCCACAAAAAATCTTTATTTAACAATAATTCTTGACAAACAACAAAAATTCGAAATGAAAAGCTCGAAAAACCAAGCCAAAAGCCATCCCCTCATAAGGCTGCACATGAACCGAACCGAAACCGCATCGTAACTGGAAAAAAGAACCGGAACCGCATCGTAACCGGAAAAAAGAACCGGAACCGTAACAACAAGTACATGGAACGGGAATGGAGAAGGGAACCGGTGTATGACCGGTACAAGTACTGGGTTCCTAATATTCCCGGCATGTACCAGACCATATGTCCTGGTGATTATCAGCCGTTAGATTGTTTAATTATAAGTAACCAGGACTATCGATCCTAGGTTTTCATAGTCCTCTATATCTTATCTATTCTATTGAGTATCGACTATTGACCACTCGTTCTTCTTCTTTCTTTCTTTTATCTCAAACTGAAGAACAGAAAAACTCTAGTCTGTAACTTTATATCACCACCACCACCTCCACCATCTGGGTTTGACATGAATCATGGAATAAGATTGATGACGATGCGGATAATGATGAATCAGTTCTGTAATTATTTTCTTATGTTCTTCAATTACTGTTGTTGTCGAACTACCTGGTGATGGCGATGGACATGAAAAGGGGTTCGATTAAGGAGATGAAAATTGTGAATTGAGATGGGGTTTGAATCAATTCAATGGATTAGACTTAAGTTACATGTAAAACCCAATTTTTGGTGATGAAATTGGTTTTCCAATAATATTAGGGTTTTCTTTTTGAAGGTTTTGAGTGATTTGAGGCAGAGGATATATAGAATGAAGTTCAAAGGTCTTGATTTCAAATTGGTGGTGCTAGATGATTTCATGCAGTTCATTGATTTGAACTCAGTTGAAGATGGGTGGTTTACCCTCTATCAAATTTTTTTTTTTCGTTTTGCTTATATTTGTTTGATGCCTTTTGGAGTGTACATGAATGAATTCTTGACCGTGTTTGCAATTATTTTTTAGGACTGAAATATTAAATGATGCTTGGCATGATCACTGTAATGGGATTGGAGTAAAAAAACCGATGCCGACCTAAAACCGTACAAGTACTACCGGTACAGAGACAATACCGAGACAGGTATAGGTACCGGTCCTCAAAATGAAATACCGGTCACCACCACATACAAGGACCGGTTCAATAAAAAAACCGTACCACTTCTTGTGCAGTCTTATCCACTCACATAATTTTATAAAATGGGGCCCAAAAATGAACCCCTCACTGGATCCTAGGTGTGTGTGGTCCGCACCTATGTTAGGGGACAGATTTTAGCTTGTTTTTTCAAGAGGTCTGTGCAGAAGCAAAAATGCTATGTGCACCGTGGAAAAAGCCGCCGCAAATGCACCGAGTGAGACATTAAAAAAGGGCCCCCTATAAATCTCTGGGTGGTGGGTCCCAGGGCATTGTGAGAGCACGGTGGATTCACGGTGTAAAAACACGGTGAGTGTAGAATTGCTGGTGCAGAAGTGCCCAAATAACAAATGCAAAGCTGTTTAACAGTACTTTCGGGGATAAGGTTGGTGACATGCAGCGGAACAACTCTCAATGCAAATTTACTCACTTCACCCAGTCTCACTCTCTCCTTCCCATCAAATCAATATCCCCTTCCAATAACCTCTTAACACAGTCTAAAGGTGTACTTGAACAAGGAAGATAGTGACCCACTTCCTGGTATTCACTCGTTCACTTACCCATTCTGATACTCTCTTCTTCCTACCTTAATAATTACATAATGTGGGTCTACAAGACCCTCATCAAACATAACACTAAATACAGTTAGATCATTTTGATTATGATCTTTTCCTGAAACACCCACCCACCCACACCATTGTACCTGCACTACTCACTTGCTCATAAAAAAGCAAAAGACCCATCTGCCTGCAAATTCCTTTTAACACACTGCATCATATGAAAAGCAAAACAATCACAGAAACAGAAACAAATGAGTTGTCTTGTCCTCATTCAACAACAAATAACCCACTCTTTAATAACTCATCCTCTCACTCTGAATCCCAACACCAACATCTCACTCTCAATCAGAAAGAAAAAAAAACTCCATTTTAAAAAAAAAAAACCTCCATTAACAAAAATGTCTATTGTTCCTTGCAGTAATAAATCACTCAAAAGAAAGACTAGTAGTAGTTCTACAAATTCTCCATCTTCATCTTTATCACCTGTCAGATCAGTGACAATGTCATCGCCCTGCGGTCATCATCATCATAGATCTACTCTTGATTTCTTCCTTGACAATGAGTACAGGACTTCAAAAGAGGATCTCTTCACAGCGATCCCCCAGAATCCTCATTATAAGCCTCTAGATAACTACGGTGAAGGTATTCGCGGAGGTCTCAAGGTAGGGTTGGATGTGGCCTTCATCAGCATTGCACAGAAACTTGTCAACTTGGGTAATAATCCTATTGAGTTATCAAGTGATGAGGTACAGGAAGAGGTTGTTGCAACACTAACAGAACTAGAGGAAATGGGTTACGATTGTGCTAAGCTATGGGAAAGATTTGATACCTTAAGAGCACTTTCAGTGCAAGAACAGGCAGCTAGACTGAACGTAGAGGAAACTATTGCAATCAAGGGAGACAGACAAGTTAAAGCAGCTTTCACAGATACTAAGATTTCTGAGTTGGAATCAGAGTTGGAGAAGATGAAAGAAACTTGGAAGACCCAAGAGGAAGAAATTGAAGCCGAGGAGTCTATGGAGAGGAGCTACATTGAAGAAAGGGCAAGTATCTTGCAGAGATTTAGATCTGCTGCCACAGATCCATGGGAGTAGAAGTAGCATCACACAACAAATGGGGTTTTGGTAAAGCTAATTATGGTCTTTAATTTCTTAGTTGTGTAAAGAAAGTAATTTCAATTTGGGGATTATGTAAAATGGACAACTAACTTTCATGGAGTATTAAAAAATTTCTTTTCTGATTTGTCTTAATGAATGCTCAAAAATCCTAATTATGATTCATTGGTTAGCATGTATTAGCCCTTAATTGGACACTGTTTAGTACAGTACAATGACCATATAAATTGAAGATCTAAATCCCACACACAAAACAACTAGCTAGTGCTTCATGAGGCCCCTTAAGATATTGCACTGTATTTCAAGAAGCTCCACATGGAAAAGCAAAAGCAAAACATAGAGTCTGTCTGATGAGTGATCACCAGGCCGGGTGAAGCAAAGATTTCTAGGTCGGGGGTGCAAGAATTTTGGTTTGGGGTGAAAATTCATTTCTTTTTGGGTGCAAAATAAAGCAAAATTAGGCTTGTAAATCAAGTTAAATTAAAAAATGGGCTTGTATTAGGCTCTGAAGCCAACCGGGCTGGGATACAAGTGCACACCCTTGCACTAGACTGGCTCCGCCTTTGTTACTAATAAGGGTGAGCATTTGGCCCGTAACCTGCGGATTTAACAGGGACTGACATTTTTTTGTGGAAGGATGCCCGGAACGTTCGTTAATGGTATGGATGTGGATGAAATTTTTGAAATACAATAGATTACGGATCGGGCCCGGATGCAACCTTGAAAATCCGTTGGACATCCATATCTGTCGAATTAAGGGCATTTATATAGTTCGAGAAAATACAATGGACCATTTAGGAATTTTCAAGGTGTTTGCTTGGGTGTTGTACATGGCATTTTTATATATGTAGGTTTTATAAGGAGTCATTTGTGTTGGCTTTTATTTTCTTTATTATAAATTTTAACTAAAACAAATTCATTGGATTATCAGGATCCAATCGTCCATTTGTGCATCCATTGGATGCAAATCTTTTGGGTGTTGGATTGGATGCGGATGACAAATTTGAAATCCGTAATGTATTGGATTGGATGTGGATGAGGTGAAAACCGGTCCATGCTCACCCCTAGTGACTAGGGTTTCCTCTACCATGTCAGAGGCTCACAACCAACTTTCAGAAATAAATCGTTTTTTGATATATATATATATATATATATATATATATGAGCATAAATATATCTTTCGTTCTTCCAATCCCATCTCGACTTGTTTTTTCGTTGGCCCCCTAGTTAGCAATTCGGCGAATAATTCGCGTTTTCCGAATTATACTCCCCCTAGTTAGCAATTCGGCGAATAATTCCCTAACCCCGACCCTAATACGCTTCAATATGAGGTACCCGAATAATCCGCGAATTATTCGCGGATCCGAATAATTCGTTCGTCAGGTTCGGTGTTTGACTCAATGATTGACTCTCCTTTACAAAAAAGACTTGTTTTTTCGTTGGCCCCCTAGTTAGCAATTCGGAGAATAATTCGCGTTCCCTCCTAACCCCGACCCCTGAATACGCTTCAACCCGACCCTCCGAATAATTCGTTACGGGTTCACTCAATGATTGACTCGAGGCTTAATGTTCCTTTACAAAAAAAGGCTGAGAATGAAGGGATTCGAACCTGAGTCTCACCCGAATAATTCGTTCGTCAGGTTCGGTGTTTGACTCAATGATTGACTCGGTCGTCAGACTCATAGCTTAATGTTCCTTTACAAAAAAAGGCTGAGAATGAAGGGATTCGAACCTGAGTCTCAAGGTTCACACTAGAGTACCTCAAACCATTGTGCCAAGAGCTCAATCTTGTTAAATGCTTCATATATTTTGTATATAATGCATTGTTACTTCATATTAAAATGTATTTCCCACCTTATAAACCATATATGTAGATAATAATGCCATATATGTAGATAAATTAATCATTTATAGTTATACATACTTATTAATTTATTATATATAAACCATATATGTAGATAATAATGTCATATATGTAGATAAATTAATCATTTATAGTTATAAATACTTATTAATTATTATATATCTCTGCCGAATTTTGTATCCCGAACTCATATCTCGAAAACGAATTATACACGTACGTATACCGTTCCGTACTACTGCCGAACCACGAACCGAAGACCGGATAGTTGACCGAATTTGATTTTTACAAATCCGAATAATACCCGTACATTTGTCGTTCCGTACGTATGCCGAATCCCGACTTGCTAACTAGGGTTGTCCCTTCATCTTCGTTTATCTCTTATTATTTAGAATAAGTCTCCCACTTTCAAAGTTTTGATTGTTTGGCCTTCTTTGTTCACCAACCTTGATATATATAGCTAGGCAAAAGGGTTATTTGGGTCTTCGTTTCGTATATATTGAAAGGATTAGGCCATGTTTGGTATGCGTTTTGAAAACAGTTATCTATTTTTAAAAACAGAAAAAACAGGAAACATGAGAAAACGCGTTTGGTAGAGGTATTTTCAGAAAACGTCAAACAGAAAATAAAAACAACAAATAATCGTTTTCTTTTTATTTTTCTTTTTTCTTTTTCTTTTTTCTTTTTCCTTCTTCTTCTTTTCAGATCAAAGTAAGAGCTTCCAGAAAGAATTGCATGTGCAAAAATTGTTTTTATCATTATCTTGACGAGTCTTTACATTTGATTTAGTTTAGTTGATTTTCCTTGATTTTCAAAATAGTTTTTAAATTTCCTACCAAATAGCTTTTAGAAGATGAAAACAAGGAAAAATAGCATGTTTTAAAACGGTAAAAACTATTTTTGAAAAGTGTTTTTAAAAGTCGTACCAAACAGGGCCTTAGTTATTAACAAACATCCCTAAAACACCTTATAGAGATCAATTAGAGAGTTAAACAATTACTAGCTTTAACCACGTGCTACGCACCGGGACTGCTGGAATTTCTTATATCGTCAGTTCATGTTCACTGAAGCGGGGCTTCGCCCCGCACCCGTCCTAATAAGAGTTTCAATAAGCTTATAGAATTACTATCCAACAAATTGATAATTAACAATTAAAACTTTATAATAATCAAATATATAATATTATTATGATTTGAAGATCTAACATGGTTTTGAAAACTAATTTCATGCATCATAATAAAATAATAATCAATTTTGCAAATAAACTAAAATATTTTTAGCTATAAATACATAATCATTTTTTTAGTATTTAACCCGTGCTTCGAATAGGGTACGACGAAATCGATTTTTTTTAGTATTTACTCCGTCCAAGAAGGGATCTCAATTAACAACTGCAGTGTACCATGAAAATACCGATTATCATATTTATTTATTTTTGAAGCAATCATTTAGTAGATTAACAATCGAAACCAAATTATTCACCAGTGACATATTGTTTAAAGTATATTGGAGATTAAGAAATCCTCTTAAATAAAATATTTTTGAAAAATTATACGGACCTTTGAAATCAATAAGTAGTTCATTACATTACATGTATCAGTACTATTGGTAGTTAACTAAAATATTACACTTTATATACAGATGTATCAATATCTGATGTTGGAGACACCAAAAAAAACATGATATTAATATAAAATAGATTGAAAACACTAAATGGTGCACAACATATGAATTGCTTCCCGTCAAAGAAAATGTATCAAGGAAATGTATTGATATATCTTTCTTCGGAAATCATATATTTGTGTTAAGAATTAAGGGACCAACTCAACTGCTCTTCCAGGCTCCAACTTCTTATAGTTAAATGAAATATCACACTCATTAGCCATTATATCGGCATCGATATCTGAAGTTAGAGACACTAAAAAATCGTGATATTAATATAAAATAGATTGTCAACTCTAAATAGGCAAAGCATATGAAGTGGTTCTCGTCAAAGAAAATGTAATTAAGGAAGCATACATATATATTTTTCTTCAGAAATCATATACTTGAGTTAAAAATAAAGCGACTAACTCAGTTGTTTTTCTAAGCTCCAACTTCTTGCAGTTCTTGTAGTTGAATGAAAAATCACCCATATTATGAAGTTGTGTTGATATCTGACTTTAAAGACACTAAAAATAACACGACATTGATATAAAACAGATTGTCAATCCTAAATAGTCCAAAGCATACAAAGTGCTTATCATCAAAGAATTAATCAAGAAAATATCATTAGTCATTATATATGCATCGATATGTGATATTAGAGACATTCAAAAAATCATGATATTAATATAAAATAGATTGTCAACTCTAAATAATGCAAAGCATGTGAAGTTCTTCCTGTCAAAGGAAATGTAATTAAGGAAACACACATATATATTTTTCTTTAGAAATCGTATACTTGCGTAAAAAATTAAGCGGGTAACTCAATTGTTTATCCTGGCTCCAACTTATTGTAGTTGAGTGAAAAATCACACATATTATAGAGTTGTGTTGATATCTGATATTAGAGACACTAAAAATAACATGATCTTAATATAAAATAGATTGCTAACCCTAAATATCGCAAAACATGTAGAGTGCTTCCCGTAAAAGAAGTAATCAAGAAAATGCACTGATATATCTTTCTTAAGAATCAGAAGCTTGCGTTAGGAATCAAGCAGCCAACTCAAGTTCTCTTCCAGGCTCCAAGTCTGTAAATTTAAATGAAAAATCACACTCATTATATGGTTGTATCAATATCTGATATTAGAGACATTAAAAGAACACACGATGTATAACATAAAAATAGCTTGCAAATTCTAAATAGTGCAAAACAAATGAAGTGAGTCAAAAGAAGTTGTAATCAAGGAAATACACTAATATCCCAATATGACCCCGTTTGAATACCCGTGATTGTTGCTTTAACCATAAGGATCGCCTATTAATAACAAGAATATTTTTGTTGGCAAATGAAATCTAAATTATATTGGTTATGAATTCTCATCATTTTTTTCTTTTCCAATTTATGACTCCTACTGGTCAGAATTGTATTTATTGTTAATATAAAATAGATTTTCAACCCTAAATATTGCAAAACATATATATATATATATAAATTGCTTCTCGTCGAAGATCATGTAATCAAGGAAATTCGACGATCTATATTTTTAAGAATCATATACTTGCGTTAGGAATCAAGCGGCCAACTCAAGTTCTCTTCCAGGATCCAAGTCCCTATGGTTAGATGAAAAATCATATTTATTGTATAGTTGTATGGATATCTGATATTAGTGATACTAAAAATCGAAATTAATATAAAATAGATTTTCAACTCTAAATAGTAAAAAATAATATAAAGTTCAAAATTAAGTAATAAATGTGTTGAATTGATTTTTTTTATTTAAGTAATAAATGTTCGAAATTAATATAGTAGTTGTCTTTAGTTTCTAGATTTGCACACTAAATGCACGAAATTAATAAAGCAATTTTTCTAAATAATGAGGGTCGTCCGTCCCCAATAATCCGCCTAATCTACACCGTACATTGTCAGATCAACGCACCATCTCTCACGAAATTTCATCTGACGAATACGAATGGTTTCTTAATTAGCCAATGAGAGCGCGGGGTTACGCTCACCATCCAATAGGAGAGAAGGTAAGCTCCACCAGTGCTACTTTTATTCTGGAGTGAGGGATGGTACTGAGTTTTTGGGTTGATAAAAAATTTAAATTTATATACATCTAATTTATCCTAAGAGAATTTTTTTTTTTAAATCAAGTCTTATTCCATACATGTAAATTATGTAACCTAAAAGATATGCTTCAAAAAAAGGGGGAAAAATAATAAACTGATACGGATATAATAATAATTATTTTTTTTAAATGGAAATATATCTTGGATGATTTTCTTACCTGATAGACATATCATTTTCGATATTTATGAAGTATATCTAGATTTGCTATCAGATCTCCTACTTGATTTTCTATATTTTTTTTCGCCATCCATGTATGAAAGCTTAATCATTCCATACATGTGAATTATGTAACCTAAAAGATATGCTTCAAAAAAAGGGAAAACTGATACGGATATAATAATTATTATTATTTTAAAATGGAAATATATCTTGGATGATTTTCTTACCTGATAGACATATCATTTTCGATATTTATGAACTATATCTAGATTTGCTATCAGATCACCTACTTGATTTTCTAGTTTTTTTTTCCGACATCCATGTATGGAAGCTTAATCATTCCATACGTGTGAATTATGTAACCTAAAAGATATGCTTAAAACAAATAAAAAACTGATACTGATATAATAATTATTATTTTTAAAAAAAGGAAATATATCTTGGATGATTTTGTTACCTGATATTTATGAAACATATCTAAATTTTCCATTATATCTCCTACTTAATTTTCTAGATTTGTTTTTTTTACATAAGCCCCGCCACTCTAAATTTGTAATATGTATAATAATATTGACGTCTTAGATATTATATTATGTAAATCTTTGATGTGTTTAAGCATTCCTGTGAACAATTGTTGTATCTGTGTTTAAGCATTCCTGGTGATGGCTATTATATAACATCTGAATAACCTGAAGCAAAAATCTAGCACCTAACTCTCAATAAAATTCGCACAAAAATTCGACCACGGTAAATAGTCTGGTGATCCTTCACATATGTACCAGTAAAAATCATCACCACATGTACATTTGGACGACCATCCAACATCCCATCCTTGATAGCATGAATGAAATCACCCCATAAGGTTACTTTCATTGTAGTTCCCCTAAAGACGAAAAAAAATCCATTAGGCTAATCCACTCAACAAAAATTATTGAATCAAAAACCCATAAGATACCGTGTAGTTTACCTCTCATTCTCAATCAATCTCCCTCATAAGCACATCACTTACTTTCTCAAATTCTTCAACTGATTTCGTCTTAACATTCGACATGGAATTTAGCCTTCCAATCACAGCTGCAGGAATTATATAAGAAGAGGTTAATGTTAGATGTTTTTTTCCAAACAAAAAAAATAGTTTTTTTCTTATTTACGACTGTTCACCTGTATAATACGTAGTATCATTTTTTCTGTTCCCAATATTCTCCAGAGCAAGGAAAATAAATATCTCTTGGGGAAAAGTCGAGAGGTCCACTTTCAGATGTTCCACCTTGCTAAACCTTTTCAGCCACGTTACATTTTCAAAGGACACAATTTAATAACCGGCTGATGGCTTGGCAATGCTAAACCTCTGAATGGAATACACATTTCCCTCCTCAAATTTCTCTTCAAACAACCATAATCTTTGCCTACCCTAGCATGCATTTGAGTACCCTGCATTATATCAAATCAACAATTAATTTCTAATCGACTAAAAAAAAAAACAATTAGCTTTTACCGATAATATGCAACAGAGGTTGACTAACTTACCTCTTGGTCAATGAAATGTAGGTCCAAACTCCATAATTGACCTGTTTTTCTGTTTTCAAACCTCCATTTTTTCAGAACCAAAGCCCGCACGACTTTATGTTATGTCTGATTCCTAACCAAGAGCTTGAAGGGGGTATAAACTATTCCCGAAGGTTTCTTGCCTACATATAAACATCATATATTTAAATTTTGAACTTGGTTGTTATAAAGAAAAAATTGATAAGAGGAAACAAAAAAAACAACAACCTAGGAATATAAAGAAAAAATTGATAAGAGAAAAAAAAAAAACACCATAAGAATCCAAATTGTGACACTTGAATAAGTCTACATACCATCGGAATCAACTACCATTGCTTACCCTTTGTTGTGATTTTCTTCAAAAGTCATAGTTGATATCTTCTGTTCTCTACCTCTCACTACACCATTTTAAGGATTTCGCAACCCAGGATCACAACGGCACTAGTGCGGTTGCTAATTTTTTGGTTGCTAATTGCAACTGAGAGTTTTTCGCAACGGAGGAATGTCGTTGCGAATATTGCAACCTCCCACTCAAGGTTGTGAATCAAAACTGCGCTGGGTCGGGAACACTAGGACTTATAAACACTCCCCAGTCAAACTTTGGTCAAGACTTCGTTGTTTTTTTCCACCCTTATTCCCAATCTAGGGTATATCCAAGTCGAGTTCCCTCTTCATCTTCATTATTCTTCGCCAAACACAGAGACTCAGTCTCTCCTCCCTCTCCTCTCGTCTCCTTCTCCATCTCGATCTCGATCTTCTTTTTTTCCTCTCAATCTCTAAAATCTATCATTAGTACCGTGTTCTTATTATTGTTAGATTTTGATTTTTTTTTCTTCTGATTCATCTTGTTTGTTTGAAGTGACGAAGAAACCATAAACCCAGAAAACGATATCCTCTTCAAGCATCATCATCAATGGATGACCATAATCAAAATGATTTGGGTGATATTGGGTAAATCTCCATTTTTATTCTTTCTCATCGATTAATTTTCTGCAAAGTTTTCAATTAGGGTTCCCAATTTTCTGTAATTTTGAGATTTTCAATTTATTTTTTGAACTCACAAATACAAGGATGAACCAGTTGAGGAGGTTATGGTAAGTGGATCGATCAGTTTTTTTTGTTTTGCTTTTGGTATAACTTTTTTGATTTTATTTATTATGATTGCAATTGGATTTGTGATATTTACAGGAAGGTGGTGAAGTGGATGTTGAAAATAACAATGAAGATGATGCTTCTGATAGTGTGGTTGCAGAAGGAGTAGAGAAAAGGGTATCAATCATATCTTTGATCTCTTGATTAATTTTGTTAATCTTTTCAATTAGGGTTTGTGGTTGTTCTGCTGGTGGAATTAAAGGATTAGATGTTTTTGTTTGTTCAGTTTGAAGTTATGAAGAGAATTACAAGCTGGGTTCGGTCTAATTTGCCATTGTTTAGGGTTTCCATCAGATTCGGGCACTGAGATGAACAAATAAGGTTTGGGAAATGGAATTGAATCTGATGTGATTGATAGAGATAGTCAGGGAGAACTGAAATGGACCTGAAGAAGTTCTAGACACATGCTTGGAAGCAATTGGACCAAGTAGAGCTGAATTGACAGCTTACCTGCGGAATAAAGTGATTATGGATCTAATGGAAGGTCTGAGATGAAGGTGGAATGAATTGTAAGTTGATTTTTTAGGTGCAGTGGTGATGGGTTTTGGTTGTTGGCCTAGCTTGAGGATGAGTTGAAGAAGTTAATTGCTTTCCAGGAGAGGTGGTTGTTGATGGAAGAAGAACAGTGCACTAGGACTGTTGTATTACAGGGAACCAAAGGTGGTTGGTGTTGCAAGAGCTGGTACTGTGCAGCATTAGTTGAGTTTTGAAGTTGCAAAATGGCTGTGAGATGAGAAGAATGAGGCGGGAAAGAGCTACAGAATGAGATGGAGAACTAATTAGTAAATTAATAGTTCAAATGTATCATCATTCCGTAATATATCATTTCATTAGTTTAGTTAATTACTCCTTTAATTTTCAGTGTAGCAAAGATTTAGTTCATCATAATTTTGGATTGAAGTTTCTGTCATTTTTCGTTTCATTTTCACCTCAATAGTCGCATAGATTTGCATCTAATCTTCTTTCTGCGCTGAGTTTGTAGGTTTTGAAAATGTTACATTATATTTATCCTATATAAGATAAGATAAGACTACTACTATAGCATTTATCACCAGTGGGATCTTTTGTTGTTAATAAATATTTTGGTTGTACATTATCTCATTCATTTAGTGCTAAAACTATGAATGTTTACTGCTGTAGGTTGCTCGGGATTAGAACACTTCATTAGCCAAAGAGAAAGAAGGCAGATAAATTTTTCTTTTCATACTCTCAGTCATTCTCTCGGGTAAGTATCCTTAAATACTCTATGTATGTGTGTACATTCGTGGATTTAGGAAATTGTAATGAATACTGGGTTGATGTCTCACTTGACCCTGGTTGTATTTTTTCTATGACCAAATTGATTGTCTAGTTAGTATTCATCACAAGACTGTCTACTAGAAATCCCATTTTCAATTGTTGACACACATGTCTGAGTTGAGACAATGGGTGAATGTTTGGAGTCGGTCCCATACTCTCCATGAGTATATGTATCCCACAAGAACAAGTCATACCTCATGTATTGTCTTACCCCGGACCGACGATCCATTTTATATGAATGCAAGCATGATACAAATACTTCCGATATTTTGAAGGGTTGATTCTGAAAAGTCCTATCATCATGCAAGAGAGTTTGAGCAAATTGAATAGCTCATAAGTTTGCATAAAGATTGTTTATTTTTTTCGAAATATAAGGTGCTCAAATACACTTTTTCACACTTGTATTCTTACAAATCCTTTGATAGGTAGCAGGACTGTCGTCGAGTGTACACCATCCACTTACATGTATAGGGAATAAGTGCATTTGAGAGGAAGGAGTATTGGCTGGCAGTATATTGGTATACATAGGTACCTTTTTTTGTTTGTTTGTAATAACCCCTATATGGTTAGGCGTTCAAATTAATTTTAATCTAATTGATAGCTTTTTAATGGAAGGTGAAATAGGAATACTCCTCCCATGTATCATGTAGTGATTCCGAAACATTCATATCATCCTACGGGATACAATTTGGATTTTTTGGGAATTGCAGGGACATCCTACATTTATACTAGTAATATAGGTATCCCCCAGGCCTACATCTTTGACATTGAGTGTTTAGTTAGTCGGTTGATAGTATCTGGGGCAGTAGAATGAGTTTAAGTTAGGAAATCTACACAGTTTACAATTAGATTGACCCTGACAGTCCTTGTTCCTTAAATAAATTCATTCATGATTAGTATTGATCGGTTGATCGACCGTCCTTTGTCTTATCATAAGACAAAGGCATCTTCTATATTTCAATGCAGTTCCTTATATGCTTATTTCAAAAAAATTATGGTCACATTTAGAATTGCTCAACTGTGCTGTTTTACTCAAGAAAGAAAGATTCTCTGTTCCTCTCAAACCATTATTGTCTAAGCTTAATCTATAAGAAAATTAACTTACATCTCAGTTGATGTTATAAATTTTCCGAGTCACATGTTTCTCTTGTAGTGGAGTTAAAATGGGAACCACTTATATCCACAATTTTCGCACCATCTTTGCATATTCTTAAATTTTGAAAATGATCTTAAAGATTTTTCAGTTCTCAGTCTATTTACTTCAAGTTGTCTTTTTATATTTCTTTCTTAAATGGGTTGATCACTCTACTGATTTGTTTTACAGGCCATCAATATCAAATCTGGTGATGCATCTGTACTATCCAACATGAGTTTGTGCTATGTGTGCTTAAACAAAGGAGATCTTGCTTCTGAAGATGCTAGTCAATGCATGTTGGAAATACCAGACTTCTGGAGGGTTAACAAGTACGACTTCATGACATGTTTAGTTGCATTGTTTGGTGCTCTTCCTCTATGTACAAATGGGCCTCGCAGTTGCTGTAAGCTTTTTTTCCATTCTCTTATTTGTCTTATTATATACTTATCCAATATGTTAATCCAGTTATTACACTAAATTGGCTCTATAAACGCTCGCTGCGATATCTGATTGGAAGAATTTGTGATGCTTTGTTTGCAGGTTTGTTGAATGATGCTCTCTTGTGAGATCAGAAAGGTTGGAGAACAAAGCTGCAGCCATTAGGTCCCTTAGCAGTTCAAGATTTGTAAGTTTTTATGTAGTATGTCCTTGTAGTGATTTAAGTTGGAAGAACTTAGGAATTTCGTAAGTTTCTATGAACTGAACTTAGGAACTAAGTTTTTGTTGTGATACTTGGTATACATTTGTATCAAATATTTATACTTTTTGTTAAATTCAATTTCAATTGAAGAATCTTTTCTGTATTTCCATTGAATGAATGAATGACATTGTAGTTTGTATATCTGTGGAAATGATGAACTGGGTAAATGGATTTTGACCAGGTCAATAAATGGATTTTGACCAGGTCAATGAAGACTTGACTTTTTTTTTAGGTTGCAAAATATTAGAACCAGAACCAGTAACATTTAGTTCCGGGTAGGGGTATTTCTGTAATTCGAAACAGCTTAGCAACGGCAGATTGCTGTTGCGAATCTCCGTTGTGAAAAATGCAACGTCGTGTTTTGCAACGCGGGTTTGCCGTTGCAACCCCAGTCAGCAACGTCCAGATTCCGTTGCGAATCTCTAAAAATGGTGTAGTGTCTTTTTTCACAGAAAGTACATGGTTTATGTAAGAATAAAGAGTGATTTGCATCCTTTATATAGATGTTGGTAACTTAGTTCCAAAGAAAATCTTTAAAACTGTTATGAAATTAAATCCAGTTATATGGCTTGTTATAAAGAAAATATGCATGAAGAATGATTTCCATCCTTTATTAACCATTGGCTTTGTTTTCATTAGTAAATTAACCGTATTAATGGACTTATTAGATTGTGTTCAGGTAAATAATCAGATTTTTTTATATATTAATGGATATTATTTACATAAATACAAATAGTAATTTAAATATCAATTAATGTAGTATTTTTTATATATTGTTAGTTTTTCCTTTTTTATATATTTATCATCAATACTAAAAACTAATATAGTTATTTCCATATTTTTTTTTCTTTTCAAAGATTCAAAGAATATAAATATTTTTTTATTCCGTAAATATTTTTTTATTCCATATTTGTTTATTCAGAAAGGGGTTGGTGCTCAGCTTGTTGCTCGACTACCAACCAAAAGCTTCGTAGAGTAAATTTTTGTAAAAAAATTATTATTAAAGAAAATTCCGTAAATACGTTGATTCTTTTTTTATTTTAATCATAAATATCCAAAATTATAATGTAGTATCTTTTTAATTCTCTGGATCTTTTACAATAATGTCATGAAATTATAAATATAATTATTTTATTTCATAAATATGTTGATTTTTTTTTTTTTGAAACAAAAATCTCATTTCCATTTCAAAATAAAACAAAAACTTACAAAGTTAAAAATTACATACTAGGCAAGCGAGTGACAAGCTGTGCCGCTAGCCCTTTTTGAATAGCAAAACCTATCCTATTAAAAATAAAATCTCGTGAGCCAGGGGTCATTACATTGATGTGCATGAATTTATGGACCCTCTTGAGTAGTCCAACTGCTTCTGGAGCCAAATAGCCAAAAGTATCAAAAGCAAAGGGGACGAAATCAGGCCCATTGTCAACACATGCTTTTTCATGCTTCGATATCTTACCGAGGCGACCTTTAGCGCTCGCTTCGATTGTAAAGGTGCCATGTCCAATGTCTACCAAAGGAGATACCCGGTGAGGTCAACACATGTGTGTTTCCCATTAGCCCATCCAAAAATAAGAACATCAGTTGGTCTTAATGTCGATCTCCCTTCAAGTGGGTCTGCAATCAGAAATGCACAGTGCTTCTTTCTTTGCCGAAATGCCGGACTTCCACAAGACATCATACAAGATATCCCTCACATGATCATGTCTATATTTATAACCAGGGTCTACTTTACAATGAACTGCATGTTCACCATATGAATCAAGCAACTTTGTGATGCAAGCGGGCGGCGAGAGTCGAGAGGATAAAGCGGGATCATTAACCTGTATTTGAGGATAGACCGGTACTCCAAAGGAGACATCTTCTGCCCCAGCCCCTCAATCGGAATAGCCAGAAGAAAATCTTGGGCATGTGCTGCTTGGGCATGTTGATTTGATTTTTTTTATTTTAATCATAAATGTCCAAAATTAATATAGTATTTTTTTTACTTTTTGGATTTTCATAAAATTATAAAATATTATTTTATTCCATAAATATGTTGAATTGATTTTTTTTTATTTTGATCATAAATGTCCAAAATTAATATAGTAGCTTTTTTTATTTTTTGGATTTTCACAATAAATACATGAAATTAATATAGCAATTTTTCTAAATAATGGGGGCCGTCCATCGCGTGTGTCCCACTAATCCATCCAATCTACACCACACATTGTCAGATCAACGCACCATATCTAACGAAATTTCATCTGACGAATACGAATGGTTTCTCAATTAGCCAATGAGAGCGCGAGGTTACGGTAACCAACCAATAAGAAGGAAGGTAAGCAGCACCAGTGCTACTTTTATTCTAGAGTGAGGGATGGTATTGAGTTTTTAGGTTGTTGATAACATCCCAAGATGAGCATGTCAACATGTTAAAAACAACTAGTGTTAGTGAATTAAATTGTCCCAAGAATAGTGAATTAAATTGTCCCAAGAAAAATTGAAGAAATCAACCCATTGCATGCAAATATGCATGAAAATCTAACACTTATTTGAAAAATTGGAAAAAACAACCCATTGCATGCAAATATGCATGAAAATCTATCACTTATTTGAAAAATCGAAGAAATCAACCCATTGCATGAAATATGCATGAAAATCTAACACTTATTTGAAAGGCCTTTTTACATTTTTTGTGTAACTAATGATATACAACAATCAACTACAGTGGTCAGTGGGTTGTTATTCGTCTATTTTTAACTAAAACAAATCCATTGGATTATCCTCCAAAATTTGGGCCTATTGGATCGAAATCCGTAGTAGACTATTCCTCCCATACCGCCCATGCCTAAGACGGCCCTGGTGATCAGTAATATTTGATGGCTGAGGTGCATTCAAATAAATTAGAACCTACGGTTGTTAGTCAATGTAAGTAGTTGTTGAAATACATTTTCAAAACACACAAGATTTTTTAATGAAAAGAGTCAAAAGATTATAAATATAATTTAATTTAGATAGTGGAAGTCATTAACGATTTTTATCCAAAAAAGGATTTTTTTTTTTTCTTCTTTTTATTGATTTCATGATGCATCATGTGCTAGTGAGACTTATCTTCCTTATTTGGATAGAGGTGACATGTAACAAACAACCTTAAATGCAAATACAACTACTAGAAAACCTAATTTAATACTAATCAATTTAGTGGTAGTCATTATCAATTTTATTAAAAATATATAAATCATGAAATTAAAACAAGTTTTAGCATGTGCTAGTGGAGCCTCTTCCTTAGTTAGATGGGGATAGTGATGACAACCAACAAGTAACAACAGCTAACCTTAAATGCAAAGCCAACTACTATAAAGTAAGAGTCTTTAATATTAAAAAAAATGATATAAATGTAATTTAATTTAATTGAAATAGTGCTCGTCATTGTCAAATTTTCCAAGGAAAACTCATGGATTTAAACTAAATGTACTAGCATACCCTTTTCCCCAATTTTCATAGAGTTAGTGATAAACAATAAATAATCCTAACTTTTTTTTTCTTTTTAAGAATGAAACAAGCCTAAATGAGAATCAAATTTATCAAAGAAAATATATTAATCATTCAAAATAACTATTATCATGTGCTAGTGGGACCTCTTCTTTAGTTGGATGGGGATAGTGACAACTCAACAAACAATCTTGAATGCAAAGCCAACTACTATAAAGTAAGAATCTTTAATGTGAAAAAGAAATGTAATTTAATTTAATTTAAATTAAAAAACAGTCATTGTCATTAAAGACTCACTAAATGTACTACCAACCATTTAATCCTAGCTTCAAAATAAGATCAAACTTATTATCATGTAAACAATTAAACAAATAAATATTTTTTAAATTTTTTTTTTTTTATTTTTTTAACTTTTTTTTTAAATTTTAGCACCATACATTTTGCTTTTTTTGCATCTTTTTTTAGATTTTTTTAATTTTTTTTTTTTTTTTTAAATTTTTTTTTTTTTTTATTTTATTTTTTTTTATTTTTATTTTAAATTTTTTTTTATTTTTTTTTTTTTTTTTTTTTTTTTTTATTTTTTTTTGAAACTCTTTTTAAAAATGGCGATAGTTGAGAAAACTTGACCTCTTAATGTCGCAAAATTCATTTCACCTTTAGTTCTTCAATCTGATCTAGGAACTTCATTAAGATAATTAGAGACCAAAGAAGGTGAATGAGCTTTTATTCAATTTCAAACAAAAAATCTTGATCCCATGCACTTTGAACATAATGAGGTTCAAATCAAACCTTCAATTCTGCACTTTCATTAGATTTGTTCTCCAAGAATCTTTAATTTATTGAAAAAAAATTAGATCCTTTTGTTTTCAATTTTAATTTTTCTAATTTAATTTAATTTTATAAACCCTAATTTTAGAAACAACCTTTACAATTGGAATTGAATTTGGGTATTTTAAAATTACGAAAACTATAATATAAGTGTGAACAAGAAAACTGAATGGTTTTAGTCATGTTGTTCATGATGAAAGACAATCCCATGTATTAACTCAAGTTCTTCAATTTCATCCATCCAATTAGACCGACAACTTTGATATTGGTAATAATCTTTCCAGGAATAATTCTTTGAGATGTGGGAGGAAGCAGAGGTTGAAGAAGATGGATAAGATTTATGGGGAAGAATATAGAGTGAAAAGGAGGAAAAGATATTAATTCCCTTCATCCTCTTTCCATTGGAGGAGTCGGAATGGAAAAAGTCTTATGAAGACCCCGGGAAGAGGAAGGAGTCATCAATTATATAAAAGAATGGCGAATGATCATTAGAATTGCAAGAAGGAGAATTATATTAAATGGATTTTACAAAATCAGTTCCACACTACATTAGAACACTAGTGTTTTGATAAACAAATTTCGGTTAGCTAGAACTTGATCATCGGAAGATAAGTGTTCGATTTGTTTGATTAAACAAAAATTCAAGTATGTCTTATTGATTGTGAGAAAACAAATCCTGGTTCTATGACAAACTACACATTTGGAAGGTGTACATTCCATTTTTACATTGTCTTTATCTATTTTGGACTTGTTTTACTTTTTGACAAATTTTAGATGATAAGTTGAGATTCGGAACATTGGTGCCAGATAGTTATGAAGTTGATAAAGAAATACTATTCTCAAATTGCAGACTCGGAGGAGACCAAATTTTGGACAAGTGATTTTCACTGGTTGATGCTCAATCGATTGGACTTAATGTTCCTTTAGATGGGATTATTCCTAAAGAGAAGACTCTTGAAGAGAAGACTACAGACCTGAAGTAATTACCCTTATTTACTCTGATTTTATTTGTCCTTTTATGTAATTTACTCATGGGGAATCTTTCACTTTATCCTATTTTTTAAAATTGTATCTTCTTTTCTTATCCATTCTTATCTCTTTCTCTCAGGTAAAAGAAGAAGGTTAGGAGTTGTTCAAGGTGTCAGACAATTGGGCTTCTCGTGAACAGGTGCCAGCTCCCGTTGGATCCAATCCAAAAGCAAAAGGAAAAGGACTCATCATCTCAACCTACAAATAGTGGTGTATTCAATAGAGGTGATTCAAGAGGTGGTAGAGGAAGGTGCAAAAGTGGAGAAACTGCAAACACTTGGGATGCCGATTGGTGCTCATTGGCGTTGGTGCAATTCAGTTTGGGACCATGTTTTGGCAAAAATTGGCCCAAAGGAACTAAAGCATCTTAACAAAGCGGTGTAATTAGTTCTTATTAAGAGACTGTCCACTTATCTTATGGTCTTAATGTATGTTCTCTATGTTTTGGATTTATGAACACCCTGGAAAATATGGTGATTAAAATAATGTTTATATTAAATGTACTATCATGGTAAATGACATCCGATTGTCACCACAAGAAGAGCATGAATGTGGTGTTGGGAGTTGAACTTTCATTGATGTTTTAGGGTTTTGGCAAGGATGATCTTTTGAATTTCAACAACTTTCAACTGGAATGGGACCTTCTTAGGCCTTGAATAAATCAAGAAATAGGATCGTGCATTTCAATCTCACAAAACAACAAATGATGTTGATTGATCCAAAATTTCCCTCATTTGAATAATTTCCAAACAAAAATATTTCATGTATGGAGTTTTTGTTGGAATAATGATATGTTTGAAAAAGAAAAAATAAATCACATGTTCATTCATTGTGAGTACTCTTTTGGCCATTTGTTGCCACATCATCAGATCCTTTAGGATAGATCTTTTTTCACAACAATTTAATGAACAATGTGTTGCAAACAGAGAGGGCAGTTTGGATAAAAGCAATAATTTGACCTTTTGAATGAAACAACCCTAAATTTTCAAAGAAGATTTAAACTTATCATTTTCCCTCATTTGGATAGAGTTAAAAAAAATTCCTTCACGGATCTTTAATGAAGATCAAACTTCTACTTCAGTAAACAATGAGTAAACAATGCGGAAACCATCCTCTCAGAGATATTTCTTGGTGAGCCCTAAAATGGTCCCTATACTAACTCCCAAAGGGATGAGACCCACCCCATGTGAAATGGAAATTTTTGTGTGGTCATTCTACACGGTGTCTGTAGAAATACTCCACAGAAAAAGATAATATTCATTCAAATCAACTTTTATCATGTGCTACTAGCACATGATAAAACAAGCAACTTTGAATGCGAAGCTACCTAAACTTCACGATAGGAATTCTTTATATGTAAGAAAAGGGTGAAATAGGACCTATCTTTCCACTAGCACATGATAAAACAAGCAACTTTGAATGCGAAGCTACCTAAACTTCACGATAGGAATTCTTTATATGTAAGAAAAGGGTGTAAAGGTGGGTTTGGATGTAGAGTTTTAAAGGTGGATTTTATGGGTCCAGTGGATTTGGTAGAATTATGTTTCCCTCTGTACGTTTGGTTGCCCGAATCCTTAGATTCATGTTTCCTAAGGAAATCCTCAATTTTCCATCAAATCCTCCATATGGAGTCCGACTCCTCCCCCTAAGATTTGCTGGAAAACTTATCAAGGGATTTATGGACCCACTTTTTTTTAATTCTAAATCTCATATATATGCAATTTTAAGATTTGAGGGTAATGGAAAACGGTACAAAGACTTTAAAACAAGAAAACTCTACAAATCCTAGGAATTTTAATTGAGTTACCAAACACACAAGGGATTTATATGAATCCCAGAATTTATAATTCCATGGGATTATAAATTCTGAAACGATGAATTTTGCGAAAAAAACCCACCATTAAATGTAATTTGATTTTGATAGCGGTAATCATTTTCAAATTTGCAAGTAAAACTTATTGATTGATTTAAAATTAGTTTTATCATGTGGTAGTAGGACCTTTTTTT
This sequence comes from Papaver bracteatum, assembly GCA_023529315.1. Classification (NCBI taxonomy): domain Eukaryota; kingdom Viridiplantae; phylum Streptophyta; class Magnoliopsida; order Ranunculales; family Papaveraceae; genus Papaver; species Papaver bracteatum. The sequence continues at coordinate 118,651 of JAJJWX010003719.1, read as the reverse complement.
CATCATTTGGATAAAGATAGTGACAAGTAATAAACAATCTTAGATGAAAGACAACTATTACACAACATGAATTTTACCATGAAAAAGAAAAATGATGGAAACGGTGAAAGTAAAGCTAGATCAAAAATGAGATGTAAGTTGGCCTACATGATTTAGCACTTGCCAGATCAATTGACTAGTCAAATTACTAGTCAATAGTGATCACTAACAATGGTAGTAATGGTGGTAGTAAGTTGTAGTTGTGGTGAATGTGGATGTTGGTGAGCAGTGATTGTCATTGTATAATTTTACATTGCGACGACATTATAAATTATACATATAGCATGTTTGACAAGTAGAAGCAAAAATATTATTTTTTTCTTGTTAAGAGTTATTTTGAAATTTAGTTTCCGATCTAATATGGACACTATGTTACAATATTTGCACCAATTTTTCTTTACAATCCAAAAGACAATGAATTTGAAGACGATACTGTTAAAGCACTTCTCGGCCGAACTCGCAAGCGTTGTTATCTCAAGCTTGCTGTCAAGTTTAATTATCAAAACGATAATTCTTGATTTCTAGTCTACTTATAGCTAAGTCTCGGATTAGGATAGAAAGTGTAGCTGAGCATTAGACTTCACGGCGTTCATCGAATGAAGACGAAAAACTACTAAGTAGAGCTTGTGGAACTTCATAAATAAAAGGTATGGAGAGACTTGAACTCATATATCACTCAAAAGTATATCTACTCTATCTCCTATTTGAGACAAAAGTCGTATAGCTATATAGACTTCAATTATACACATTTCATATTTCGAGATGAGTTTAACTTGCTTACATATTTCTCGAAATATGTGTTGGTAGGCTTTCGCTTTAACCAAGTTCATCTTATATTCTTGACGAAAGTCAAAAAAATGATCATGTAAAAACCGCCTGGTAACATCTTACATGATTTGTGCGAGACAATCATTTGATATAGACTCAGAATGTTTCGTTTTGATCATTCGATCACTTGAAAATTGCTTTGAAGCTAATAGTTTATGTGAGACATCTATTGTCGTCTTCTTAGAATGTTTCAAAGGTTGAAATGAGAGTTTAGAATAATTGGATATAAGAATAGTATGTGTACTTGCATATATGTAATCCAAGTCGGAGAACCATGGTATGCATATCTATATGCGTACTGCTTGGTTTAGTTAGGTACGGGAACCTTGTACGCATACCGGTACGCGTACTGGCGTGAGGTTCAGTTCCTGGAATTTATGTTGAGTTTGGAACGTATGCGTACCAGTTCGCATACTGGCGAACCCAAACTTAGTCCGACCATGTAGGTATGCGTACACCTGAGTGGATAATGTTCTAAAATCGATGTGTTCATGAACTAATACATTTATATAATAAGGAATGCAATCTTTTGCAAACCTTGGATATAATGTTCATAACTTGATTCGAGTGAATAAAAATTGATTTTGCTTTGTGTCTTGTATACTTCTATGAGAATATAAATAATTGAAAACCTCTAGAACTAGTTTCATTTGAGTCATTTGAACTAGTTATGTTTAAGATGAATAAGGTTGATATGAAAGCGTTCATATGGCTAACTTCGGTTAACTATTGTTGAGCCAATAAAGGTGCACACGTTTAGGTATGGTTACTCATATCTAAACTAAGTAACTTTTTATTTGTGTGTAACAAGCTAAGTACGATGTAACGGTTGAATGATATTAGCTTGAGTCTAATCAGGTTTTCATCTAACGGTGAATATTGAATGATTTGTTACTAATTTGACATTGATTGCAAACCCTGATTTGAAGACTATATAAAGGAAAACTCTAGCAACTGGGAAGCCTAATCCTCGCACCACCTGTGTAATACTAGTTGCGACTAGAGTCGATTCTCCTTTAACCTTAGGTTTTTCATGAAACCCTGTAGGTTAACGATTTGAAGACTTCATTGGGATTGTGAAGCTAGACCCAACTATTTTCTCTGTAGTTGCGTGTTCTGATCTTTCTTTTTCTATCTCGTGATTGAGTACGATATTCTCTAAATTTTTCTCGAGATTTAATCTCCGATAGGCAAGATAAAAAGTAGTCACAAATATCTTCGTCTCATCGTTTGTGATTCAAAAATATCATGTTTCGTCACCATACGATTAAGATTATTGTGAGATGATTGATATTTCTAGGATGTTCTTCGGGAATATAAGTCTTGTATATCGATTGGTTCATGTTCATCTTGATTTATCAAAAGATGGAACAAAACTCATAGGTTTATCTGTGGGAGACAGATTTATCTCTACAATAGACTTTTATGTGTGATACAGATTGGTTTATCAATTCTTTGACTTTGGGTCGTAGCAACTCTTAGTTGTGGGTGAGATCATCTAAGGGAATCAAGTGCGTAGAGTCCTTCTCGGATTCAGAGACGTAAGGAGCGCAATTGTACCTTAATTAGTGTGAGATTGGTTAGGGCTCAACTACATTCCAGTCCGAAGTTAACTTGGAGTAGGCTAGTGTCCGTAGCTGCTTAATACAATGTGGTGTTCAAATATGGATTAGGTCCCGGGGGTTTTCCGCATTTGCGGTTTCCTCGTTAACAAAACTTCTGGTGTCTGTGTTATTTATTTTCCGCATTATCTTTGTTTATATAATTGAAATATCACAGGTTGTGCGTAAGATCAATTAATTGTAAATCCAATCTTTGGTTGTTGATTAAATTGATTGACACTTGGATATTGGTTTTTGATACCGTCCAAGTTATTTCTTATATTCAATCGGGCTGGAAAATTCCTATTTGTTTGATTGCGGATTGAATTGAGAAATCGAGATATAACTCTTTGATATACTTTTCTTAAGATTGAGGCTGACTGTCTAGTTGATTCTATTAAAAGTATATTGGAGTTAGTCCATACATATTTCTAAGCGAAATATTGGGTGTGGTTGTTAGTCTCCCGTTTTTTTAGTTGGTATCAGAGAAGGCAAACATGTTTAAGACATCATAAGTCTGTGTTTGTAATGATATGGCTATGGATGATAATATCTCAGGTAACGCATCACCAGTTCAGAAACATTCTGATTTGGTTCAAAGCCTTGTTTTCTCCGAGAAGTCTCTCACACCTTCTCAATTGTCTGAAACTGTGTATAACTGGGAAGCACGTCAAGATGATCAGTTGGACGATATTTCATATGTAAGTGATTCTGATGAGGGATAAGGTGTTGATGAGGAAGTCTCACAATATATCAAGATTTTTGACCAACTCATGAAAAAGAAAGGGTCAACATCTTGCTTGACTGAGTTTCTAACTCCTCTTTGTCTAGAAAACAGGAAAATGAGAAAACTCTAAAAGGGATACGATTGTGGTTATAATCTTTTACAATCTATACTTAAAGATCGTGAAGAAGATGTACGTTCAAAGAAATCTGAATATGAAAATCATTGTCTAAATCTCTTTAAGTTGAAAGAAGAACTTGTTGAATCTGAAGAAAGGATTAACTGATCTCAACAGAGCTGTTTCAAAGACATAGAAAGTGTTTTTCTTTCTCGAGAAAAGCAAGTTGAGGCTGATTTAACTGCTTCTCTTGATAAAATCAAGATGTTGGAAGAGGACTTGAAAAAGTTTAATAGTAGTTCAAGCAAATTAACCACACTGCTAGGAGCAAGTAAAAATCATCGTGATACACGAGGATTGGGCTATAAGGGAATAAATGCTCCAAGTATTAACAAAGAGGTAAAATTTGTCAAGGCTAGTGATTCAATGATGGAAGAAATGAAATACCTTCACCGGTAGTTAATTTTCGAAAGATCAAAGAATATCAACCTCCAAAGTTAGCACACACAGATCGAGGTAAGAACATTCCTTATGTTTGCCACTATTGCGGAAATAAAGGTCACCTGGAAAGGAGATGTCGTTTCCATATAAGGAATGAGAAACTTCATGATGTTCTTGTTTGGGCATCACAAGAAGTTGTGAAAACAAGATCATATGTTAAGACTAATCCCCTTAACATTACAGGTTGTAACTGTCCAACATTTAGGAAAAGGAATCAGTGCTGTGATAAACCTAGATTTTCCTATAAACTTCATACGAATCCTTTTCACAATCGTAATGGTTATCAAAAGGATAACTTCGTAAAGACGAAGACAAGATTCGATACTCCCAATTGGATAAAGACTAACTTGCAAAAGAATAGTCAATCCAATTCTCTTCCGAGAAATCTAGAAGAGAGTAATGGGAAGAATGTTCATATTGTTCCTAAACGCACTCAGAAGTGGGTACCAAAGAAAGCCAATGATGCTTTGAGTGTGAAAATGAATGATCTCACGAAAAATTTCATGACAATGGAGAAGGCAGTATCCATGATGTTAGAACTTAAAAGGTTCTTTGGAAAAATGGTTTTGGATGTGAAAGGTTCTAAAAGTGATCTCTTTCATGATAATCCAAAAGTGAACCAAAATAAGGCTTAGTTTGGTATTGCTTCAGCTTTTGTAGAAGCACTTTTCTGTTGTGCGTTGATGTGCTGTGGGAAAAAAGCAGTTAGACGTTTGGTAAAAATTAATTAAAATTAAATCTGATTAAAAAAGCTATCAAAGTGTGTTTGGTAAAATATCAAATTCAACCATTATTGTTGTACCAAATGACAAAAACGGACATATCTCTGGAAATAGTTTTACTTAATGTTATTAGGCTTAAAAGTAATTAACTTTTTTATTATTAAATATAAATATATACAATGTTAAATTTGCTAATGGTCACTATTATTATGATTGTTAAAAAAAATTACTTTATGTAACCACTTTTTAATATATATATATATATAATTTTCAAACAAAATAACAAACTAAAATTAATTAATCATTTTTTTATTTTTATTTTTATTAGTGACAAATTAAAAGAAATGACATATAAAATAGTTTGAAAATAAAAATAATAATATTTAGAGAATAAAATATAAGAAATAAAAAATTGATTGTATATAAATTTAAGGGTAGTTTTTGGTATTTATAAAATAAAGTAGGGATAAAAATGATAAATCAACCATTAAATTTAGGTGGGACCACAACTTATGCTTTTGTAGTTTTTAAAAGCTCCTCCTCCTCCCCAGCTTTTAAAAATTGAGGAATTTGGGAAGTGCTTTTGATAAAAAACGCTTTAATTTTTTTTTACCAAATAGTAATTTCAAAAATTATTGACATATGTAAAATTTGAAAGTGCTTTTGGGAAAATAAAAGCATTACCAAACGCAGCCTAAGCCAAAAACTATCGATGGTGAAAAATCCATAGTTATGGAAAAGTCTGTTTCAGTCACTTGTGGTGAGCAAGATATTTTTCAACCTCAACACAACTTGATTATGTTGTAAGTGCATCCTCACCAAGGAATGACCTGTTATGTATTCAGTGAGGGAAGCACGAGAATTGGGGTGCACAGGTTATGTTTGGTAAGGCTGTAAAATTCGATTGGATTCATTTAAAAATGTATGTCTATAAACTTGAGAAAGATTTGTGCTTTTATTTAGTTTCTTAGAGTACTTATAATGATTCACGTACCTTTCTTATCGTTCACTTATACCTAACTTGATCTGTGTTTAAGGTTCTTAAATGTTTATGTTTGAAAATACACTACACCAAATTCAAGGATTAGTAACTAGAATTCGCAACTGCTTAGCTTCTGTTGCGAATTTTCAGTTGCGAAGTTTAGTTGCGAAAATGTTGCAACAGTTCCCTTCAGTTACAAAACTCGCAACTGTTTGAACTAGTTACGGTTTGCAACTTTTTTGAGTTATACGCGTGCGAGTCGTCACTCTTCCATCCTACACTTCCATAAATTTTTCCACCCAAATAGAAATTGCCTTTCGATGTTTATACCCTTATTTGGGCGGGATATTTCCTAAGTTCCCCCTCTTTTGTTTGTACGACGCATTCTCCACCACAATTTTCTCTTTATCTATGTCTCTCTCTCTCTCCCTCTATTTACTCTCTGTAAACTAGATCTAGAAATTCAGTGAGAAGAAAACTAAATCTCAATACATCAATCAAGTCTCAGCAAACTCACTGTGTAAGTACATCAACAGAAATAACTTCATCTGTAATGGTTAGGTCTGATTTTAATCTCTATTTTTCGATGTTAGGTCTAACTTATTCCACTTGTACTGCTGCAGTTGGAGTAATTGATCTTCAACCGCAATTAATCGTGATAATCTTAGGTAAGGTTTCTTCTTTTTGTTTCTTAACATCTACAAAATTGAAATTTAGGGTTTCTGATATTAATATTAGGTCAGTTTCTTTGTCTGTTAGATTTGGGGGTTGGATAAATGAAATTAGAGGTTGAATGATGGTTTTGGTTTAATGTTAAGCTGCTTTAGTTTGGGTATTTGCTTATTTTGAATTTTGAATTTTTTTTCAAAATAAAAAAAATCACATAGAACTAGGATATTAAGATAGTCATGTATCTTTATTTACTGTGTTGCTATTAATTGTAATATACAATCATATCTTTAATTGCTTTGTAAGGTTAGCTTTGTAAGGTTATGCTAGAAGTGTTTTTGAAATAACCATGATGATAGTATAAAAGGAAGAGTATTGCTGATAGTATTATGTGAAGTATTCTGTTATATTTGGGGGTTTGATAAATGAAATCAGAGGTTAAATGATGGTTATGTTAGATTTGTGTTGTGAAAATTAAGCCAATCTAGGTGATACATCCATTTTTATCTGTTTACTTGTTGTCTTCATATTGGTGTGTTAGATAGATGAAATTAGATATGAAATGAATGTTCTACGTTAAGCTTTTTAAGATATGGGTGTTTGTTTATTTTGGATTTTGAATTATTTTCAAAATTAAAAAATCATATTGAAACTAAAAAAGAAGAAGATTTTTGAAACTGAAAGAACCCTCTCTCCCTATCTCTCTCTGTTTACTTCAGTTCTTTACATTTACCACTTCAGTTCTTCACATTTACCATATGCTTTAATGGTTTAGTTTAGTGTATTAAGAATTGATATGACTCCTTGATTTAGTGTATTCTTGCTATCTTGTAGATAATAACTAATTATATTGTTGTTCTATAGTCCTAGTGGTTTTACATAGGCTACTTGTAGCTTATACTCTATTCTATAAGATGAGAGTAGTGTCGACGTTAACTGACAGGGATTCGGTAACCCTTTACCTCTAGGACTTCTTCATTTAATCTTGTAAAGTCTGTATTTTGAAGGGCAAAATGTCATCTAATGTTGACAAGAGTTGGATGGATTCTCCCCGTAAGTCTGAAGAGTATATACAAGGAGTTAGGTCATTTATAGAGTTTGTCAAGAATAAGGGTGGTGAGAGTACTATGTTTTCATGTCCTTGTCAACGTTGTAATAACGGTAAAGGGTCACTGCCACTTAGTGAGATTTCGTACCATTTGTTCAAACATGGGATTGTATCATCATATAAACTGTGGCGTTTTCATGGTGAAAATTCTGTAGTTGAAGCGTAGAAATCACATAGGGGTAATAACTTAACATAAGGTGTAGATGCCAATGTAGGATATGTAGCTGACAATTTTGAACCTGTAGTTGATCCTTCAGTGGACCCTGTTGTCGGTCCTTCAGTTAACGCTACAACAGAATGTGTAAATCAGAATGTTGGAGAAGGTATAGATGTGAATGCTGGAGAGAGAGTAGATGAGAATGATGGAACTAGAAGGAGTAAGAGAAGATAATATCTACATGAGCTTGCAAGACAACCTTTGTACAATCTTTGTCCTGAAGGAAAAACTGCCCTTTACGTTGCTATGATGCTGACTAACATAAAGACCCAATATGGAATTTCAGACAACGGTGCTATTGCAGTCTTGGAATTGATGAAAGAGTTGCTCCCTGAAGGAAATACTTTTCCGTGCAAGTTTGCTGAAGTTAAAAGGATTATTCAAGAACTAGGTATGGATTATATAACATATGATGCGTGTGTAAATGATTGTGTCTTGTATTGGAAGGATAAAAGTCAATTGTTGAAGTGTCCTGTTTGTAATGAACCTAGATATATAAAAGTTTTCAATGATGAGAGAAAACTGACTCAAGTTGCGCAAAAGACTTTAAGGCATTTTCCGATTATTGAAAGGCTGAGAAGGTTTTACAGTATTCCATGGATAGAATAGGAAATGTACTGGCATTCTAAAGCGCAGTCAGATATGAATGTGATGCGACATCCAGTTGATTCTGCAGCTTGGCGGTGTGGGGATAAATTTTCTCCAGAGTTCTCTAAGGAGTCACAGAATGTTACACTTGGGATAGCAATGGATGGATTCAACCCAAATGGATGTTTCGGCCTGAATTACAGTTGTTGGCCGGTAATTCTACAGCCTTACAACCTTGCTCCTTCTTACTATATGTTGCGGGATTTCTCAATGTTGGCACTGTTGATATCAGGGCCAAGAGTACCGGGTAAAGATATTGATGTATATTTAGAGCCATTGATAGATGAGTTGAAACTTTTATGGAATCAAGGTGTAATAACATATGACTCCTCCACTAAGACTGAATTTCTGATGAAAGCGCGTCTGTTATGGTCTATCCATGATTTTCTAGCTTTGGGTACTTTATCTGGATGCGTGACTCATGGATATTATGCGTGTCCGACTTGTGGAGAAGATACATCTGTTGATTGGATGCCGTTCAGTAAGAAGATCTGTTACATGGGACACCGTAGATGGCTTCCAGCAAAACACAAGTATAGAGATGATAGATTGAATTTCGTTGGTGGGGTAGAACGCGGTGCAGCTCCATGGCCACTAACAGGGTTGCAGGTTCAAGAGATGGTACGTAATCTTAAATGCAAACAAGAGAAAGGAAAACAACCAGGAAAGAAACGTAAAAGAGGATCTGAACATGGTGTTGATGAAGAAGAAGAGGTATCTGATCACGTGTTGTTTTCAAGAAGATCAATCCTAAATGATTTGCCAAATTGGGGTTCAAACTCTATTCAGCATTTCACAGATGTTATGCACACTGAGAAGAATATAACTGAACATATTATAAACATTGTAATGGGGAGTAGTAAGTCAAAAGATAGTGCTAATGCGCGTAAAGATTTGGAGGCTATGGGGATTAAAAAGAAGTTATGGCTGCACAGAGATGAAGTGACTGGTAAAACATCAATGGCAGAGGGTAGTTTTGCGATGACGAAAAATGAGAAAGTTACTTTTTGTACTATTTTGAAGAACTTAAAGGTCCCTTCAAATTTCTCTTCCAATCTTCGAAACAATGTCAGCATCAATCCTCCGGAGATAAAGAACCTCAAGTCTCATGATTATCACGTTCTAATGCAATATCTATTTCCTTTGTTGGTTCATGTCGCGACTTCCCTACCTAAAGATCTGCGAGTTGCACTTCACTGGATAAGTATCTTCTTCAAAGTCCTATGCGCGAAGGTCATTAACAGAGAACATCTTTTAAAAGCAAAGGAAAGTGTAGTGGAAGAAATGTGTGTACTGGAAAAACATTTTCCTCTATCATTTTTTGTAATTAGCATTTACCTGATGGTGCATCTAGCGGATGAAGCACTAATCTGCGGTCCTGTCAGATTTAGGTGGATGTACCCCTTTGAGAGGTAACAACCGTAACTTACTTTGTTAGTTAGAAATATCATGTTTTTCTATCAAAACCTCTATGCCTATTTTCTAGTCGTTTTCTTTTGTTATTGTAGTGGTAGTACATGTTATGTTGTGAATACATAAGCTAAGATATCATGTTTAATCTATCTATCACTCTAATTTGTTGTTCTTAAGTTGCAATGTACACACACTAGATGGCTTAGAGCATATATAACATTGACATGTTTGTAAACACATAATCTATGTAGATTTTGAACAATGAATCGAATCAATACATGCTAGGTTTCCAAGAGTTTGGGTACTGCCACATTTGATGTGCATTGATATTCAACGGAAGATGCTAGGAACACTTTGTTGTTTTAGAATTTTATGAGCCAAACATGATCAAGATTTTTGATTTATAACTTGTTCAGTTGGCGTTACTGAACTGCATTACTAGAGCTAATTAACTTTTTGTTACTAATTTCTGCAGGTTAATGAAAGGTTTCAAAGGGTTGGTGCACAATAAAAGATACATTGACGGGTGCATTGCAAGAGGCTATACACTGCGAGAAGCTAGCTTATACTGTATGGAAGACATATCAAAAGATGGCGATGGTACTCATAAACATACTCGACAGGCCTTTCTGGATGATGCTGGCGAGTTTGCTGATGAGATGCCTCTAAGTAATGCTAAGGATATTATTATAAATCAAGTGCAGTTTGAACAAGCTCGCATATGGGTACTTTCTAAGTATGTAGGAATCGATGACTAGCAAAGGTAAAAGTATTAGTTTTATATAATGAGTTGTTGTTGATAATTGAGGTTATTGATCTAATACTGCTTGAATTGTTATATAATTGTAGAAAGTATGATGCATATGTTAACCACACCAAGTCTCATAGTCAGATAAATCGTTCTTCCAACCAGACCACAAAGACTTTTCATTTATGGTTGCGCGACGAGGTAATGTGTTAGGTTTTCAGGATTGGTTTGTATTAAAATAAATTGTTGTTTTGGCTATGCAACTAACTTGAACATGATCTTTTATAGTTGTTAGAAGCCAATGAAACTGATTCAGTTCTTTGGCGACTCGTGCAAGGACCTCTCTTCAAAGCACAATCATATGCCAAATACCAAGTCAATGGCTTTACTTTCTCCCCACAAGATTGTGATGCGAAGCGCGTATCACAAAACAGTGGTGTGTCGATGAAAGCTATTACACGTCATAGAGCTAAGTCAACGGACATAAATTACAAAGAAGCTGAAATTACCTATTATGGAGTCATTAAAGAGATCATCAATTTGAATTACTTGGAATTTTAAGAAACAGTATTCTATTGTGATTGGGTCAGAGTTGAAGATAAAACTAATGGGTGCCAAGTTGATGCAAACTCAAGTGTGATAAAGGTTAACTTGTCCAAGATGAAAAGTATCAACAGAGTGGTTGATGATCCATTTATCCTCATATCTGAAGCAACCCAAGTGTTCTACTCAACGGATCTTTCTCCACTGGGATGGTCTGTGGTGTTGCATTCATCTCAGAAGTTAACATCCGCAGTAGATAAGCTTGAATTGCTCACAGTTTATCAGTCATCTCTTACTGATAATGAGAGTTTAGAAAATCTTATTTGTGTTGATTATGTAGTTTAAAGGATTTGTGACTGCGCTCTTTTTCTGAATTATATGTTTTGATGACTTGCAGTATCTTAATACTTTCTATTTATTTGAGAAGATTTCTATGTTTTCTTATGTGGATGGTTATGTTATATTGATGTTCTTTTTTAGCATTGTTTTCACCTGCGTGATCTTAATCTTCCACATTTGGAATTTTATAGGTCATTATGGCATCAACATTGGAGGTCGATGAATATGGACTACCAATTTCTGCCAATGTAACAAAAGTAGGCCACGGGAAGGGTGCATTGGTTCGTACCCATGTTCCTATTTCGTACAAAACATGGAGGAGAGTGCCTGATAAGTACAAGGAAGATGTTTGGATTGAACTTAAGGTACAAATTTTACCTCATGACATGATTTTTGCTCTACTTTTTAGTTACTTGATTTGAAGGATTACACATTTAGGAACCCACTGATTACCTCTGTATTTTCAGAGATCATTTGATTTACCCGAGACTTCCAAGCCCATTATGTTAAAGGGAATGTCTGATCCATGGAGGAGATTCAAGTCTGAGTTGCGAATCGACTATTATGATATATATGATACTCATGAAGAAAGGATTGCGCTTACGAATACTCCTCCAGGTATCAAATCAGAGGATTGGATAAAGTTCTGTGAACATGAGAAAGATGATGCAGTCCAACAAAATAGAGCTGCTAATAAGAGGAAAATAGAACGATATGACTACTCTCATACCACCGGACGCAAGGCTCATTGTTTGGTGAGAGTTGAATTGGTAGGTATTTCATTTCAATGATGCAACTTACCTCATAGGTCTTTCATTTCAATTATGTAACTTACCTCATACCTCAAAATGTTGTGTGATTCATACTCATTGTATTTATAAATGCAGGTAGCTGCGAATCCTGAAGTACAAGTCACTACCTATGATGTGTGGATTAGAGCTCATTCACAGGAGGGTGGGGTAATTTTACCTAGTGCACAACCATACTATGTGAGTCAGATTAATTTCAGTTATATGTAGTCTTGTTTAACTATATGTATACTAGTCAGTGATCAGTATTATAAGCAAGTGGTTATTATATATGCTCATCACTACAGGAAAAATTTACTAAGGTGCTAGAAGACATCAAGGCAAAACTCGATGCAGGTACTCCAGTAGAAGAAACTTGTGCAGTCACTGAGTTGTTCGGGAAGGATTCAAGAGGACGTGTTCGTGCTGTAGGTCCTGTTTCTCTTATGCAAGTTGAACTCTCTGCTCCTGCTCGTGCTAAATTAGCTGAATTGAAGTCTAAAGATGGATTTCTTACCTACAAGGTGGAAGACTTAGGTGGAAAGATGGGAGTTCTTATTGAAGACTTTAAAACACTATGCTACACAGTAAAGGATATTCAAGATGCAATTCCTTCAGTTGTTGGCTCAAACATCTGTAGCACTTCACGTGGTCAAAACTGTGAACAAGGTCATGATGGTTCACCTCAATCAGGTTCAGTTGCTCACACTAGCTCACCTAGTCATGTCATACCACCATATACTCACAAAAGTTCACCTAGTCATGCCATATCACCAGCTCGATCAGCAGTTGGTGATATACAGCAGTGTTCATTGCTGAACATGGAGGGTGATATAATTGCAAATGGTGAAGTTTGTACTGGTGTTTCAGCACTTATGGCTCATGGATCACCTGTACCTGCTACTCATTTGAAGGTGTTGCTCGACAACATTCTCCTGCCAGATGAAAAAACCGTGAAAGCTAACTCGTTTGCACCTACCTTTAGAGATGCTGGAATTTGAGGTTTTGTAGTTCATCCAAAGAGGTCCATCGCATATGATTAAGATGACTTCACTAATTTTTTGGAGATAAGCTATGAAGTTATTGATGGATATCTTAGCCATCTTGCATCACTTATATAAATGTCTAGCTAACACATGGCTTTAGTTTTTTTTTTTTTGTTGCTTCTGTTCACACTTTTGTATGTATGCTGAACTCACTAATATGCATACTCTTATGCATTTGTGCATGAGGAAGAGTCTTATCCTATTATGCTTAAGGAAGACTTATATGCAGTTGCGCATAAGAAGTATTTAACTACACCTAGAAACAACTGATCTTTTTGATATATGTATGTTAACAGAAACGGTTTATGGATCTATGTTTACTTTTTATTGCCTTGTTTCTATTTTTTGTATATATGTATATATGTGGTCTTTCTATTGTATGTGATTCTGTATGTGGCTTCATTTAAAGTCAGTTGAAGCACTAGTAGCCACCCGGGGAAATATCAATCCCTGGTAAGTACTCCACTTTCTTGCACTTATATTATTAAGTTTATGTTTATGGAATCTGACCTTCTATCTTCTTGCGAGGTATTATGCTGAATATTGATTTTTGCTGAGTCAGAAGTGTACTGATGTGGGATCATCATCAACTTAATATGCAGGTATAATTATTCTTTACACTTCTGAAATTGCTTTGAAATTGCTTTTAGGAGTCATTAAACACGACTCTTATTCACACTTTTGTATGTATGCTGAAACTGCACTTATGTCTTTCATTTTGATGTTTAAATAGTGGCCCAAGGTTTGAGAATGAACCAGGAAAAACTCACTGCTCACTAGTATGTCATATTTTGAACTTTTTTTCTTCGTAATGTTGGCTTTGTCTTGGATTGTATCTCATAAATGGGATATTCATTGTGCAGGTTCTCTTGGGTATAGTGGGATCAGCTATCATGCAGGTATAATTCTTATTTACCCTTCTGAAATTTCTTTTAGGAGTCATTAAACACGACTCTTATTCACACTTTTGTATGTATGCTGAAACTGCACTTATGTCTTTCATTTTGATGTTTAAATAGTGGCCCAAGGTTTGAGAATGAACCAGGAAAAACTCACTGCTCACTGGTATGTCATATTTTGAACTTTTTTTCTTCGTAATGTTGGCTTTGTCTTGGATTGTATCTCATAAATGGGATATTCATTGCGCAGGATCTCTTGGGTATAGTGGGATCAACTAAGATATCATGCATGTATAATTCTTCTTTACCCTTCTGAAATTGCTTTTAGGAGTCACAAAACACGACTCTTATTTACACTTTTGTATGTATGCTGAAATTTCACTTATGTCTTTCATTTTCATGTTTAAACAGTGGACCAAGGTCTGAGAATGAACAAGGAAAAACTCACTTCTCATTGGTATGTCATATTTTGAACTTTTTTTCTTCGCTTTTTTCTTCGTAGTGTTGGCGGTGTCATGGATTGTATCTCATAAATGGGATATTCATTGTGCAGGTTCTCTTAGGTATCATATATTCCGAGTTAGATTTTCTGGATAAAGTTGAGGATGTAGAATATGAGAAGAGCATTGTTAATGGTACTTATATGTTCTGCTTTTTTGTTGTTACTTGTCATTAGTTGAAAATAAAACAACTTAGTAAATGACTCTATGTTTGCTTAGTTACATCCTTTCTCATTCTCTATAAACTGCAGAGTAAACCATTGTATGCTTGCTTATCTAAGTTCTCCTCTCTATGTTCAATATACACAAATGGTGTGGTGTAGAAACTTTTACTTGAATGATGTGTTTCACTGAGAAACCTGCAGCGAAACTTTGGTTTAGACAGTAGATATTGTTTTGCAGGAAAACTAATTTTGACCAGGCCAAAATAGACCTGACACTATTTTTTTTTATGTTACAAAAATTTCGCAACTGTTTCATTATGTTGCAAAATTAGTACCAGAACTATTTTAGCCGGTTCGGATTAAATTGTCCGTTCTTTAAAAAAACCGGTTCCAAATTTCGTAACCGATTGAAGCTGTTGCTACGTGTCAATTTCGCAATTGTTCTAAACTGTTGCGATCTTGGAATTTCGCAACTGTTCTAAACTGTTGCGACGTTTTTGAGTTGCAACGGTTTGAAACTGTTACGACCGAAAATTCGCAACGGCTTATGTGTAGTTGCAAAAAATTGCAACATCGACTTTCGTAACAGATTCAGACTGTTGCAACCCCTCTTTGCAACTGAAGTAGGCTGTTACTAAACACTAAAAATGGTTTAGTGATAGTAGTTCGAGATGTTTGGACTTCATGGTACATATACCAGGTATGCATACCATCATTTAAAATCAAAATCCATGGATTTTAGTACGCAAAACCGTTTGCATACTGCTCCTGGTCACGAAAATTCGTATGCAAACCCGTATGCATACAGGCCCGTAGATGTCGATATTCGGTAAACTTGTTTTGGCCGTAACTTCTTCGTCCGAACTCGGAATGACCTCATTCTTTTTGAATTATCTTCCTCTTTGAATTCACTTTAAATTAGAGATGAGAATTCTTGAATTTGGATGAGTTAATATTGGTCACTGTCCTGTCTCTTGTTTTTGAGTATTTTGCTCCATTTCGTTGCACTTGTTCTACTTCTCTTGGACTTGGGCACTTGGATAATTGGAATAATCCTCTTATAAAAGCTCATTCATAGTTTTTACAAGAATGATGCTGGTGAATCACAAAGAAGGAAGTTCAAGAGTGGGCAATAGTACACATTGTTATGGAATTCTTGAATGTTCACAATCATCTTTTGTGAACTATATGGTGCATGGTCGTTGATGACTATGTAAGCTCTTCTTTGTTAAGATTTTTTTTTTATATGCCTTTGGTAGTTTTTCTTAGTGTAAATCCGGGAGAAAAAGATTTATTCTACCCTCTAAGGACAAATCATCTTGCATGTGCATTACGAGTTTGTCTTGTTGTCTAGGAAATTTTTTATGAGAATTTATTCTTGTGTAATAAGGATAACTAGGGTTTGGAATGTAGCCATTATTTTGAGTACACATAGCTATTTCCAACGATTTTCATCTTGCAATATTTTTAGATTTATTTATTTAAATTCTAATGTTTATTTGGAAGATGATTTTGCAGTATTAATCTTTATGATTTCATATATTGCAACTTGTTATGGGATATGTGTGTTTCCGTCCGTGAACTATAATTGTCTCATATTTGCTCAAAAGTTAAGTCTATCATATGTCTAGCTATATGCAAATATTGATAAAAGATATATAGAATGAATTTTTGACGACAAAAGTTAAACCTATTATGTCATTATGAAAATATTGATTGAAGATATGATGAACTTTAGTTTCCAAAGATTAAGTCTATTACATGTCTCTATGAAAATATTGATGAAAAATAGAATGAATATTTGTATATTTCGCAGTATTGGTCTTTCCCAGATCTACATCTTTGTGTAAGTACTGTGTGGCTTCGTAAGTTCTCTTATGTGAGCATTTCCGATTAAATTAATCATGGGTTCTCTTGTGGTTAATTTAATTGAGTATTTTGGATACAAATTCATGTTTCATGTGATTTTTTAATGTCCAAAGAAATCCTTATTTTCTTGTGAAAGTAAGGTTGCTCTTGTTGTTCTCTCGGGAATGACATTTTATGGGGGAGAGTTCCTAATTGAACTTGTGCTTAATTGCCAAATCTTTGTGGGGAGTGCGGATATGGAATATTGTAGGAATTTTCTTGTATCTTTATGAACTCCTTGATGAATGCATTTGATTCCAGATATATGATGGCATTTAAACAAAGTTGATATGTTCTCTTTTGGTCATGAAGTATATCTATGGAAATTTCATTAGGATTTCACTAGTTTTCGTACCTTTGCCAATTTTTATTGACAAAAAGGGGGAGAATTAATGTGTATTTCACACTACAATACATATGGTTTACGGGTCATTATGTAAGGGGAGTGGTTTTCATGTAAGATGAAGTATTGACTAAGGGGGAGTGATACATATCACCATAGTATTTTTGTCAAAGTTGTCATACAATTGGACTTTGATGATGTGTAATAATACTATGACATTGTATAATAATGATTGAGAGCAACTTTTTTCTCATTTTTATAACTACGGATCTTCAACAACTATGATGCTGAGTTGAACACATTCAAAATCACGGGAGTACTTGGAAGTGACGAAGATTTTGAGTAATGTTGAAGAACCAAGGAAATCTAGCATTTGGATTGAGAGCTAGCTACAAATTTTATTTATTTTTTATTCCACATGTATTGATAGTTTTGTCACTAAAATTGACAAAGGGGGAGAATGTTAGAGCACTGCTCGGTCGAACTCGCAAGCGTTGCTATCTCAAGCTTGTTGTCAAGTTTAGTTGTCAAAACTTAAAGTCTTGATTTCTAGACTACTAATATCTAAGTCTCGGATTAGGATAGAAAGTGTAATTGAGCATTAGACTTCACGGCGTTCATCGAATGAAGACGAAGAACTACTAAGGAGAGCTTGTGGAACTTTATCAATTAAAGGCATGTGCAGACTTGAACTCATCTATCACTCAAAATTCTATCTACTCTATCTCCTATTTGAGACAAAAGTCGTATAGCTATATAGACTTCAATTATACATATTTGATATTTCTAGCTGAGTTTAACTCGCTTATATATTTCTCGAAATATGTGTTGGTAAGCTTTCTCTTTAACCAAGTTCATCTTATATTCTTGACGAAAGTAAAAAAAATGATCATGTAAAAATCGCCTTAGTAACATCTTACATGATTTGTGTGAGATAGTCATTTGATGTAGACTCAAAATGTTTCGTATTAATCATTCGTTCACTTGAAAATTGCTTTGAAGCTAATAGTTTGTGTGAGAAAACTATTGTCGTCTTTCGAGAATGTTTCAATGGTTGAAATGAGAGTTTAGAACAATTGGATATAAGCATAGTATGCGTACTTTCATATATGTAATCCAAGTCCGGGAACCATGGTATGCTTACTGCTTGGTTTAGTCAAGTCCGGGAACCTTGTACACATTCCGGTACACCTACTAGCATGAGATTAAGTTCCGGGAATTTTTACTGAGTTTGGAAGGTATGCGTACCAGTTCGCGTACTGGCAAACCAAAACTTAGTCCGACCATTTAGGTATGCGTACATGTGGGGGACAGATTTATCTATATAATAGACTTTTGTGTGTGAGACATATTGGTTTATCAAGTCTTCAACTTTGGGTCGTAGCAACTCTTAGTTGTGGGTGAGATCAACTAAGGGAATCAAGTGCGTAGAGTCCTGATCGGATTTCGAGACGTAAGGAGCGCAACTTTACCTTGATCAGTGTGAGATTGGTTAGGGCTCAACTACATTCCAGTCCGAAGTTAACTTGGAGTAGGCTAGTGTCCGTAATGGATTAATACAGTGTGGTGTTCAAATTAATTTGGACTAGGTCCCGGGGTTTTTCTGAATTTGCGGTTTCCTCGTTAACAAAACTTCTAGTGTCTGTGTTATTTATTTTCCGCATTATATTTGTTTATATAATTGAAATATCAAAGGTTGTGCATAAGATCAATCAACCGTGAATCCAACCTTTGGTTGTTGATTAAATTGATTGACACTTGGATATTGGTTTTTGATATCGTCCAAGTTATTTCTTATATTCAATCGGGCTCGCAAATTCCTATTTATTTGATTGCGGATTGAATTGAGAAATTGAGATATAACTCTTTGATATACCTTTCTTAAGATTGAGTCTGACTGTCTAGTTGATTCTCTTAAAAGTATATTGGAGTTAGTCCATACAGATTACTAAGCGAGATATTGGGTGTGATTGTTAGACCCCCGATTTTTCAAATACTTTAGAGATAGGTTTTTCTTATGAAATTCCAAGGATTTAGAAAAAAATGAACACAATCTGCAACACATAACACCACCCTCTACCACTTTGAAAATCAACTGTTAAAAATTAATGCGTAAATGGTGAGATTTGGTATCTCCGATTGTGATTTTTTTTTTATATGAATCTATAATTTCATAAGAGAAACGCGTCATCAAAATATTAACTTCAAATTCATTGTCATTTGGACTACGAAGAAAAATTGGTGCAAATATTTTAAGATAGTGTCCATATGATGTTGTCCATTGATCCTCCCTCGATAAATTTATAATGTAATAATGGAACATATTTCCTTTATTTGGACATAGATAGTGACAATAAACAAACAACCTTGGATACGGAGCTCACTATCACACAATAAGGTATGCTAGGAGGAAAGGAAAAAAAACTATATAATTATTTAATTTAGATAATGGTAGTAATTGCCAAGTTTACAATAAAAGAATCACTAGACCCAAACAGGTCACACCTAGCTGAACATCCACATCCTGCTTATTTTGGGGGATGGGCACCTTCAACGATAGCCACAACTGCACAATGAAAGCTATTTAAACATATAAAAGAAGAAAAATAAAATTGAAATTGTGAATGTAGAAAAGTTTCCCAAAACCTGTAAATGCCTGACAAATTTTACATGATAAACGAGTTGCAAAATTACTAGTTGGCGATTAGTGACAATGAACAGTGAATACCATGTATATTTTTCATGTGGTTGCATCAAAAATAACATGACACTAATAGCTTCTTAATTTGACAACTACTTTCAAACATAATTTCGAAATTCTTTTATTCCAAAATATGTGAATGGGTAGGTTGCCAATCCCTAAAACGAACCGTGTAATGTACTTTATTTTCTAGGTTACGACAAGCATGTTATCGGAGATTTTTGTTATATCAATTTATCCCTATGTGATTCTTGTTGAAGCATATATTCAGGTGGTGTAAGAGGAACGATTTCAAAGTGGACTTTCCATTCATTAGATATAGAAGATTCTCCAAAATTTAGTGATCTGTTGCCGAATTTTTTCTTATTTTAGCAATTCAGATTCGGATTGTAGGGACCACCAGAATACTTTATCGCGGTCGTCGCTGAGCATAGGCGACGACCTAGGGCCCCAAAATCTTAGGGTCCCTAAAATAAATGATTTTTGCATATATATTCCTTAAAAATAAATGCTATCTTATTTAGAAGTTACTTCCAATGCGATAGAAAATCTCTTTTTTATGGTATCTAGAATCCAAGTTCAATTCTTATAGAGATTATTTTTCTGCAAATTTTTCTACTCGGTATTTTATCACTATGATTTTAAAAATTTAACTGGATCCAGACATTCTTCTTAATAGGTTAGGCATAACCCGAGATTTTGTTTTTCCGATGAACACACAATCGACAATCACTGTCTCTGGTAGAGTTATGAAATGAAGGGACCCCGTCCCCTACCTCTCCCAACTTTTATTCCACTTGGGTGAGGCGGTGGCGGGTGGATAAATACTTGGTTTACCAATTTTAGTTTGATCCAAAATTTCTTATAACGCGTTTGGATGTGTTTATGTATCCAAAAATATCTTTATAAAATCGAAAAATCAAAAAACAAAAAGTTAGTTTAGGTAGAGAATTTCAAAACGATTTCTAAACATCGAAAAGTTAACTTTTTTATGAAGCAAAACTATTTTGATTCTAACTTCCAATTGATAAGAAACAAGAATACTTCAACTTCTTTTTCTGATATTCAAACATCACACTATTGAATTGGTCATTCAATAATCAAACCTAACTTTTGGCTTTTCAGACTTAATCCAACATCCATGTCAGAAGGACGTGGCATGTCATTTTCATGACTAGGATTTTGGGGAGTATCAAAAAAATCATTTACTAAAATAAAAAATGTGTAAAGCAGTGGTAATCATTTTAAACCCCAATAATTCCCCTCGTTATTATAATTGATTCCCCGCCTTTTCGAGTAGCCTCATCAATGTTCTCAACTACCCATGTACATTATATCTGAACAGACCGTACTTTGAGGAAACTGCTTTCTATCTTCCAACGTCGCCGTCTCAATATCTCCCAGAATCCCAACTGTTACGCAGCACACGCCGCTGAGTAATTCAGCAGCTTTATATCCCCCCACCACCGCCTCACCCCCAGGTGAAATAAAAGCAGGGAGGAGTTGAGACGGGGGATTCTCTTCATTTCTTTAACTCTACCGGAGACAGAGATTGCCGATTGTATCTTCATCGGAAAAGCAAAATCCCAGGAGTTATGCCTAACCTATTAAGAAGAATGTCTGGTTCCAGTTTATCCGGTTTTAATAAGAACTCCTCCTCTTCTGGGAAGGATTCCAGTTGTTCAGACGGCAAAAATGAAGAGGAGGAGGAGAAGCAGAGGGGGTCACCGTGTTCTAATAATGGTGGCCTGAAGGCGGCTAAGAAATTGAGTGCTGCTAAGTACAGAGCAATTCTACTCAAGAACCAAGCAAGGGTGGAGGAGGATGAGAAATCAGGTAACTTCTATCCTGAGTTTTTTGTTTTTTAATTTTTTTTTTTTGCTGGGGTTTTATTTGATTTCTTTTTAAATTGATGATTTGTTAGATAAGAAGAAGAAGAAGCTGATTGTGGGTCTGGGAAATGGTTTGGCTCAGAGGGTTAAGGGCAAAGTAGGAGGAGATGGTAGTAGGTCCATGGAAATTGAGCATAATGGTGGCCAGTGCAGTGAAATTAAGCTTAAGGGTGTTGAGATTAAAGCAGAGGATACAGTTCCTGTGGAACCAGAAGAGGTAATTGTGTGCTATTCTAGTTAGCGGCATGTTGGTTTCCGTTTTTGGGGTCTACTTTTAGTTGATTGTGTGTATTAGACTATTAGTCCTGTGTGAAATGGTTCTAATTACGTTCTTGGGTCTTATTGCATTAGGATGGAGGGAAGCTTAATGTCAAGGTTCATGGAGGAACAAGGGAAATCAGTGAAAATTGTTGCAAGGATGTACAACCGAGGTATGGGGAGGAAATGTTTACTACTAGATGTTGCATCAATTACATTGATTTTGTTTTCTTTCCTCCTGTCCCTTTTAGCCGTAAGTTGATAAATAGTTGACCTCATTTTAATGGAATTGAAGTATTCACTGCTGTGTTGTTCGATCTGGTTAGAGGTATGATTTAGGCATGTTTACACAAATGAATTCATCTGAGATTGTCCAAGCAATTCCTGAATAAATGTCGTTCCATTGTAGTAGCCTAGTAGGTGAACCATGTCCACTGGTTTTTGCTAGGCAATTGAAGTTAGGGAAATTTATGTCTTCGCATGGCTTGAATTGTTTTTATCCTGCTGATTTGCAGGGGATGCAGCGACAAGGGTTGCAAAAAGACCTATCATCTCAAATGTGTTGATCCACCCCTGAAGGACGTCCCGCCTGGTGATTGGTATTGTTTCAGTTGTGTTAAGAAAAATACAGAGTCAGGTGTTCTTTCTTTGCCTGGAGCAGTAAAATCCAATTTGGATGACGCACAATTGGAATTGCCAGATTCTGAACATGTGGATACAGCTAAAACTAGTTTATGCAGTGACAGTGTTCAGAAACTCAAGGAGAAGCCTGTACGTGTTGTTGCGTCAGATACCAAGTTTGTCGAATACTGGGTTCCTGCCAAGCTTTCTGATGTGCAGCTTGAGCAGTATTGTGACATCCTCCTTTCTAATTCAATATTACTTCGTTCATGCTCAAAAAATGAAACTGTGGAGGCTCTTCGAGATGTTCTTACTTCTACCAGGAAGGTGAGACCTACTTTTGTAGCTTTGATTGTTTGTTCGTTATGTATTTAGATGAAAATATTATCTTCACATCTGATACTTCACCATTTAGCTTATATCTGATACTAGATGGTTTTTTATGTGTTTTTGCAGTGTTGCGACCATCCCTATTTTGTGAATTCTTCTCTGCAGGAAACACTCACAAATGGTGTGTCAGAAGCCGAGTATTTGAATGTTGGAATAAAAGCAAGTGGCAAGCTACAAGTACTTGACGCGATCCTTTCAGAGACAAAAAAGCAAGGCTTAAGAGTACTAATCATTTTTCAGGTATAGGATTTAATACAAACTGGCTCTGGCTGTGTTCTTATTGTGCATACTCTGATCATGTTATCTGAGTTATAACTGTATATGTTCTCCTTCCAATGTCTTTGATGTGGCAGTCTTGTGTTGCCTCTAGTGGAATCTCTTTGGGGGACGTCTTGGATGATGTTGTGCGTCAGAGATGTGGTGTAGATTCCTACGAACGTGTTGATTGTGGATTGATCAATTCGCAATTCACCAGAATCAAGCAAGCTGCCCTGAACAAGTTTAACGATAAGGAGAAAGGGAGAATTGTGTTTTTACTAGATCGCCGGGCTTGCCACTCAAGGATTAAGCTATCATCAGTTGATATTGTGATTCTATATGACAGCGATTTGAACCCATACAACGATTTGAAACTTCTGCAGAAGATCACTATTGACTCACAGCACGAGCAATTAAAGCTGTTCCGTTTATATTCGTTGTGTACCTTGGAAGAAATGGTTCTAATTCATGCTAAGCAAGGTGTGTCTATCGATGCGCAGAATCTAAACCATTCCACAATTCATCAGTTGCTTAGGTGGGGTGCTTCTTATTTATTCAAATCATTGAGTGAGTTCCATGGTTCCTGCCCATCCTCTGGTACAGTCTTCTCTTCTGAGCATTTGGTGAAAGAATTATTCGGCCCGCTGCCTCAGGATGCTGGAAGCCGTGGTACCAACCATACCTCAATTGTTGTGAGAGTTGATCAAACTGGAGGGACATATTCTAGAGATATTTCTTTACCTGGTGAACTGGAGATGCAGTCAGGTCACAGAGATCCGTCTCATGTCTTTTGGACAAAATTACTGAATAGGAAGACCCCGAGGTGGAGATATTTTCCTGCTGCATCCTCACCTCAGAGGATCCGTAAACGAGTTCAATATTTTCAAGGCTCATTAGAAAATGAGAATTTTGACAGTGATGATGTCACGAAGAAGAGAAGGAAGGTTCTCACAGATACCATTGCTGCAGGAGAATCTGGAACTCCAGCTGTTGATTGCTCTCAATTTCTGCCTCCTGTTCCAACTAGCGCTTCTCGTTATCGTAGAGCTAATAAGATCTCTAATGTACCTGCAGCTAGTACGGGTGAGTCTGTTGAAATATCTGTTCAGCATGAATTGGAAGTAGAGGTCAGAGAAGGACATCATAGCTGTCAACCGGTTCTTCCACCTCCCTCTGAGCCTCCATGTCCCAAACCGGTAGTTGAGGGACAGGTTGAGCTAGTAAATAACTCAGCTTCAAGGTCAGCTTCACAACCTGACATACAGCTAGACAATGGCAGCCAGTCTGAGCATCCTCGCCCTGAACCCCCTGTCAAGGACCCGGTTGAGCTAGTAAGTAACCCAGCTTTAAGGTCAGCTTCGCAGCCTGACAATGGGCATATCATTTCTCAACAAGCTGAGTGTCCAACACAACAACCAGTAACCAAAGAGCATGCTGAGTTACCTTCAGACGAAGTTATTGCAGTGGAAGCAATTCTTCAACTGCCTATTATGTCGACTGGAAGGGGTACATGTGACTCAGATTCTAGAAGCATGGGAAGTGTTCCAGGTTCCATTAATCATTCTCGGCAAAGTGCTCTGATGGCTTCTTCTCGGACTTCTCAGTCTCTGCTCCGTCACCACCCTTCTTCAAATGAACACGTAAGGATCAATAAAGAGCAGCCTGATAAACAGTTGGACAATGGCATCCATTTAGGACATAACATTACCCGACAGGCTGAATTCCCAACACAGCCAGCAACAACTGAAGTGCATTCCGCTGTACCTTCTCACAATAATGCTTTGCAAGGTACAATGCTTCGGCAACCTGTGGTTGTAAACAGACGTGTACGTGGAAGTGTTACACGTGTGTCAGATTTCAGAAGCTTGGGAGTTGTTCCAGACGGCAAGATTGATCCTTTGCAAATGGCTCCTCCTTGGGTTCCTTCTCAGACTCTGCCCGAGGAAGACCCGTTTGTGTTTGAATTGGCAATCCTTCGCAAAGAGCGGGAGGAAGTTGTGAAATTGCACGAAGAATTGGTTAGTATATACAGTACCTTTTCACTAGTGATTTATTCTACTCGGTAAACTCCAGTAAATCAGTTGTTTCAAATAGATTATTTTTTTCTTACACTTTTTTTTCTTTTTTTTTGTGTGTGTAGAAAATGCGGATGAAATCTGATTACAACAAGGAGCTGCAAGAGGCTAACAGAAAATATAGAAAGCTTCATCACAATAACGATACTGCATTAGCTCAGACAAGGAAAGCAGTGCACGCAAATCATAACATATTCCTCATGAATGCACTGTTAGCCGAGTGTTTTAGGTCCAAAATGCTGTGAAGCTACCAGGGCCGCTGTGCCCCTGGATGACATCAAGGTATTTGAAGTCTTCTACCATATTTGACATATATTATTCTTAGTATTTATGCGGGATTTTTAAAATTTTGAACTACATTTATAAAGCTGCGGTACTGTGATTAACAACTAGGATAGGAGAATAGGCTCTCATATTTTTTTTTTGTTTACACTGCTGTCCCAAATTTTGTAAGTCTGTGTAAAGGAGTCTTATGTAGAGATCTCGAGTACTTGCATATCCTCGGCTCAGAAACAGATTATGGCTTCTTCTTTTTTGCCGGTCATACATGCACATATATAGGTATACATGTATAAACACACTATATGATTTCTATGAAATGATTATTATCAGCTAAAACATTTATATTTCTATTTAGCTGCTCGTATGTCTGGCTCCTTTTTGGTGATAGAAACTCAGTTGTTTGATCATGTTCATGCGCACTCAGTTTAGTTGATGCTAAATTTCGACCATTAGGTGATCAATGACTGCACTCCGTGGCATACTCATAACCAAGGACAAAGTCAAGAAACAGTCGTCACACTAGCAATAATTCATCCTCTCTGATTCCACTGTTGATATATCAATGCTGGTGTCAGCTATAAGCCTGAGTTTTACCATATTCAGCATAGTTGCTTCACATGCTTAATCTGCTTCAGTTGCCCATCCAAATGGAAAAAAAGATAATAGTGGTTTATGTGAATTCTGCTACAGTACACCCTTAAGAATAAGGGTACCCGACAAACAATTTCCAATAAACACTATCAAAGCTGATAAGAGGGGGTGCCAGTTTTATATGGGGGTGTACCAATTTATAAGTTAGAGATGGTTTGTTTCACATTGATATTTAGTACATCCCAAATAATTTGGTACCATCGTTAACAGCCATGAATCAATAGGTGGAGGTGGGGAAGAAGGGGTCAGGGTGTTCAAGTGATGGTGGTGGTCAGAAAAAAAAAAAAAAAAAATTATTTCAAAGACTTGATTTATTGTTAGAGTAAAAGTGAATAGGTAAAAAGTTCAAAAAAAAAATGTAAGATCAAATCAAAGACAAGACAAAAAAGCCAAGAAACAATGATCATAACAAGTTAAAATATAGTGCATTGCATCACACAACGAATAATAATAATTCATCTTCTTTGACTCCCCTACCTATTCATATATCAATGCTGCTGTCAGCTATAAACCTAAGCCCATATATATGCTTTTACCATTCTTAGCTTAGAGTACTAATTTGGTTCGGAAAGTACCGGTCCAAAAAGAAAAAAAACGTACTGTTTTATAATAAATTTTGGTACACTAGCAATTAAAAAAAAAAATACCCCACAAGTAAAAATTGCAAGCTTACGTGGAAAATCGTTTTCGTTACAACATATTATTTGTCTCGCTGTTCCCCTATTCACGTCGATTAACAACCATCAGGAAACAGGAAGATACGAAAATAACCCTAAACATTCATCTAAACGGGGAACGGAGGAAATATTATGGTTTTGGCGTGAGATCACCGGTTTGGAAATCATTGATCTTTAGGGAGGGTTCAAATTTTTGTAAAGTCAGAAGGCTGTATTTAGGATCATTGTTTTCGGGAATCTATTTTTACGGTTGGAGTAAAAAGATATTCTAATCAAAACAAAACAATAGTAAAAAAGTTAAAACCCGTATGATATAGGTGTAAAATCAAATCAAAGAAAAAGTCAAAAAATCATGCGTCACTTCTTCTGCTCATACTAATGGTGCTGTCAGCTACAACGTGCCTAGAAGATTAGCTTTTATTTATACCATATTTTGCTTGCTTCCACAGACACTGTGCCTTTAATGCCATATTAAGCATAGTTGCTTCACGCGATTACCCGTATGATATAGATTTTGAGTGGAATCAAATCGTTTATGACTGAGTCAAAAAAAAAAAAAAGTGTAGTCAAATCACTAAAGGGAGTTGAAATGTCAAAATAAGAGTTCAGAATCAATTATTTACTTTTCAGTCCAATAGTATAATTTGTCCATTTTTATATTATTTATTTTCGATTTCCCCGCCATATTTTAGTCCTACCAATGCTCTGTTCTGCTCCCAACTACCCCAGCAGACTGACAGACGTGACATCGCATTACTCTTGAGTGCGAAACCGATTTCTTTTATGCTTTTTAATGTCGCCTAATCACATCCCCTGGTTTTTAGTATTTTACACGCCTTCACTCTCAGAACTCTGCAGCTTTTTCACTTTCTCGAGAGGAAAAAAAAAAAAAAAAAACTCCCCACCACCGCCTTTCCCCCGCAAGTTAAGAGAACAAAACAGCATCATCTTCTTCTTCTTCATGGATCAACTCCATTGAATAAACCAGGGTTTTTACTGAAGAAACCATAAAGTTATGCCAAACCCATTGAGAAAGTCTGGTTCAAGTTCGTCAGGTTCTAAGAACTCCTCCACCTCTTCTGAGAAGGGTTCTGGCTCCCTGGACAGCATAAGTGAAGAGGACGGGAAGAAGGGGTCAGCTTGTTCTAATGGTGGTCAGGGTAAGAAAATGAGTGCTGCTAAGTACAGAGCAATGTTACTCAAGTGCCAAGGAAGGGACCCTAAATCAGGTACTATTTTTTTTTTTTTTTTTTTTGAAATTGGATTGATTTACGGTGTTTTGGGGCAAATGGGTATGTTAGGGGGTTATTTGATTTTGTATTTATTTGTTGATTTTTGTCAGATATCAAGAAGAAGGTAATAGTGCGTCGTCGCAAAGGGGGAAATGATTCCCCTCAAGGGGTTAGTGGAAGTATGGTTAAATTGGAGGGGGACTATCCCAATGCTCGAGCAACGCCGAGCGGTCAGCAAAAGTTGGAGCTAAAAGGCAAAGCTTGGAAACAGCTATAATCCATCTGGAAGAGGGAGAGATTAGAGAAGAGAAGATAGTTTCTCTGGAACCAGAAAAGGTAAATATGAACAATTCTACAAAGGGGTGTTGATTTTGCCATTTTCAGGACTAGTTTTAGTTGATTATGGTTCTGATTTCATTGTTGGGTCTTATGTATTTTTGCAATAGGATGGAGGGAAGCTTAAAGGTAAGCTTTGTGTAGGAGGAGGAATCGGTAAAGAATGTTGCAAGGATGTGCAATGGAGGGATGCGAAGCTGATGGCGGAAACCAGAAGTGATGATAATGTTTGTGTTAGATGCAAGCTTGGTGGAAAGCTCTTGTGGGTGACTGTTCCTACCTTTATAATCATTCCACATATTTTCATGTTTACTTGATTTATTGTCGTGGCGTTAAATACTGAAAATTGTGAATTCAGACACTTTTTTGCCGGCACTGCCATGAATTCACAATTGACCTTGGATCCATAAACCATGACTTGATTTGTTTTTCTCATGTTGAATTGCAGGTGCTGTGACGGGAAGGGTTGCAAAAAGAACTATCATCTCAAATGTCTTGATCCTCCCCTCAAGGTTTTGTCACCTATTGATTGGTATGGTCCCTGCTGCACTAAAAAGAATAGAGAGTCGGGTGTCAAGTCCTTGCCTAGAGCAGTAGAATCCAATTTGGATGCCGTAGAAGTGGAATTGGCAGATTCTCAAGGCAAGGATACAACTAAAAATAATTCATACAATTTTTGTTCTGATGACAGTGTTGGGAAACTGAAGGGGAAGCTTGTAGGTGTTGTTGCATCCGAACATGAGTCAGAATCCAAGTTTAAGTTTGTCGAATCCTGGGTTCCTGTCAAGCTTTCTGATGTGCAGCTTGAGCAGTATTGTCATATCCTCCTTTCTAATTCAGCATTACTTCGTTCGTCTTCAAAAATTGATACCGTGGAGACTCTCCAAGATGTTTTCATTTCTACCAGGAAGGTGAGACCTACTTCTGTTTGCTGTTTGGTTCCTTTAATGTATTCTTGGTAGGTATCATCAGGCTCACATTGTTTCTTATGTGGGATGTGTTTTTGCAGTGTTGCGACCATCCATATTTTGTGGAACCATCTGTGCAGAAAATTCTCACGAAGGATCTGGCAGAAGCCGCGTATTTAAATGTTGGAATAAAAGCAAGTGGCAAGCTACAAGTACTTGATAAAATCCTCTTAGAAACAAAAAATCAAGGCTTAAGAGTCGTAATCATTTTTCAGGTATAACACTTCTAGAGAATGATTATTACGAGCTGGCTCTTGTTGTGTTCTCATTGTTTTTCTAGAGCATTCTGATCGTATTGACCGAGTTATAACCATATATTCTAATTCTAATGTCTTTGTTGTGGCACAGTCGAATGTCGGGTCTAGTGGAATATCTTCGGGAGACATCTTGGATGATGTTGTATGTCGGAGAAGTGGTGTAGGTTCCTACGAACGTGTTGATTGTGGATTGGTTGTGCCAAAGAAGCAATTTTCCAAAAACAAGCAAGCTGCCATGAACAGGTTCAATGACAAGGGTAAAGGGAGAATTGTGTTTTTACTAGATCGCCGTGCTTGCCACCAAAGCATTAAGCTGTCATCAGTCGATATTGTAATTCTGTATGACAGCGATTTGAACCCATACAATGATCTGAAAGTTCTGCAGAAGATCACTATTGGCTCGCAGCATGAGCAGTTAAAACTGTTCCGTTTATATTCAGTATGTACCTTGGAAGAAATGGTTTTAGTTAATGCAAAGCAAGATGTGACTGTTGATGCACAGAATTTAAGCCGTTCCGCAATTCATCAAATGCTTAGATGGGGTGCTTCGTATTTATTCAAACAATTGGCTCAGTTCCATAGTTCCGCTTCATCATCTGGTTCAATCTTTTCTTCTGAGCATTTGGTGAAAGAATTATTAGGTCGGCTGCCTCAGGAAGGTGGAAGCCCTGGTACAAAGAGTTCCTCGAATGTTGTGAAAGTTAGTCAAACTGGAGGAACATATTCTAGTGATGTTTCTCTACCTGGTGAGCTGGAGATGCAGTCAGTTGACGAAGATCTCCCTCATGTGTTTTGGGAAAAACTACTGAATAGGACGACACCGAAGTGGAGATATTTGCCTAATGCATCCTTATCCCAGAGGCTCCGTAAACGAGTTCAATATTTTGAAGGCTCATTAGAAAAGACAGATTTTGACTATGCTAATGTTCCGAAGAAGAGAAGGACGATGTTTCTCCCCGGTACCATTGATGCGGGAGCTCAAAAACCAGTCGTAGAAGATAAAAGAGAAGTTCGCGGTGTAAACAAAGAAGGTAAAAGGATAGTTGATATTAATGTTTCTTCTGCAGCTGATTATATCGAGTGCAGTGAAGTAAATGAAAATTTTCTCTCTGCAGGAGTATCTGGAACTCCAGGTGGTGATTGCTCTCAATTTCTTCCAAGCCCTAAAGTTCCAACTGGTGCTGCTCGTTTTCGTAAAGCTAATGCGGTGTCTAGCATACCTGCAGACTTTATAGTCGAGTCTGATAAAGTACCTGTTCAGCAAGAGTTGGAAGGAGAGATCAGAGAAATCCATCAAAGCTGTAAACAAACGGTTCTTCCTCCTCCCTCTGAGCCTCCATGTCCTGAACCCTTAGTTGAGAACCTGGTAGAGCTAGTAAGTAACTTAACTTCAGGGTCAGCTTTACAGCCTGACAATGGCATCCAGTCTGAACCTCCACATCCTGAATCCCTGGTTGAGGACCAGGTTGAGCTAGTAAACAACTCAGCTTTAAGGTCCGCTACGCAGCATGATGATTTACAGCTTGAAGATGGCATTCTGCCCGAGCCTTCACATCCTGTGCCACCAGCTGAGGAGCAGGTTGAGCTAGTAAACAACTCAGCTTTACCGTCCGCTTCGCAGCACGATATACAGCTAGACAATGGCATTCAGTTTGAGTCGCCACGTCCTGTACCACCAGTTGAGGAGGAGGTTGAGCTTGTAAATAACTCAGCCTTAGGTTCTGCTTTGCAGCATGACTTACAGCTAGATGATGGCATTCGGCCTGAGCCTCCACGTCCTGTACCAGCTGCTGAGGAGCAGGTTGACCTTGTAAATAATTCAGCTTCAGGGTCAGCTTCACAACCTGACAAACAGCTAGACGATGGCATTCAGCCCGAGCCTCCACGTCCTGAACCCCCAGTTGAGGAGCCGGTTGAGCTAGTAATTAACTCTGCTTCAGGGTCAGCTTCACAACCTAACATACAGGTAGAGTCGGTAGACAATGGCAGTCGGTCAGAGCCTCCACGTCCTGTAGCAGCAGCTGCAGAGCAGGTTGAGGTAGTAAATAACTCTGCTTCAGGGTCAGCTTCACAACCTGACCTACAGCTAGACGATGGCATTCAGCCCGAGCCTCCACGTCCTGAACCCCCAGTTGAGAGGCCGGTTGAGCTAGTATTTAACTCTGCTTCAGGGTCAGCTTCACAACCTGGCATACAGGTAGACAATGGCATTCAGTCTGAGCCTCCACGTCCTGAACCTCGAGTTGTGGAGCAGGTTCAGCTAGTAAGTAACTCAGCTTCAGGATCATCTGCACAGCCTATACTGCTAGATGAAGGCATTCAGTTTGAATTAACTTCACATGATGTTGTTGAGCACCTGGAAGCGATTCTTGAACAGCCCATGTCAATTGACACAACGCCAGGTGGAAGTGGTACCTGTGTTTCAGAATCCAGAAGCATGGGTAGTGTCCCAGGTTGCAGTAATCGTCCTCAACAAAGTGCTCCGATGAATTCTTATTGGACTTCTCAGTTTGTGCTTCATCATGAACCTGTGTTGAATGAATCCGCACGAATCCGTAACGAGCAGGACCAAGTTGGGGTATTAATCAACAATTCAGCTCCACAGCCTAGCATCCTCCAGTTGGGACGTAACAATTCCCACCAGGCTGCATTTCTGACACAGCCAGCTACAACTGAGTTGCCTACTTACAATGATGCTCTGCAAGATACAATGCTGCAGCAGTCTACGTTGGTAGACAGATGTGTCGGTGGAAGTGGTACACGTGTAACAGATTTCCGAAGCTTGGGAGTTGTTCCAGACCGCGTTAGTCATCATCCTTTAAATATTCCTCCTTTGACTTATGCTCGGACTTCTCAGACTCTCCCCCAAGGTGACCCTCTTTTAAATGAATTGGCAAGAATTCGCCAAGAGCGAGAGAAAGCTGTGAAATTCCATGACGAAGCGGTTAGTGTTTACAGTACCTTTTCAGTAGTCATTATTCTCTTTGGTGAACTCCTTCAAATCAGTTCTTTCAAATGGATTTTATTTATTTTTAATTCTGTTTTTTTTGTGTGTAGAAAAAGCGAATCCAATTTGATTGTCACAAGGAGGTGCAAGAGATTTATAAAAAGTATAGCAAGCTTGATTATGAAAATGATACTGCATTAGCTCAGACGAAGAATGCAATGGACATGAATTATAGCAAAGTCGCCATGAATGTTATGTTAGCCAAGTATTTAAGGGACAAATGGCAGTGAGGCTAACGGAGCTTCTGGGCCTCTGGATAACTTTCAAAGGTACAGGTCCCTCAACTTTGAGTTCTTCCATGACATTTGAGAAATTGTTATTGGTGTCTATGCGAATTTTGAAAATTTGAGCTGCATTTTGATGGTCATGTGGTGCAGTGATTAACAACAATGATACCAAATAGCTTTGTTCTTCACAAGCAACGATTGGTGTGCGCAGCGTCAGTTAGCTGCTCTCCCAAATTTTGTAAGTCTGTGTAAAAGAGTCTTTTTGTAGAGAAGTGAGCAATGACAAATCCTCAACTCAGATACAGTGAGATTACGGCGTATTTGCTCTGGTCGTACATGCACATAGATAGGTATGTATATACATGTATAAACAGTGTACGAAATTATTATTATCAGGTAAAAATTTATTCTGTCGTATTTCTGGCTCCTTTTTGGTGTCTATCACTCAATTATTTGAACTTGTTCAATGTGCACTTGATGAAACACCATTACAGGCAATCAGTCGGATAATGCTAGAGTTTGACTGTTAGGTGATCAATGATAGTCGTTGTCACAGCACACTGAGATACTGAGAATTACAGCAGCAAACTATAACTTCTGGACAGTAAGCTAGAATGGCCATGGATAAATGCTTATGTAGATGCTGTTAGAAAATTGAGCAAATTTAAGCTCTTATTAAAGAATCATATTATTGGGGCTCTAGGAGGGAGAGGTTTTGGGGGCTATTCCAGGGTCATGAAATAACAAATCCAATAGCCCCTTATCCTTTTATTTTTTAATGTCTAATATACCCTTGATTGAATTAGTGTTAATTAGGGTGATTAAGTAATCTAATTATGATTAGTTTATGAATTAGGATTAATCATTGCAGTAATTTTATGAAAATCAAAAACATTTTTTCATCGATTTTCTTTTTGATTAAGTAGGAGAATTTTGAGGATTTTTTTTTTTTTTTACATTTTTGAAAATCAACCATCTAATATGGTAAAACATATCCTTAAATTATCCAGGATAACCTTATATGTAGAGGATTTTGTTGATTCAAATCGGAAAACATCAATTAAAACTCTAGGTTCTTTGCAGGTTCGGCTGAGAAAACATCAAATCCCAGCCGCAACCGACACTTATCCGGCTGAGATAATTTGTCGACCCAACTGTAAAAAACGTAAAAACGGTTGGGAAATGATAGTGTTCCAAGACATTTTTTATTTACGGCGGGGAAATAAAGAACTCATAGCCGAAATGAAATCATATTTTTGTTTTTAGAACCAGTTAAGGCTGGGTTTTCCCAGCCGTAACTGGTTCTGGAAAAAAAAAAAAAACAGAAAACTAATTTCGGTTGGAAAACCAAGCCGAAGCATATACTTTCGGATGGTAATCTAACAACTCCCAGCCGTAAACACATTCAGAAACTTTTGTTTTTAACCCGAAATTCATAGAATCATATTTTTTAACCATTTAAAAGTAAAAATAAATAGTGGGTTTTCTTAGTTTTTTCTTTTTATGATGATCACCATCTTTATTATGGTCTATGAATGAAAAGGAGAAAGGGAAGATGATAATTTTGGGTTTTCTTTATGATCATCATTCTCATCATGATGGAACCATGATCATCATCTTTATTACAATTTATGAATGAGAAGAGAAGGATGGGGAGAAGATAATAGATTTAGTTTTCTTTTTTTAATGATCTTCATCATGATTTGTAAATGAGAGGAGAAGGAGAAGATTATAGATTTAGTTTTTTTATTTTAATGAATAGTGAAATTTATGCAAGGGTATTTTTGACTTTTTCATATACCCTTGAGTTCCCCTATCCATTTTTCGGTTCCACATAGCATTTTAGCCCCCAAAACCTCTCCCTCCAAGAGCCCCAATAATAGGATTCTTATTAAAACCGACTTCCTCTCCACGAGGGTGGCAGTTCCTGTTTACGAGCACTATTAACCAAGGCAAAGCTACGCCTTCATGGCATAATTGTTGTTAGTATCGGGAACTAACTCGGCGATAGAATCGGCGACAACTCAGTTCCATTTTTTTTCCCTTTTTTTCGAGAAAAGCATTCAATTCTTTTTCGAGAAAAACATTGAAACCAAATTTAGAGACAAATTTCGATTATGCTAAGATGAATTCTACTCGAAGTAACTACCATCTAATGATTAAAAGTACCATTATTTGTAATTAGGTCCAAAAATAAAAATTCAAATTCAAATTCAAATTTAGAGACAAATTTCGGTTCTGCTAAGATAAAATCTACTCTGAAAGAAGATTCATTATCAGTGTTCATCTCAGATGATGTTATTGAAGATTGTTTGAATGAATGGAGATACAGTCTCATTGGAAGGCTAGATTTAGTCAAACTAAAGATGGAAACAGTTGAAGCTTCACTGAGAAAACAGTGGTCTGTAAAAGGTAAATTAACTTATTCCATTAGGTAAAGGTTTCTTCATAATCAAATTAGAGAATGAAGATGATAGAAATTCAATTTGAAAAGGGCTTTGGACTGTTGAATCTCAAACTCTGAAATTAAGAGCCTGGGAACCTAATTTTAATCCAAATAATCAAAAAACTACTTCAGGTTTTGTATGAGTTATGTTTCCTGGTTTAAGCATTGAGTACCGAAAGGAAAATATTATTCTTCAAATGGGTAATAAGGTTGGAAGAGCAATCAGAGTTGATGACAATACTTTGAAAAGGTAAAATGGTTATTATGCAAGTGTTATAGTTGAGGTAGACTTGGATAAATCAATTCCTAGTATGGAAAATTTGAGCAAGCCTTACAAATACCCAAGTTACCTAAGTTCTGTAATCATTGTACAACAATTGATCACTTGGTTGCTGAAAGTTGATTGAAGAGAAAGGAACATCAACAAGAGTCAGTTAAAGAGGTTCAACCTAAAAGGATTTGGAAGCATACATTAAAAGAAGTGCAAATACCTACTATTGGTTTTGATATATGTATGCCCCGAACAGAAAAAGCTCAAGAAACTCCTAAATCAGTTTGTTAGGTGGAGGAAATTTTTGGAGAAGAAGAAAATATTGATGCAGTAGTTCATCCTATATTTCAAATTGGAGAATCTTCTACTTCAGGGAGTTTTCACATCTTACAAGACAAATATGAAGAATTAAAAGAACTTTTAGAAGCTCAGAATACAATTCCAGTTCAACAAATTCTTGAAGTAAGTTTCAATACTCCTTCCATAAATAATATGGTTCAAGTTAAACATCCTATTAAAATTTTAACAAAAAATGGAGTTGTTGATACTCAAAGTTCTAAGGGAGAAATTCTTAAAGATGGTAACAAACCAAAAGCAAAGCTTATCATGAGGAATGTTACTACTAGAAATCAAGCATCTCAAAAATTAGATGTTTCAACAGGTACAATAAAAAACTCAGGAATGAGGGGTCCTTCTTCTCCTCAACATTATTCTAAATGAGAGTTTTATATTGGAATATCAAAGGCTTAAGAAGATCTAAAGCCAAAGATAAATTGAAGAGTTTAGTTAATAACTTTTGTCCCACTTTAATTTGGATTTCAAAACCAAAAATAAGAGTGAATTATGATTCATGTGTAAATCTTAGACTTCATGGAATGAATAAAAAAGTGATACATAATTCTACAACATCTAATAAAGGGAATATTTGGTTATTTTGGAGTGTTTCAATAACAGAACCAGTGGTGGTATCTATTACAAAACAAGCAATAACAGTGGATATTGGTGGTCAATTGGTAACTGGTATTCATGCATATTCTTTAACAATCAATAAAATAAGCTTATGGGAAGAACTAATAAAAATATCAACAAGCAATAAGCCTTTAATGATAATAGGTGAATTCAATGCAGTATTGTCAATGGAAGAAAAGAAGGGAGGAAGAAAACCATTAACTACTGCAATGCTGGACTTCAACAGCTGTATTTAAAATTGTGAAATGTTACAAGCTCTTAAGACAGGGTTATAATTTTTCTGGTGTAATAATAGAGCAGGAAAGAAAAGAATTTTAGGATAGAGCTTTTTACAATGTGCAATAGCTTGAAGCTTATCCAAGTTGGGGATATAAAGTAGGAACAAGAGGTACTTCTGATCATAGTCCACTATTTGGAGCAAATGCTACTCTACCTAAATCATCAAATGTACCATTTAGAGATTTAAAAGTTACAAAGCAGCAATTTCACACCAATCTTTTCTCTCTCATGTACGACTGCTGATGATAATTTTATGGCTACCTGAGCTTCCTCCCGTTGGTCTCTTCTAGCCATTATCCTATGTCGTTTTCCTCCAACGACTAGCTCTAACGATTTTTTTCTGCCGGACCTTTCGCCGGAAATCCCAATTTCTTTGAATCTCTTCTTCTTCTGTGTTCTGATGCTGATCCCCTTAACCAATTTCTAAGTCTTTCGATCCACTATGAGAGATGGAGGAACTAGATGAGCCTTTGATAAGTTAATGGTCTTAGTAGGTGTTCCAACTATGGGACCTGATCTTATTGATGAAGAGCTATTCTCTAAGGTAATGATCTGACTTCTGATCAAGAGAATTCCCACCCACATCATACAAGACATCCCAAATATCATTCAACCAATTGTGGTATTTCAAGGATAAAAAAACCATATGGGAGAGACAGATTTGAAAAAAATATGGAGGTCAAGGTTACTATCAACACTACCAAAGCTCTCAAGTTTGGAGTAGAAGCTTTTGAAACCCCCACACTTTCTCACTGGCTGGAGTGTGCCTATGCTCTTAATGGAATAAAGTTCTGCAAGGTTTGTAGGATCTTAGATCACCCAAGACCACCTTGCCCTGCACCACCAAATCAAAACAACCATGATTATATCCATTTACCAATCCCTCAGCCAGCACCTAAACCCATTACACCTAGATAAAAACAAGTCCAAGTTGGGAAAGATATTATTCATAGACAATATTCTGATGCTGATGTTTCTGCTGTGTTTGAAGTAAAAATGAAAACAACAAAAAGATTGGAACTTGAAAAGTCAATAGCAAACATGGCTACTTCATCCAACAGAAACATCATCTTTGGTGCTCAGCCCCTTGAATCTGAAGTCCAAACCTCTATCACTGAAGCTCAAATCTCTCCTCACCCAGATGTATTAGCCTGTCAATTCAAACACAAAAGGCTAGATTTGGCTAAAAATATAGCTGGAGCTTATAAGAAAAAGCTTCCAAAATGGAAAGATGCTGCAAGAAGTACTACTAACAACAACAACCCTTTAAGCAAAAAGGATGAAGATTCTTATGATGCTGATCTAGCCGCTGCTGAGCAAATTTTTCCAGTCATAAAAAATCCAATCCCCTACCCATTGCATCCCCTTCAAACTTTGGACCAGATAAAAGCAAACTTGGAAGCAGAAGCCTCTAACAAGAAAAAAGCCGCTTGGAAAGCTAAGAAAAAGAATCATATCTTTGAGAACCAAAATGATACTATTCCCAGCTCCTCCTCTAACACTTTCTCTAAATCCAAGAGGAATAAGGTGACTCCCTGCACTTCATCATCCTTCCTTAATAGCTTGGATTTGGTTGATGCTAAGCGCTCCAAGGACCAGACTGCTGAGAACCAGTACCTAAACTCCATGGCTAATGGTTCCTTGGATATCTCTACCGGAACTAAGGTAAGCATTCTCATCTCTCTAACTTACTTTTACTCTCTTATGTGCATTTTGCTTAACAATGAACTTTGGTTGACACAATTACACTATGATAGTATAGCTAGAAGACTCACCTCAAAATATCTTGTTGTCTCCTACTTTTGGCAATTCTTCACATCTCTGGCCTGGAATTTTCAAGGTTTAGGCACAAGGGATACTAAGAGATACCTGAATGATTTGCTTAATAAAATCAATCATGACATCTTATTTTTGTCTGAAACTAGACAAAAGTATGATAAACTAAAGAAAACTATGCATGAGTTAGGAGTCAATAATTACTGGTTTGTCAATCCAGGAGGAACAAGTGGCACAACTGGTGGGTTAGCATTAATATGGAAAGGAAATCTAAATCTAGAAATTTTAGATTGGTCCAAAAACCATATTAATGCTGCCATCAGGAGTGTCAATAATCTTACTTGGTTATTCACTGGTTACTATGGAAACCCCTTTGATACAACTTCCAAGTTGAAATATTGGGACTATACTGAAAACACTGCCAAAGTTCATAAGCTTCCTTGGTTGGTCATGGGGGACTTGAACTTTATCCTACACGATTCTGAAAAATTCAGTTCACACCCAATTGATACCAATGAAGCTGCTGTGTTTAATGCAAAAATTCAAACCTTAGATCTTATTGATCT
Source organism: Papaver bracteatum (assembly GCA_023529315.1). Lineage (NCBI taxonomy): Eukaryota > Viridiplantae > Streptophyta > Magnoliopsida > Ranunculales > Papaveraceae > Papaver > Papaver bracteatum. The sequence goes on along the minus strand of JAJJWX010003719.1, from coordinate 79,664 downwards.
TGGCTTCACTGGTTTCCCTTTCACTTGGTCAAACAAGAGAAAAGGTCATGCCCTTACTGAACAAAGATTGGATAGAGGCCTAGAAAATGACAGTTGGATGGATATTTATCCAAACTCTACTATCAACAATTTGCTAGCCATTGGCTTTGACCACCATCCCATACTTGTCAACACAAATCCTCACTGGAAAAATGGTAAGATTCCATTTAAATTTTTTGGCCCTTGGTTAGATCATGCTGACTCAGGAAAAGCATAGCTGAATGCTGGAACAACGTCATCCAGGCTCTAGTGCTTTCTCAATTGCCAGAAAACTCAAAGATATCAAGCTGAAAATTAGAGTCTGGAACAAGGAGGTGTATGGACACATCAAAACCAACATTGATGAGTACAAGCAACATCTAAACTGGTTATATACTCATTACTTCAGAACTGACAGAGGACAAGCCCTAACTGATGCTAGAAAGCAGCTGAAGAATTGGCAGGACATAGAAAAGAAATTTTGGAAAACTAAGAGCAGGGATCAAGTCATTAAGCTGGGAGACCAAAACACAAATTATTTTCACAGAGCCACTAAAAGTAAAACCAGAAGGAACAAGATAGGCTCTATTCAAACAGAACAACAAGACATTAAAGAGTGCTTCACCAACCATTTCTCTCTTATGGCTACAATTGAAACAACACAACCCTCTACTGAAATCATCAGTCTCATCCCTCAAACCATATATATAGAAGAAAACCTCTCTCTTAACATAAAACCTGAGCCTGCTGAAATCAAAGCCATTGTTTTTGGTATGGCAAATAACAAGGCACCAGGCCCTGATGGGTTCCCACCAAACTTATTTAAACTTAACTGGGAAATTATAGGAAAGGACATAGTCTCTATGGTCCAACATTTCTTCTTATCTGGTCATCTATTGAAGGAAATAAATGCCACTTTTATATCTCTCATACCCAAAACTGATAACCCCACTACTCCTAGCCAGTTTAGACCTATCAGTCTTTGCAACACCGCCTACAAAATCATCTCCAAACTCCTATCCCAAAGGATGAAACCTCTGTTAAACAAAATCATATCTCCCTACCAATCTGCTATTTGACAATATTGCTATTGCCCATGAAATCAAACACTCTATGAGATCTATTAGAGGAAAGAAAAGAAACAATGGCAGTATGGGAATAAAAATTGATATGGCAAAGGCTTTTGACAGACTGGACTGGGGATTCCTAATAACAATTATGAAGAGAATTGGTTTTGATGATCACTGGTGCACAAGATCTTCCAATGTGTATCAACATCTACATCAACAGTTCTCATTAATGGGTCACCTGATAAATTTTTTAAACCCTCAAGAGGTCTCAGACAAGGAGACCCCTTCTCTCCTTATTTGGTTCTATTTTGCATGGAATCTCTCTCAAGGAATCCTCTGCATGCTGAGGAAAAGGGCATCATCAATGGAATAAAAATAAGCAAAGCTGCCCCTCCCATCAGTCACCTTCTCTTTGATGATGACTGTATGATATTCTGCAAAGCTAATCCAACAGAAGCTCAAAATATTATGCAACTCCTTCAGAATTTTGGAAGTTGTTCTAGGCAACTAATCAATTTTCACAAATCTGGAGTCTTCTTCAGCAAAAACACAAGGCCAGAGCTCATACCTCAAATCAGTAACAATATGGGAGTCCAAGTCCTTCATCTTGATGATAAATACTTGGGATCTCCTCTGTTTACTCATAGAAGAAAAATCAAATCTTTCAAGCTTGTAGTTGAAAAAATGAAACTAATACTCACATGATGGAAACACACCCCACTAAACCCCGCAGGCAAAGAGTTTATCATCAAGTCTGTTACTTCTTCTGCTTATATCTACCAAATGAACTGCCTTAAGATCCCAAAGAAAAACTTGCAAGGACATCAACAACCTTCAAAGAGATTTTTTTTGGGGAAAAAGTATAGAACACCCCTCTGGGTATTATCATAAAGCCTGGACAGCTGTTTGTAAGCCAAAAGAGCTAGGAGGCCTGGGATTTATGAACATGGAATTATTCAACAGTGCAATGATCATCAAGATATGTTGGAGGCTTGAACAAGATAAGGACTCTCTATGGTACAAACTCTTGGATGCTAGATACCTCTTAGGCAGAAATGCCCTCAGCATGGATACAAAATCAAAAGATGGAGATTCTTGGATATGGAAAGGAATTCTAGAAGGGATAAGAAATATTCAACAATACTTCTCTTGGAGAATTGGTAATGGCAGAAGAATTCAAATATGGGATGATATCTGGATCCCAAATACCCACACAAGACTACGAAAACCTCAACATTTCCCTCACCACATTAACAAGCTAATTTATTTATTTCTGCCTAATGGAAACTGGGATGAAACTCAAGTATCTAATCTATTCAGTATTGAGGAAGCATCTACGATTATAAACCTGAAGACTCATCCAAATGAAGAGGACAAAATCAGTTGGACCTTCAATGATACAAGAGCTTTTTCTGTCAAAGAACTGTACAAGGCTAAAACTGACCATCTCTATAGAAATGATACCCAAACTGGCAATTAGGATGCTCTCTGGGATATGGATGTAGCACCAGTTATCAAAATCTTCATTTGGAAGTGTGCTCATGAAATTTTCCTCACAAATCACTACAAAATTAATCAGCTTTAGCCACGCTACATATTCGTGGCTATAACTCAAAAAACCGTGGCAAAAGATGAATTGCCACGGCCACTCCGCCGTAACAAATTGTCCAATGGCTAAAAGTTTTTGCCACGGTTTTTGCTGCCTAGCTATTGGCTCCAGATTATTTGCCACGCATTAGCTGTGGCTAGTTAGTAGATTCTGATTCACACGTTTTTGTCAATTACCACGAGAATATACGTGGCTATTGGTTCAGCTAGCTAGTTTCCACGATACTCTGATAGAAGGGAATTTCAATAGAATTTTGGAACTTAACAGTCTCAAATGGAGCTAAAAGACAATTTAGTACTACAAGAAATTCCAAAACATCATTCATTCAAACAAATATTTATAAGGTCATAATTCATACATCCAAACAACAAGAAAAGCTAAATAAAAATAGAAATGTAAGTCTAATGTTAACTTGTTGAGTTTCCATCGAACAATCTAATTTAACATTAAAAATTAAAATTAAAATGAGTAATCAGATGGATGATGAAGCATTCCTTCGCTTCCAATGCCCATCAACAAGTATCTTCCGACACAGAATTCACTTCCAATGCCATTTAGTAAAACCTGCAGCATAAAATAAATACAGTTACACATCAATGTAAAATCAACACAAAAACAAGATACATACATATAAACCTTATCTCTTAAACACTGCTAAGAAACCATGTGCAGATTGGTATACATACGAAGTTAACCACGTAGACTATCAAGTCTCAAACTTTAAAATAATGGATAACGAGGTAAATAATAGCTACAGAGTTATGTTTAACTATTGCAATGACATTCTAAAACCATAACATACTATTAAGTAAAAACCAAGTAAAAGAGGCATCGGAAGCTCCAATCTGGGTATTTTGGTAGCCATGGTCCATCTAAAACGAAAGTTTTTGTACATGAAACATATTTCATTTCATTGAATTCACATCCTACAACTCTTAGGAAGACCACTTCCTGTGTTGTAATACAGATTCTATAACTTTAATCCTACAACTACCACCAAATATACATATGTGATCAGTTCGTATCACGCATTAATAATAACCAATAACTAAGGTGTTTTCTTTAAGTTAAGGCCTGCCAATAGTTATATTTGTGTTTCATATGTAATAAACAATATCTAAGTGTGTAATAAATATGGATCCATAAAGTAAACACACTGAGTAGTATGCACTTTGAATCCATGAAGTCCACCACAGCGTACCTTAATAATTGTGAAAGCACAGCTTGCACCATGTGCTGAAAATGAAAATCCAGAGGGAGATAAGTGATGTCACTGGAAAAATAACGTAGTGAATAGAGTGACGGAAAATTTAAGAAAACGAAATATACAATTTAGTTACGAGAGACTGAAATGGATATAAAAATTTAACCCTTTCCTTCAATAAAATCCTGGGTGCCATTGTTTACTACTTTACATCCAATAGCTTTGGCAGAATTTAGACGACGTACATGATTTTTATTCCTTCTTAATGGTTTAGTACCCTTTTAGCATCGATTCGTCGATAGTCCCAGGGACTTCCACATTGATAAGTTTACCACACTAAAAGGTAGTAGTCCATTGAACACTATTAAGTTCATTGGAACAAAGCAGATATATAGCTTGTCGTTCATGTCAAATTCAAAATATGATCAAGGAAACCGATGGAAGGTGAATGATTTCATATGGATCCTTATCTACTTTAACACTACGTATTTTCAAAATCACAGAACACATCAGTCAGATAAAAATCAATAACCGGTGAAGTTGGGAACTGCACAAACACTAGGACGATAGAAAAACTAATCTAAGAATATCTCGAACAAAAGAAGAAGACGCTGATACAACCTTGCAGCTGGAAAGACACCCATCATCTGATTGAATGGTCTGAATGGTGAACCTAATTCAAAGCTTATCTGCTGCTGACCAAGATCCTTGAGATCGGAGGAAAATTTTGCATAATGATAAGGATAAAACCTGTAAAATATGAAAATTGATAGATAGAAAAATTATCATAAAAAGCCTCCATCTTTCGCAACTTCGAAGAGATCATAAGTCAAAAATCTACAGGAAAGCAATTCTCTATAAATAGATCTTAATTAGACGAGGTAATTGTTGATATAAACATACATGATTTTCAGATTCACCAAGTGTATACAATATTCTCATAGCCAGCATAGAGAAAGGTAGATAATTTATTTGCACCACCAACACCCGTCCTAGCATCTGTATGTGCTAGCTTGCATTTTCAAATACACCTAAGAAGTGATGATTAACTAATTTTAATTCCATTTCTAAAAATAGAAAATGTTAACAAAAAGAAAAAAATTGAATAATTCATCTGTAACGTCAGAGTAGAACTCTTAAACCTGGACGATATACCTACCAGTCTCATATTAGAATCCTCAGATCTCAATTTCTACCTGATGTTCTACTTTTACCAAACTAATATCTACCTGCAAGTTAAAGACAAAGCTTAGCTGAATACAACCTAAGAAAATCGATTGAATTAAAATCTCAGCACAAAATGAGTTATAAAATCAAAATCCCATTAAATGAATTCCTCTGAAAACTAACAAATTGATGATTCAATTCAATTAATCCAAGAGGAATTTAAATTTTCTCACCTTTAGAAAGATTTCAAAATAACCTCTTGATTCGAACTCCCATTAGATTTAACCAAACACGAACTTATCTTCATCCATAAGATTTTCACTAACAATCCCTAGTTTCGACACCAGTAAATCTTCTAACCTTGCATTTCTCTGATCTCTTCTTAATGAAGAAATTATTTGATTTCTTTGCCAACCTGCATCAGTATCAAAGGCATAGTTTAAATTGAAGAAGATAAACTACCACACTATAGAAAAATGTATGCACGAATTAAAATTAGGAGGTACAAGATAAACTAAAATACTACTACAAAACCCTAAGTTCAGAAAATCAAAATAATGAACTACATCTACAAAAACCCTAATTCATGGTAGGATTTCCTTTTACGTAGAGAGATTTGAAGTATGGGTGTTTCTTTTTATCTGAGATACATGGTCGAAGAAAAAGAGAAGAAAAATAGTTAAGGGGAATTGGGAGTGGGGAGTTAATTTTTATTCTTAGAGAAACGTGGGTTGTTCGTGTCACTTGGATTAGCTACGGCAGTACATTTTATGGCGTAACAAAAAGTCCACAATACCCACGGACCCACTGGGCCGTGACTAGAGGCCAATCGGTAGATTCATCCCTTATAAAACTTGAATCGTGGCAAATTATCATTAGGTCGTGGAAAATGAGATATCTATTTGCCACTAGTATCAATTAGGTGTGGCAATATGTGATCAATAGCCACGGATCCTTAAATTCGTGGCAATAGGGTCGTGGCAAAAACTCAGTAATTTTGTAGTGAATACAACTAGCATCCTTCACTACATAGATCCTCTATGCACTATTTTCAATAGTGGGGAAGAAGAAACTATGTCTCACATGTTTTTTAACTGCACCACTGCTGCTATGGTGTGACAGGAAATTCTTGGCAATTCTCATACGCTATTTGATAACAACATTATCTTTATAGACTGGTTGAACTCCTGGTTCCAACTGGGAAAAATTGACTGCAACACATATGCCACTACTTGTTGGTATATTTGGAAAGCCAGATGTGATTTTATCTTCAAACACATCCAGCTTCATGTGGGGAATATTGTCCTCAGAATTAAGCAGCATATGTGCAATCACAACATAATTCATGTTATACCTGACCATATCCTCAACAATTTCCCTCTCTTACCAGAGGAAGTTGTTCTTGATCTGGAACATGGAAATCCATTTACAATTGGAATGTTGAAGGAATACTTGGGAAGCATATACATATATGCACCATTTATGACTCTACCAACTATATTTATCACAATACTCTAATTATGACAGATTTTGCAGGAAACACAATTGCTTCAAGAGGATATACATGATACTATGGAGAAAGGGGAGTCACAGGAGGAGCAGACCTAGCCTTCCAATGGGCCTTTGAGATGAAGCACACCAACATAGCCATATCAATCGAGTCAATGAACATCTTAGATAAATTCAAACTCCTCTACACTGAAGCTGCCAAAGGGAGATTCCACCTACCTTACCATGTAAGAAGCACAACCCAAGCAAACCAGAATGGCATTACGGACATCAATCCCATATCTTTTATGTTATTAAACCTTAATCTTATTACCCGTAATCAAAATATGGAAACCTTTCATTTAGCTGTTTTATGTAAAAACAAGTTTGGCAGGATGAGTGGTTCCCCCACATCCAGTGCCAACAACAACTTAGTGTACTTCTCTTAGTGCCTTTCTAGGCCTAAGGTTTTCTTAAAAAAAAAAAAAAGATCTTTAAAAGTTTGGATGACTCATGAAGATTTTTAAAAAAATTATTGCAGAAGCTTTGAAATTTGAAGTTAGTGGAAATCCAGGTTTTATTTTTCTTTCAAAATTGAAACATCTCAAAGTAATAAAAATTAGGTGATATTTATGATTTTTTTTTTCATGTCAAAGTTGAAACATCTCAAAGTTAGTGGAAATCCAGATTTCCTTTTTTTCTATTTTATTTTTTATTTTTTAAGGGTTACCTTGAATGTAAATAGGTGATATTTATGATTTTCGCTAACCATATAAGACGATAAGTGGAGTTTCTTTGTTGGAATTTCTATCGGTTTGAAAATTTCACCAATTTCGTAAGGAAAACTTGAGTTTTCATAACCGAAATTTTCACCAATTCCATTTAGTGATGATCGAAATATCAGTTTGAGAATTTCACCAATTTCATAAGGAAAACTTGAGTTTTCATAACCGAAATTTTCACCAATTCCATTTAGTGATGATCGAATTTTTTTGTAGAGGTGATAATTAGAATATTTTTAGAGGTGATTATTGATTTTTTTTTTTTTTTTGGATCAATCAAACTTGACCGTTTGATTTGGAAATCTGAAAATGATAATTGGAGTTTTTTCATATAAAGTTTTTTAAGACAATAATTCAACCATCTTGGGTACCAATATACTATGACTTTTGTACCACTACTGGTTGTTAGCTGCTGCATTCACTTTTTTTACCACTAGGCAACAACTTGTCCCTTCAAAATTTATTGCCATCAAATGTGAACTTAATAATATCTTGGGTAAGGATACGCTATCGAGTATCGCGGGTCATCTCTACATGTGAATGAATTATTGACTGAGAAACTTCCACGAAGTTTACAGCTATTCACCACAACTTGTGATCAGTATTCGTTCATTACGGATATCCTATCTATATGCATATCGCTGAACTCATAATATATTGCAACTTAACTCTTTAACTAACATATCAATTTCAAGTATTATTATTTCTGCTATTTGTGCTCTTATTGATTTCTAAATCTTCAGAATAAATAAATAAATTTCAAGTATCTTACTATGGCAATGGAAAGGATTCTCACTAATGGCGTAACAGAAATATTAAAGAAATTAATTCCTGTTATTGGTGAAGAAATAAGGCTGGCATGGGGTGTCAAAGATGAATTGAAAAAGCTTCAAAAAACTTTGGAGATGATTCTCGCCGTCATAGCTGATGCAGAAAGGAGGCAGGTGACGGAAGATGCTGTGAGAGTTTGGTTGAGATGGCTTAAAGATCTGGCTTACGATGCTGACGATGTGATGGACGAGTTCGCTTATGAAGCCTTACGCCGGGATCAAAGAGGGGACCGATCCAAGCATAAGTCACACGATTTCTTTTCGTGTTCCAACAATCCTCTTGCTTTTGCTTTCAAGATGGCCAAGAAAATTAAGAATATTAACGGAAGATTAGATGAAATTACTAAAGAGATGAACAGGTTTGGCCTGCAAAGTACTACACCTGGTAATACTACTATTGCTTACGGCGAAAGTAGTGTGAAAAGAAGTCGGTCTACCACATCATTTTCAAGCGAGCCAGAAATTTTAGGAAGGGAAGATGATAAAAATCAAATTATAAATATCTTAACATCATCATCAACATCTTCTGCTACAAATTCTGAAAAAGTTTCTTTCATTTCCTTGGTGGGAATGGGAGGACTTGGTAAAACGACACTAGCGCAACTTGTCTACAGAGATTACTTCATACAAAAGCAGTTTGAGCCAAAAATGTGGGTCCATGTATCGGAATGTTTTGATGCGAAAACCATCTTAGTAAACATTATGGAGTCCATCAGCAAGACCAAATCTCATTCCGTGTCCAATTTGGATGTTCTAGTGAATGAAGTTAGAGAACAGCTACATGGTAAGAAATATTTGCTAGTACTTGATGATGTATGGAACGACGATGATCAGGAGCAATGGGAGATACTCAAATCTGCCTTGGTCGTTGGGGCTCAAGGGAGTAAAATTTTGATCACAACACGTAAAGATCAAGTTGCATCTATTGTAAGGGGTACTTCTCCACCGTACAAGTTGGGACTACTACCTGATGCTGCATGTTGGTCTATGATCGAGCAAAGAGCCTTCTCTCCTGGTGGCGCACCAAGTACTCAAGAAATGATACACATAGGAAAGGAGATAGCCAAGAAATGTTGCGGTTTACCACTTGCAGCAAAATTTCTGGGAGGTCTACTACATTCAAAATACAAAGAATCGGAATGGATAGGAATTCGAGATGATGACATTTGGAATTCACCTGAAAATCAAAGAAAAATCTTACCGGTTTTAAAATTGAGCTATTACAACTTACCATCTCATTTGAAACAATGTTTCTCGTATTGCTCAATCTTTCCTAAGAATTGGGAGATCAATATTGAAACTTTGGTCCATCTTTGGATGGCAGAAGGATTTCTTAAACAGTCTGATAGAGAAAACGAAAGATCAGTTGAAGATATTGGGCGTGATTATTTCGAAAGTTTGGCGTGGAGCTCCTTCTTCCAAAATTTTGAGTCGAACCTTGTAGGTGACATTGAGACGTGCAAACTGCATGATCTTGTGCACGATCTTGCGGAAGATGTTCGTGGAGAATATGAAGTGGTTTCACTCAAGGTAAGTAAGCTCAAAGATGTTTCTCAAGTTCGTCGGTTACAGATAGAATTGGATGAGGGCATATCAGCAACATCTCTGAAATGCTTAAGTAATTCAAAGAAGTTGCGGGCACTCTTTATCCCTGAAGGTTCTAAGCTGGATCCTTTTATATTCTTAGAAAATAATCATCACTTGCGTATCTTACATGTGGGTCTTGGACATCTTGGTTCACCAAGTTATAGTGCTCGTCCAAAGTGGCGTTCTTTGAGTGTTAAGCTAAAACATTTAAGGTACCTCCGCCTTACCCATCTTAATCTTCGTGAAGTTGTTTATGATCAGTCCATCGGTACGCTTTACAATCTGGAGACCTTGGTATTGAGTCAAATGGGTATTAATGTTCAATTTCTTCTTACCAACATTCAATCATTAAGAAAACTCAGATATCTTGAAGTCTCATATACGTATATGGTAGAATTACCTGATCCCGTCACAAGTCTTTCTAATTTACATACATTGGATCTCACTAATTGCGAATTAAAAGTCATTCCTGACTCAATCTCTGGTTTGAAAAATCTTAGTTTTCTAAATTTGTCAGTCAACCCTTTTGAGAAATTACCTGCTTCAGTCGTCACCCTCTCCAATTTAAAAGCCTTACCAGAGTCTGTGAGAGGTCTTGCTAGATTGAGGATATTTGACTTCAAAAAATGTCCATTACTTGAAGCATTGCCCGAAGATATCGGAACATTAACTCAGTTAAGATACCTTATCTTAGAGGGTACTCAGATCAACGTATTACCAGAGTCTTCTTCTAACCTCAACAATCTTGAGTATGTGGATCTTTCCAACTGTGATGTTCCCAAATATGTCAAAAATTGGACAAAACTTAGAAAATTTTCTTCCAGAACGGGGAATATATTGGGTGCAGGCGAACTCATTTTCCTTGAAACCTTGCGTTACTCGGTCCCGAAAAAATATAATGTAAATGAAGCTGAATGCAAAATTGGTATTGAAGAGTTGAGAAATCTAAACTTTCTTGAGTCGCTATCTATTTGGGATCTTCAAAATGTGGAAGACCCAATGGATGCCGAGAGAGCAAATTTGAAAGGAAAACAGAATCTACGTATATTATGTCTACATTGGGATGAAATGCCGGGGTTGTGGAAATCTTCTCGTTATCTTGAAGTATATGAAGCTCTCCAACCTCCCACTGGTTTGAGGGTGTTGGTGATACAGAACTTCAGGGGGCGGGTCTTCCCGGATTGGATGTGTGTTCCATCTGTTCTTCCAAACTTGGTGCGGCTGGATCTTAGAAACTGCACAGGAATAAAAACACTTCCAGATTTTGGTGGATTTCCTTCATTAACTGAACTCAATCTTACTGATATGCACCTTCTAGAAGAATTGTGTTATTCATGTGCTTCTCTTCAGGATCTGTGGATTATTGGCTGCAAAAGTTTAAAAGAAATCCCTACGTTTCCTTCTCTGATGAGATTGGAATTAAAGAGGGTCGACCACAAGTTAGTATGGTCAGTTGGGAGAAGCCAGACATCTCTCACGGAGCTATGGTTGAAGAATATTGAGGATCTTATATACTTCCCAGTAAGCATACTCCAAAACAATTCTAATATTCATAATCTGATAATTAAAGGGTGCAATCAGTTAAAAGGCTTTGGTGTAAATGAGGATGCACTTCTTTTCAAAAACACAATTCTTGGGTCTAAATTTTACACTAGATCTCTTCAGCAATTGTCTTTGATTGATTGCGCAGTTCTTAAGTTTCTTCCAGATTTACGAGAATGGACTTGTCTTCTGAAATTATGGATCTTCAATTGCCCAAAACTGAAGGAGTCTTTAAACTATGATCTCAAATCCCTCTCCTTTCTTAAGAGACTGTATGTTGATTTTATTCAAAGAGACGAGGAGCGAGGAGATCCATCTACTGTTAAGGATTTGATTAATTTGATGAACAAGTAGCATGTACTCTACTCATAGTTTCAATTTTGCGTCCTCAATTGTGAAATTCTATTACCTTGTTCAAGACTTTAACAGGTAATTGAATTCAGTATAATTGAATTCATTCTCCACCATTGATTTAAATGGTCAGTTTACTAAGATTTTGTATCACAAACATTTGGTTTCTGTCAATTTGTAAACATTTTGCATGAATGACTTCCGTCATTGAATTTCAGTGGCACTCCCTGTTCTAGGCCAGATTGTACTATATATCGCTTTGGAAGCAATTATTACGATTTATTGTTTGAATGTAGTTTTTCCGTCTGATTTCGTTTGGTTATTTTGGACGCAGCAGAGCCGATCCATCACATTAAGGGATGAAATATAGTAGAAACTCTATAAATTAATGCTGTCAGGACCATCAAAATTTATTAATTAAACAAGATACTAATATTAATTAAATTCCTTTAACAATAAAATAATCATACAGAGCTTGTGGTTGGTAACCTAGCGACAAGCTGCGCTCCAACACCTCTTTGAATAGCTATGCCTAATCTATAAAAAATAAAGCTTCCTAAGAGTCAACTAGCATCATTGCTCATCAAGCAATTCCGTAGACGCTTGAAAAAAACAAGAGTGTCCTCACTGAGTTCCCCTAAAGTAGAGAAAGCCAGAACGCGAAACCCGAATACATGTGCATCACACTTGTCCAAATATATGGCATGTTTGCGAGCAACAACACTAGTGATAGCCTTCCCAGGAGCAAATGAACGAACCCCATCACCAGTGAAAGGGGAGACACCTGTGACATCCATAGAAACATCTTGCCCGTTTTCCCAGTTAAGAACAAGAATATCAGCAGGTTTAAGATCTCTACCATCATCTGTCTGAAGGCCAAGGGAAGCCTCTTTGTGCGCGGATACATTGGATTTGTAGCAAATGTCGAAGATAACATCACGTACAACATCATGACGAAACTTGTACCCAATATCCTTGGCACAATGGAGTGCATGATCCCCAAAGATGTCCATAGGTTTGCTGCATCTAGGACATAAACTGTTCTCAACGAACATAGGAATGCCAAGGCGATAACAAAGTAGAACTCTAAATTGTCTCGGGCCAAGGAACTGGTTAAGCCCACTAATAGGTACCGCCAGGAGGTAGTCTTGAGCATGCTTAACACGATTGCATTGCCATAAGATGGAATTTCTTTCAGACATGGGAAATTGGTCTGGGATTTGCTTCTTAACTTCATCAAAATAGACCACTACCAGGGAATGCATAGAAGAGGGGGGGAAGAATCATCGACACAGCAAGAAGATGGTAATCCACATACCTGGGTGAAGGTCTGAAGAGAACAAATTACCAAGGATCACTTTCTGCACAAAAGTAATCTGTCTCTGAGAAGCGAGATAACAAAAAGTACGAGTGTCCGCCATGGTGTAGATACCAAGTCCACCATCTCTGATAGGTAAAGTAGCTAATCTTTGCTGTAAGGGAACAAAACCCACACCATCAACAGTAATTAAGAGTCTCGGATATTGGAATAACTGATCGTCGAAAAGATCGGTAGCAGGTTGAAGAGCAACAGGATTGGTAGTTCGCATTGCAAAGTAAAGTCTAGACACTCCAGTGCAACTGCGATGTAAAAGCATCTCACTTTGAGGATCCCTGAGTTTCTTGATCTTCTCCATCAGTTGAACAGTCTTATGCACCCTGCTATAATTAATATTTTATTAACTTATAGATAAATTTCATATCACAAGTTTAGACAAAATTAATGCTTTGGTCATTGTAATTAGACTTTGATCAACAGACAACACAAGTTTAGACAATTTGGATGAACATACAGACAGTAAAATCACTCAAGACTTACAAAATTTGATCAAGAAGTTGGCCTATCGCAATTCAATAAATGTCGAAGATGTCCTAAATTATCCGAAAGAAAATGAAGTTACACAGTTGTTGACTGATGAATAAATAATCGAGAGCGTTATGGGAACTGATAAAGATGTGGAAGAAGATAATGAAAGTTCTACGATAGAGCCCCCTTCACGAAACGAGGTTATTAAAGCAGCAATCACAATGAATAATTTCTTGCTGAGCTATGAGAAAACAACACCAAAAATTCTTACAATGATATAAAAATTAGAGATGAAATTCAACGTGATATTGATTTTAGAAGAAGAAAAAAACATAAGATAGTTAAATCATTTTTTTACAAAAAATCTTCGTAAATCATTAATGTATTGAATATATATACGCATTATTAATTTATATTTCATCTGGTGTCTACGTAGGTAATAAAAAATGTATTATCTTATAATTTTAGCGAATTATTAATTTGGCACGTTGTCCCCGACTCGGAACCGGCCAAAAATATTATTTAAAAGAGATTATTAAATAATAGAGTATTAATTAAAAGAGTTTCTAGTATAACAAGATCAAGAACCAAACTAGCTGCTTCATCTTCTTACTGTGAAAGATTCAGTTGTATGAATGAAGAGAAAATTATGAGTTTGTTGTTGATTTTATTAGGCCTCCCAACCTCTTAATGTGAAGGCACCCATTCGGAAATCGCAATTGTGGGTTTGGCACATAGCCTTGTGTTTATAGGTGAAAATGGTTTCTGCTGATTTTGGTAATTGCGGGTGTGAAGGTAAGAAACTGTTTAAACCCTAAACAATGTACTACAAGGGAGTACTTTAGATTCGAGAGATCAATATATACAAGTCCGGCCTAAACCAAGAAATGGCCGTTCCAGACTTGCTTCGGTCACAAAGAGGTGGAGAATGGGTTGGTTTTGGGGAGGGAAGCAAGGAGAGTGGTGAGACCAGAATAGTTGATTCTGGAAGAGCAGTTGGGTTTCTACGACTTGTTATCAGAAAGGTAAGAGAGCTCACGAGGATAGCTAGCAATTAAGTATTTCTGAGTGTTGTCTTGTCCGAATGAACTTGTTTTCCAAATGGAAATAGGTAATACCTATTTATACAAGTCAAGGTAGAAACATACCCTGGTCTCATTAAGGAGTGGGGAAGTAAATGTGAGGAGGTGGTAACCGTATGCATTGACTTGATGTCCCATAAAGTGGTTAACACATGAAATTGGTTTTCATGAAACTGTTAATGTTATGGAATTGATGTTCATAAAGTTTGTTAACTCACGACTTTATGTCCCATGAACGTTTCCCACATAACTCCCATATTTACTAGGCGCCTCACCCTTATGACACTTCCTTATGAGGGGCGTAGTGTACGCCGCACGCTTTAGACCACCAAACCAATACTCAAAGAGAATCCTCCTGTTTGTGTTAATGTCTCGAATGTTTTGGAAAACATGTAAAACGTTGTTGTGTGTTGGCAAATCGATCTTGGGGAACGTGCTATCCAGGTGACTTCGACGGTTGAGATGTTACATCTTGAGAGGAGGGGCAACCGTTGATCGTTGCACGCCTTTGTTTTGGTAGCCGCGTAGTGAGGTCCAACAGGGTGGCATGGATAGGGTATGTTTATACTTGGCATGAGGAGCCAAGGGTTTTCCATGGGCGTATGGAAAAGCTAGGGCCAAGGAGAGGGCGCTTGGATTGGCATGTTGTGACTAGCATGGATAGATCCAAGGAAAAGTGCGTTTGGCATGGCGCGGATATCTTGGCTAGGTTAGGTTTGGCTTGTCTTGTGGGGCCAAGGGGTATCCATGGGCGCATGGCGTGATTAGGGCCTAAGGAAAGGGAGTTTGGATAGTCGTGGCGTGACTAGCACGACTAGGGCCAAGGCATGGTGCGGCTAGCTTGGCTAGGTTTGGTTTAGCTTGGCATGTGGGGCCAAGGGGTAGCCACGGGAGCATGGCGTGACTATCCTGGACTAGGCGCGCGACGAAGCTAGGGTTTCGGGTCAAAGGTCGTGAGGGAACTTTAGACGGCCATGATTTTCTCCTGGGATTGAAGGGAAACCGTTGATTGTCGCCTGGCTTCACTTTGGTAGCCGCATGAGGAAGGCCAACATGATGGCGCGACATGAGGGTCCATGGCAATACATGTCTGGCATGGCGCGACTAGCTTTGCCAGGTACGTGACCAAGCTAGGGTTTTGGGCCTAAAGTCGTGAGGGGAATTTAGACGGCCAGGATTTGCTCCTGGGATTGAAGGGAAACCGTTGATGGTCGCCTGGCTTCACTTTGGTAGCCACATGGGGAAGGATAGCATGGTGGAGCGACATGAGGGGCCATAGCGAGACGTGTTTGGAATGGCACGGCTAGATTGGCTAGGTAAGTGACCAAGCTAGGGTTTTGGGCCTAAAGTCGTGAGGGAACTTTAGACGTCCAGGATTTTCTCCTAGGATTAAAGGGCAACCATTTAATATCGCCTGGATTCACTTTAGTAGCCGCATGAGGAAGGCCAGCATGGTGGAGCGGCATGAGGGACCATGGAGATCCATGTTTGGCATGGCGCGGCTAGGGCCAAGGTAGGGGCATTTGGCTTGGCTTGGTGTAACTAGCATGCATAGCTAGGGCCAATGCAGAGTGCGTTTGGCATGGTGCGGATAGCTTGGGCTAGGTGTGGATGGCATGATTTTCCATTGGCACAAAGTTGCGGCTAGCATGGTTGGCATGCTTTGGCGTGGTTCATGTGGATGGCATGATTTGCCATTGGCATTGAGGTTTGGCTAGCATGGTTGGCATGCTTTGGCGTGGTTGGTGTGGATGACATGATTTTCCATTGGCACAGAGGTGCGGCTAGCATGGATGGCATGATTTGGCGTGGTTGGTGTGGCTAGCATGATTTTCCATTGGTACGGAGGTGCGGCTAGCATGGTTGGCATGCTTTGGCGTGGTTGGTGTGGATGACATGATTTTCCTTTGGCACAGAGGTGCATCTATAATGGTTGGCATGCTTTGGCGTGGTTGGTGTGGCTGGCATGATTTTCCATTGGCACAGAGGTGCGGCTAGCATGGTTGGCATGCCTTGGCGCGGTCGGTGTGGCTGGCATGATTTGCCATTGGCACACATGGGAATTAGGGTTTGGTTCGTTGTAACCCTAATTTTGAAAAATATACACGGGTAATTATTTTAGAGACATATTAAAAGTTTCAGTAATTGTGCCTAGTAAATGCTTATTGCTTTAAATGTCGTGACATTATTGTCTACTAGGGTTTAGTGTTTTACGATTTTAACCCTAAACTAAAAACCACCATCAACATTAAGTCCCCTGCTTAGCTCGGAACAGGTTCCTTGTTGCGAGGTAAGCATATGATGGTGACAGACGAGGACAAAATCGAGGTGTAAATCATTGCAAAAATGGTCAGGAGAATCCGACTAACCTTTTTGAGTGGTAAAGAGAGTTTTGGCTTGCGGCCTTGCGTATGTTGTACTTAGAATGGAGACCGTGGAGCTGTGAGGAGAAAGTTACCATCTTGGTCTGGTCATACACCTCCAAGGTGAGGCGGCGCCTTTGTGGATGGCAGAGCAAGTGGACGGCTTGGCTCGAAGGGCCAAGAGGTGGCGTGGTCCTGGCTGCGACAATGGCATGGTGAAATGAGTAGGGGCGACTAGGCGTGGTGGGTCCGCAGTGATGGAACGAGGTCTTGGCTGGATCCGTGGCAGTGGCTAGGTGCAGTGGGGCCGCGGTATGGAGCGAGTTATTGGACGTGGAGATTGGCCTTTTCTTGGACCGGTTTCCTCTTTTTCCTTCTCGGCTCAAAATAGGAAATCCTTTCTTTGTTCAAACTCCCACGTACCATGTGTATATAAAAGGAGGGCCAACTTCTCTCTATTTTACTTCTACTTATTCCTCCTAGCCATGTGATAGTAGTAAAGCAGAGTGGACTAGTGAATCCCAGGTACGCCTTCCAACACTTCTCTTTAACTTCTTCTCCTTTTTTTTTTCCTGGTGTAAACCCTAGTTGTAGGCGCACCTTTTCATGACCCTGTGGAAATATTGGCGTGAATCTTAGGTATTTTTTGCCCTAGCTTGTCAGAACACTTAGGCATGGATACCACAGTAATGTTGACCGCCCTTGCAAGGTAGGCACGTGATAGCAATGGCCCTGTCTTCTCACGAAACCCTATCTTTTTAGGGGTTGCTCCTCGTTTTGGTGTGGCCGTGTGTACGGTTTCCCTGGTGGGTCATTCCTCCTCGGTTGGAAAAGAATTATATGCCATAGGGTACGGGCTTGAAACAAACTGGCTCGCGTCTTGGGTGAAAATAATTTTCGTGCACCTTCTGTAATAATATCCCTTCGCATTGCTCTATTGTAGTTGTTTGAGAAAATCTTCGTTATGATGTCACTTGAGGAGAGTTCTGCTGTACTGAAAGACGTTTGCAATTCCAAACCAAATGTAGATGATGAATTCTTCACCACATCGTCCACGGTTAGGAGAAATCATCCCAGATATGTGTCGATCCTTCTGACTGACTCGGAAAGCGAAGGGGAGGATCGATCGGTTCGGCTAGGAGGCGTAATAAGGTTTTGCCTTCAGATGAGAGAATATCGTGTTTCTTCTATCGATTTTAATATCCCTGCAAGTCCGTTGTGTTCCTTTGAGAAATGGGCACGATTTATGATGGACCAGGAACCTGTAAATACCAATTTGACCAGGGCGCAGGTTATCGGTGCTGTTGCGGATTTTGCAGTGCTTTAGATTAGGAAAGACATTCCAGGGTTGGTTGCTTTTGTTTCCAGATGGTTCCCGGACACTCATACAGCCATATGCAGGTGGAGAGAGATGAACATTTCTTTGGAAAGTGGGGCTGTACTGCTGAACCTTACCGTAGTTAGAAATCTTGATGTTAAGTTGTCTGCTGATGTAGAAGAAATGCATTCCGCTCAAGTTGCGAAATCAAAGGGGTTCGTTCCGAAATATAATGAGACAAAGTGCTTCTATGACTGGTGGGTGTGCCAATGGTTTCCTCACGCGTTAGAGCCAAACCAGAAGAATAGTACGCTTCATGTTTTTGCGTTCTTGGCTCTTTGGCTATCCAGAGATATTTTTGATGATGGCTCGGGAAAGAAATAGATAAGACTCGAAATTATCAAGTTTGCCATAAAATTGGCAAAAGGTGTCGTTCTTCCCCTCGGTGGTTTGTTTCTTGGTTCCATGTATGCACACCTGGACCAGCTGGTTTCGAAAATGCGCACCTCGAATGGTCATATGAAGGTGGATTCGTATGTTTATGACGCTTTTCTCCAGGCATGGTTGTGGGAGCATTTCGAGAAGTATGCCTCAAAACCGTTGGCCATACTTCCCGAGTCTTGGGGTGGCTCCAGAATACCGCGTTGGTGGAACAAGCACCGAAAAATTGGTCCGAAACTGATTAGGTTTCTTTCCAACTCATATACAATTAATTTTATTCCATGGGCTCCGGTGCATGCGTCCATAACTCAGGTTAGTATATTGCTCCCTCTCCGAACATGTCTTTGTCTTTTGATGGTGAGGGCCTGAGCGTTGGAGAGATGGTGTTCATGCTTAGCTTCATGCCTGGTCACGTGCCATATTTTTTCCGAGGAGCTTGCAAAGCGATTTCCTATAATGTTGACAGGGATGCTCGACATATAGGTTTTGACCAAGGGGTCCCACTTGTTCGTCAGCCGGGTGTTCAAGAAATTCCGTTGTCGACTATTCTCGATGTTAGTGCTCTTGTGTCGGGTAAAAGTCTTCCTTTTCTCGTGGAACGGAATCCATCAACGACCTCCAAATATAACACATTTTGGCTGGATGAAATCCTTGTCATCTAGGAATTTGTGAAGTCCGTGGTGGAGAATACCTGTGGTAGACCTTCCGTCGAGGTTTTAGTAAAGCATATGTTGCCTAGGGATACTTCTTCAATTAAAAGAAAATATGTCGGTCCAGAAGAGAACAGTCCCTAGGTGAATGAGCGAAGGTCTAAAAATCGTGCATGAGGTTCCGGTTAGACTCCACAGAGTTGCCGACTTTTAGTTCATCCAATATGCGGGTAAGTAAGGATCTCCTCTTGAATTTAGCTTGGAATGTTTATATCTTTGTTCCTTTTCTGAGAATGCGTCCTTGCATTCCGTCCAGGGTCTCAGTAGTACGAATGCCTTTTCCAAACTCGCGAGGAGTCAAAAAGCACCATTTTTCGAGACAAGGAGTGGCGTTGTCGAGCCTATCCATAATGATGAAGAATTCGAGAAGGATGAAAGTTCTAAGTCTGGTGATGGTGAGAGTGGTTCTTCTGACAGCAATGTTGAGTCTTCCTCTAGTCATTCTAAAAGTGAATCAGTGAGTCTTCTCCACGTTTCCTTCTTCCCTTCTCCCTTTTTTTTTTTTTTTTTTGCAGTGAAACTAAATCTTGATTTTTCAGGAGGAAACCGTTCCTGGGGATGATCTTGAAGTGGAAGACCACCAGAGTAAAGACGTAACCATACTTCCTACTGTGGAAATTGTACCATCTAGCGATTTGGACATGGAGATTCATCGTCCCGAGGGAGCCGCCGTGACTCAGGTGGAGGAGGGCACTTCGGGGGGTGAAATTGTGGTTAGGGATCCCCTGCAAGTTGCTGATTCAATTGCAGGTGCCACCTTCAATCCTTCGTATCTGGCTCCTTTTCCCGGTTATGTGTTGATTGGTGGATTTAGCGTTCCAGCTAAACATGCGACATTGTACATCAATATTTGGGAAAGCTATGGTCATATTTCCACGACTAAGAAGATAACTAGTCGACATGCGTTGGTCAACCGTGTGGAGGAGGCCTTGTCTTCGATTGATGAGATGTGCAACGTGACTAGTCATACAGTTTCCGAGGATATAATCTCGAGCTATAAGTTCCATCGTGACGTGTGCATGGGCTTCGAATTCAACTTTCCTTGGTTCGTTGAAGGTCTCTCTGATGTTGAAAAGTTGCTGGTCAAAACAGTCGAAGGTCCATCCATGGACATGGTGAAGAAGCATGAAGCGGAATTCAAGAAATTGTGCCTGCAATTGAAATTAAAAATGGAGGCTCTCCAGAGAACAAAGGAGGCCTTCGCCAAGAGGAGCAATCCGTTGTTGGAAAACTTTCCTTGAATATATATCTGTCTTTTGGACCTATTACCTTTAGGTTTTTTTTTTGAAAGGCAAATGAGATGTCTAGTTTTTGGTTTTTGATTTTTTGGTTTTCTCGGGTTAATAGACAAATACTACCTTGACGGTTTTGGGTTATTCTTTTTGGAATGAATTGTTTAGGAATTGATTGTTTTGGTTATGATTGAAAGTGACACAGACATCCCAGTAGAAACGTTAGAACCGTGTGTTGGTTGGTGACATGGGGTAAACTATGTATCCTGTTTTGAAAACTTGAAATAGAAAACTACGTATCTTGTCTAGGTAAGACTTACTTGGTTTTTAGGTCTCCTGATAAAAAGTGAACCTTCCGGGTGTAAGACCGAGTCTTATGGGAAACACCGCCATGGGAAGTCCCCAATCGTTACTGAGCCGCCCGATAACCGAGCCGTTGATCTTTGGGTAGATCGTCTGCTTCTATCCTATGGGATGTCCCCAGTCATCCCTTATCGTGTCATGACTGATAATGAGTCTCCGAGTGGATGATTCAGAGTGAGTCGCCTTCTTCTACCATCTTGATGTTTGGGTTGAAGAACGAAATCGACAGTAGAAAATTGACATTGTAACCAATAGATCAATCCTCCCGCTGTGGTCGCCAATTGTTTATAGGTGAAAATAGTTTCTGCTTATTTTGGTAATTGCGGGTGTGAGGATAAGAAACAATTTAAACCCTAAACAATGTACTGCAAGGGAGTACTTTAGATCTTCGAGAGATCAATCTTTACAAGTCTGGCCTAAACCAAGAAATGGTCGTTCCAGACTTTCTCCGGTCACAAAGTGGAGGAGAATGGGTTGGTTTTGGGAGGGAAGCAAGGAAAGTGATGAGACCATAATAGTTGTTTTTGGAAGAGCAGTTGGGTTACTACGACTTGTTGTTAGAAAAGTAAGAGAGATCGCGAGCAGAGCTAGCCAGTAAGTATTTCTGAGTGTTGTCTTGTCCGAATGAACTTGTTGTTCAAATGGAAATAGGTAAGATCTATTTACACAAGTCGAAGTAGAAACATACCCTGGTCTCATTAAGGAGTGGGAAAGTAAATGGGAGGAGGTGGTAACCGTATGCATGGACTTGATGTTCCATAAAGTGGTTAACACATGAAACTGGTTTTCATGAAACGTTATGGAATTGATGTCCCATAAAGTTGTTAACGCATGACTTTATGTCCCATGAACGTTCTTCACATAACTTCCCATATTTACTAGCCGCCTCACCATTATGACACTTCCTTATGAAGGGCGTAGTGTACGCCGCACGCTATAAACCGCCAAACCAATACCCAAAAAAAATCCCCAGTTTGTGTTAATGTCTCGAATATTTTTGGAAAACATGTTGTTGTGGCTTGGCAAGTCACTCTATGGGAACTTGTTATCCTGGTGACCTTCGACGATCAAGATTTTGCATCTTGAGAGGAGGGGCTGCCGTTTATCGTTGAACGCCTTTGTTTTGGTGGCGGCGTAGTGAGGGACAATGTGTTGGCATGCCGTTGGCATGGTTTGACTAGCATAGCTCGGGCCAAGGCAGAGTGCGTTTGGCATGGCATGGCTAGCTTGGGCTAGGTGCGGTTTTGGCTTCGCATGTGGTGCCAAGGGTTTGCCATGGGCGTATGGCATGGCTAGGGCCAAGGCAAGGGCGTTTGGCTTGGCATGGTGTGACTATCATAGCTAGGGCCAAGGCAGAGTTCATTTGGCATGGCGCGACTAGCTTGGGCTAGGTGCGGTTTTGGCTTGGCATGTGGGGCCAAAGGTTTGCCATGGGCATATGACATGTCTAGGTCCAAGGCAAGGGCATTTGTCTTGGCATGGCGTGACTAGCATAGCTAGGGCCAAGGAAGAGTGCATTTGGCATGATGCGACTAGCTTGGGATAGGTGCCGTCTTATCTTGGCATGTCGGGCCAAGGGTTGGCCATGGGCGTATGGCGTGGCTTGGTCCAAGGCAAGGGCGTTTGGCTTGGCAGGTGGGGCCAAGGGTTTGCCTTGGGAGTATGGCATGGCTAGGGCCAATGCAAGGGAGTTTGGCTTGGCAGTTGGGGCCAAGGGCTTGACTTTGGCGCATGGCGTG
This sequence comes from Papaver bracteatum, assembly GCA_023529315.1. Lineage (NCBI taxonomy): Eukaryota > Viridiplantae > Streptophyta > Magnoliopsida > Ranunculales > Papaveraceae > Papaver > Papaver bracteatum. The sequence continues at coordinate 56,922 of JAJJWX010003719.1, read as the reverse complement.
GCTAGCTTTGGCTATGTGCGTGACCAAGCTATGATTTTGGGCCAAAAGTCGTGGGGTGACTTTAGACGGCCAGGATTTGCTCATGGGATTGAAGGGCAACCGTTGATTTTTGCACGCCTTCACTTCAGTAGCCGCGTGGGGAATGCCAGCATGGTGGCGCGACATGAGGGTCCATGGAGAGATATATTTGGAATGGCATGGCTATCTTGGCTAGGTGCGTGACCAAGCTAGGGTTTTGGGCCAAATTCGTGAGGTGACTTTAGACGGCTTGGATTTGCTCTTGGGATTGAAGGGAAACCATTGATTGTTGCACGCCTTCACTTTGGTGGCCGCGAGGGGAAGGCAAGCATGGTGGCGCGACATGAGGGGCCATAGCGAGATATATTTGGGACGGCACGACTAGCTTGGCTAGGTGCGTGACCAAGCTAGGGTTTTGGGCCAAAGTCGTGAGGTGACTTTAGACGTCCAGGGTTTGCTCCTGGGATTGAAGGGAAACCGTTGATTGTTGCACGCCTTCACTTTGGTAGCCGCAAGGGGAAGGCCATCATGGTGGCACGACATGGGGGTCCATGGAGAGATGTGTTTGGCATGGCGCGGTCGGTGCGGCTGGCATGATTTTCCATCTGCACGGAGGTGCGGCTAGCATGGTTGGCATGCTTTGGCGCAGTTGGTGTGGCTGACATGATTTTCCATTGGCACAGAGGTGCATCTAACATGGTTGGCATGCTTTGGCGCGGTTGGTGTGGTGGGCATGATTTTCCATTGGCACAGAGGTGCGGCTAGCATGGTTGGCATGCTTTGGCGCGGTTGGTGTGGATGGCATGATTTTCCATTGGCACATAGGGTAATTAGGGTTTTGCTTGTTGTAACCCTAATTTGAAAAAAGGTACCCCGATAATTATTTTGAGACACATTAAAGGTTTTTAGTAAATGCGCCTAATAAATGCTTTATCACTTAAATTTTTTGACGTCACTGTCGGCTAGGGTTTAGTGTTCTACGATTTTAACCCTAAGATAAAAACCACCATCAAAAACTACCCGTAGCCTCTTTGTGCTTAATCAAAGCGGATATATCAATGCCGTTTGGATTTTGAACTGCACCAATGATGTCGCTTACAACAACAACCTTTGTAGGAGTGGAATATCGCACATATTAGTAAACATTCGAAGTGAAGATGACCTAACGTAAGCGAAGACCATCGCACATAGAAAGATTAAGATGACACATCGGATTATCTCACCAAAGTCACGAGTAAAGTATGATGACCTATGCGAAGTATAAACTGTGCGAGAATGAGTGAGTGTACATGAGAGAATGTAACACACGGTGATTCCGAAAATAATGGATCTCTTAGCTATCATCCACTATGAGGAATCCTATATAAAGGAAAGAGGTCATCACATGTGGGGGGATTCATTAGTAAGATGTAGACAAGAAACTAGGAGAGATAAATTTTTTTTGGAGAGCAAGTAAAGTCATTGTAACACTTTGTAACTGACTGTAATCTTGATAATTAATAAAGAATTCTATTATTATTACTTAGAGTCTTGTTTAGATACATTGGGGTGTGGTTGTAGGTTTTCCTGCAACTACATTTTTGGCGCTAGAAATAGGGAAGAAGAAGGAAATTAAAGATGAAAATTTCCTTAATTGATAATATTTGCAAGAAGAGATACATTGGGGTGTGGTTGTAGATTTGTAATACATCCTTTCATTTTCCCAGGGTGCTCATTTAGCTTATGTAATCTCCTCATATTACCAAAGGAGAATTATTAAGCTTGTGCAAGAAAATGTCAAGCTTAAAGATAAAAATTCGATCAATTCTGGATTGATTCGTAAGAGCTCGAAAAAGAAATGATGAACTCATCGGTATGTAGTCTTTACCCTCCTCGTTCTTATTCTTGTATGCGATAATTGACATTTCTTTTTTTGTTATATTTGCAGACCTTTATAACCTTTTGGATGAAGATAATGTCCCAAAATCCTTTTAGAACATCTTAATTCTTCTTTAAATAATTACCATGACAATGGTAATTATTTAAATTTGAGAGCCATGAATTTTTTTTTTCTAAAATAAAAATTTACTATTTTTATTTGTACTCGTTACGTAGATGATTGAAAGAGTTTTTCAAATATATAAACTTCAAAAAAATCCGGTTTATATTTTGAAAGATATTAAAATTTTAAAATTTCTGATCTATTTTTAAAACAATGGTATTTATGTAATAGGTAAAAAATAGGGACAACTAAGTAATTTAGGGGATCTCAAAAGAGCTCTTTTTTTTATATTAGTATAAGATAGGTCAGAGATTTTAGAGTTTCCTATTGAGAATTTACATCTTTCCGAAGTTTTGATTACTAAAGTATGATTTTTTGAGTCTTGTTCAGTTTTAGTTCTGCCGTGGGAATGCCTGATTCGTAGCTGATAAAATGTCCCAAACCTTTTTAAAAAAAAAAACAAAAATAAATCAGTTTTAATTTTGGGGCTATCGTCATAGAAATCCAAAGGTTCCCACTTTGCCTTATAGATATACGTGGTTTCAGTTTTGCTAAGTAAAAGGACAGAGTTCAATCGGTAGAGCTGGTTGGAACAAAATCGTTATGAAATGACTTTATAGTCCTTCAAGTTGCTAACTTAACCAAACCGACGATGGGTCAAGCTAATAAGCCATACCGCAAACTGAACCGAACCGAACCCAACTCGCTGCCTTGTTTCCGTTTCTTCTTCTCCGTTCTCCCTATTTTTATTCTTCTCTGGGTTCAATATTCTTCGATGAGAAGGAAATCGAATTCAGGTGACCTAAATCTCCCCACCTTTAATGACAGCAAGGAATTCGCTCACTATTATTTGGTTCACCTCATCTCATTTCAACGTCCGCACATTTAATCGCAGGCGTTCAAGAATATTTCACTTCATCAAGCTTCCTAAATGTTTTTCTCTCCTCTCCGATATCAGACAGAAGAATTGAAGTCCAGGGTTAGTTTGGGGAGGAAATTGCAAAAAAGGAGAAAGAACAAGGGAACTGAAATGAAGAGAAAGGTGAGGAATTAGAACCCTACATCCCCAAATTAGATAAAAATCAATCAACTGCACCAAGACATGCTGATGATGCTACACTTTCAGGTAGACTTAATCAATCAGTCAAAAATAGTCACCAGGTTAGTACCGAATCCAAGTTAAGATTTGATTAAAATTTCGTACTAAATTCAATTTAATTTTAGAAATTGTATTCATTGTTTAGGGAAATTAAAGTAGGTTTCCTTATGTCATTGATAGATCCTGTATTAGGTTTTGAGATTGAGAAGTGGTATCCGAAATTTATGGGAATTAAGGTTTTTTTTTTTTTTTTTTGGGAATTGGTTATGAGAAGTTTATGAACTTGGAATTGTTTTTAAGATTTGAATTTGCAATTTTTTTTCGATGTTAAAAAGTCTGTGCTACATGTCAAACCAGGAAACATAGGGTTTGGAGTGGAAGACTTAGGATTTTAGTTTGCAATGGAAGACCAACAATCTAATGATATAGAAAGGTGTGAGTTCACTATAGACATATAGTCAAGAAAACATGACAAATGATGAGAGATTGATACAAAAGGAGCATAAGCGTACAGGTTGCTGTAGTTTTCAAAAATTCTTTCAGCAGCTAATACATGTTACAGGTTACTGTAATGGTAGAGGAGTTTTGCATAGAGATTTTAAGGTAACAAAATTTGGATTACTATACACTGCATTTTTGTTTTTTTTGGTGTTGGTTACTTTGAATTTCACTTAATCGTTAGGAAAACTTTAATTGTTTACTTATTAGCCTACAAATTTGTTGTTGGATGTTAATGGGGTTCTTAAATTCTCGAATTTTGGACCAAGTTCTCTACCTCAGTAATTTTAAAAGTGAATCTCAAACAGTTACTCTCTTATAAATGCATATAAGGAAAGACTCTCTGTTATGATGCTATGGAAATTGGATCTTTCATGCTAACAACTAACTACAAAGAGATTGTATTTTTTTGCTTGCTTGAGTAATCTATTGATCACTTTCCTACTTTCCGAGTTTACCTGCATATATAGACTGTAAACAACGAACATGTAGCCTTTGACACTAAGTTATTTTTGTTTTTGCTTTTTCATGTATTGAAGATGGGTTACTTCATACGACCTATGGGATACCAAATAATGTTGCTCCAAGATAGTTATAGCTAGGACAATTTGAATTCTTAATGTGAGACTACCTTTCTTCCTTTCTCCTCAGGAACCCATATTGTGAATTCTCTTCATATGTCTCCTATCTGTGTTATTTTTAGTTACATACTTCTGCTTCTTTTCTAGGTGATTTAGCAATTAAGTTTCTAATGTAGCTAAGGCCGATTTCTGTTCATGTGGAATAATCCTGCTAAAAATCTGTTCCCATGGTAAATCTGGGGTTCATTTGTTGCATTTTTCTTTGATTGTTAGAAAATAAGATAAAATAAAGTGGATGTTGTTGGATATGTATAGTGAAGACGCATCAGTATCAATGACATACTTGAATTCTTAATAATTTGGAGAGCTTTATTTATAGTTTTGTTTTAATTGGTGTTATCTAAAGGGTGTGTTCGCTAGCAAGCATTTACTCTAAAACAAAATCTGCCAGAGGGTAGCGGGAATACCCCTAATGACTTGTAGGGATGTAAAACCCATTTGATTGAGATCAATTCTTATGGCGAATGCTTTTTCTTGATAACTTGATTCTAGGTATATTTCTTCATCTTTATTTCAAACTGGATTTGTGCAGCTACTCAGGGGAATGGTTGCTATCATCGTCGTTTTGCAACCAACACATTAGAGGTACAATTTGATTCTTAAATATTTATTTGGTTTTCTGGGTCGCATTGGTTGAAGTGTTCATACTCATAAAACAAGCATTTTATCTATCTGAGTAAAGAGGTTATTTTTTCTATTGCCAGAAGGGCTTTTAACGACATGCCTAAGTAATGAAACATTGTCTTTCAATATTTTTCAGTTAATGGTAACAAAGGCTACTACTGACGTTTGAACTACTATTTGGACATGTTTTTTTAATCTGTTTATTCTCTTGATAACAAAGTACTTGGGGTTTATACAATAATTTGGGGTTAAGTTCTTCATCTACAACATCTGCATAAACTCTGCACCAAGCGATACAGTGATTATCATCAATTGATGCTAGATACATCTCCCACGGCTCTGAGAAAACGCTTATCAGTATGGAGACAAAAGGTGAGAGATGAATCTAACATTAGTTTGTGAAGTGATTATTGGAATAGTATTTAAGGAATCCTGAGGATGTTTTTCATTGAACCAAATCATGAGAATTAAATTAATAAGTTTACACTAAGAGTTTACAAATATTTGGCGTGGTATTAAAAGTATCTCTCTATTTGTTTGTAGTGTACTTAATTTGTATATTGCAGGTTCCAACCAGATTTGAATTGAGGAGATACTGGAGGAATTAAAAATCATGTTAGACTCTAGATTTGTGTATTGCAGGTTCCAACCAGATTTAAATGGAGGAGATACTTGGAGAAATTAAAAATCATGTTAGAATCTAGAATTTGGTACTCATATTGAGTTATGTAGTCCATTAGGTGGATTAAGTAAAATTCCATTATAGAGTTGTTCATTTCAGAAGTAGCTAAGGGTCCTTTAAATCTGCAGCGAGACTTGACACCATAAGAATATAACCTATAAGTTGTTGTCCACTTATATGTCAGACAAAAGTGACGTTACACAGTAAAATATGGATTTGCAATGTCTAATGGCAGATTATTATGGTGTTATCCCGAAGACTTGAGTTTATTAGTTTCAGTGAGATTGAGCACTCTATGCAAATAAAACTTCTTAGAATGCCTGCTGTTATGCCTTTAAAGGGATTTGGAGAACATAATTTGCAGAACTGGATAAGTCAGGTTAGAATACAATTTCTTGTGATAAACTTCAACCTGAGATCCTATTTAAATCTGTCCTTTCAGAAAGCAAAAAATAGATCTTTGGTCTTCTCGAATGTAGATGACCAAGCAGTATTACACATTATTTCACATCACTTTTACCTGTAATTCTTTTTTCAGATTTGAAGTAGGAGTATTTTTTGCAAGAAATGCCAACTGAAATACAGAACCTTCAGTAAGATTAATGCTTTTAAGGCCTAATTAAGGAAGTGATTAGCTCTCGTTAGATCACTATCTTTATAATTTACAAACTATGTTGCAATTCATCACTGGTGAAATAATAGTCGACAACTTTTTCTTTTAAAGTACATGTTATTCTCCTATTAAGTACTGATTATTGATTCTGATTTCTGTGTATATAACTTGATGCAGATCACATCTGTCTATGGTGGTTCTCTAGATCGAATACCTTTTTGTGGTAAAAAGGATAGAAGACCCTGCTTATCGTGCTATCTCTCGCCTGAACTCTTCCATGATAACCAGGAAAAAATGCATATTAGTTGATTCAAAATTAAAGTTTATTCATCTACAATGATTAATCAGCAATAATTGAACATCACAAGTGCAATGATTAATCATTTGTGTTATACAAAAAGATTGTTACAAAGATAGTACTGGCCCGACTGCGCATTAATGATTGTTTGAGTTGGATTAAAATAGTTCTACTAGAATTTAAACACGTAGAGTTTAAACCCTATTTAATTTATACAACAGTCTAAAACAGGTACCCATTTTAATTTATAGGACCATAGAACAACATCCTAAAATTTATTTTACATGACTGTCTTTATGGGGTACCCAATTAATTTTGTACGAGAGAAACTCCAATTTGCAACAACAGTGTCATCATCACCTCTGTTAGTTGAGTTTGTATAATAATTCATGCCTCACCTTGCCACACACAATCCTAGCCGTCGGGTTCAAATTAAAACCAATTCCTCCATTGCTCTCACCGTAACCAATAGAGTTACTGCATCTACTTGAGTTCCCATTGAAGTTAGGGTTCAAACCCCGTCCATATTAAGGTTTGCATTTCTTCCATAGCTTGGATTTAATGCCTGATCAAAATTTACACCCATTCCCCTCTAGTACCAGCAACTGGGCTAAGCCTATCCATCTTCATTCCAAAACCAGCAAAAGAGATCCACTAGATCTGTTTCTCGTGCTAGACGAGTTAAACAAGGCTAGCTAAGTTAACATAAAAACCAAAATTTTGTATATACTATCCATTTTCCATTCGGTATTTACGACCAACCCATTTCCCAAACCCGTATTTTTGGACTAACTACGGTTGGGTTACTAACTAGGGTAAAGGGGTAAACTTTGGTAGAAAACTATGAAACTTATGAAATAGGAATGGACAAAATGATTTGTCAGTCTACTTTGCAAAATCCAAAACCTGTATTTCTGTCACGCAAAGTAGAAAAGTTGGGATTTCCATGATGTTATCCCTTGATTTTTGGGTATGGGTCATGACTTTGGTTATTACTCTTTGTCTTGATGTATCCTCGTGTCTTTATCCAATTCATATTGGTTGAATGAGATGAATTAACTAATAATAATTTAAAACATGACAATTGATTTTAGCTCACACAACCTTATTGCAGTGAAGTTACATAGAAATTTAAGAGTTCAACATCAACCTTCCCTCTGGGAGGAACATACAATAGTATGATACTCCCTCCGTCCTAATTTACTTGTCAAAATTGAGTTTTTTTAGCAAATTTGTACCAAAAAATTTCTATATTTCCCACTAAAATTTTCTAATTATTAAGAAAGAAACAAAAACTAGGATATCAAAATTTGTATATGAAACAAGTAATTTGGTAAATTGATGGTGTATGTGGAAATAATTTGAATTTCTTTCAAGTTTTTGCAAAACGCAATTTTGGCAAGTAAACTAGGACGGAGGGTAGATTCGTTTAGCGGTTAGTGTACAACTCAAAGAAATTTCCCACCTTTAGCATTATTGATCAATTATTTGTACTTAGTTAATCAATTGGATAACCTGGCTTGATTGGGGTATACCCAGATTAATTGGGGTATACCCAATTTCAAGGGAACATGGTGTGTCATTATTTAAAAGAGTGATTTTACTTTAATACCCTTTAACTAATTCAATATTAAAGATAAACCCATTTCTTAATTTCATTAACCCTAAAATTAAAAAAAAACTAAACAACTCTTAATCTTCTGTTCTTCTTCTTCTTCATCTTCATCTTACATCAACCAAAGCCATATAAAAATCTTCAACTTTGATTTTCCAAAAAAATTGTTGACTCTACTCGCTAAAAGAAGACTATAAATGATGTTTAAACTCAAACCCATCATTGTGTTGTGTGATTTGATTGTTATATTAGGTTAGAAATCGAAAATTATGATTTCTGTGTTTTTGGTCGGCAAGGTCGTAACATGCATATCTTGCCGACTTTTCATAACAACCATGGCGTCGACTGTAAATTTTTTCAACAATCGGCAGGGTATTTTTTGAAGACCTTGCCGACTAATACAGCCGGCATGGTATTTTCAACAGCCGACTATTTTTTTTTGTAGACCTTGCCGACTAATATTTTTCAATAGCCATCTCCTGTGTGTCAAAAAAAAAAAAGCATGTTCTTCATTTAAATACCTTGCTTAGCCAAATATAGTCGGCATGTTCTTCATTCGTCGACCTTGCCGACTTTTCATACTTTCAGAACTGAAAGTGTTGATTTCATCTTTGATTTTGAGTATGATTTCATACAACAGATTTGCAATCCCCTTTTTAGAAGTGTTTTGGTTGTGTGCTTCATTTTCGTTGCAAGAGATATTCTCAAAAAGAAATTCATAACTTAAATTTTATCAAAAATCATCCACAAAAGTTCAATCAAAAACAAAATTTCATAACTTAAATTCATAAGTTTTAATATATTCAATCAATTTATACTTAATTAATTAAATTAATCAAAATTTTAGTGTTAATTAAACGAGGGCAGTTTTGCCATTTTGAAAATATTTGGTTAAGGGGTGACCTCTTTTACTTCAAAATGACCCTATTTTGTCTCATTTGATATATCCCAATTAATCTGGGTATACCCCAATCAAGCCAGGTTGGTTAATGGCGAATACGTCAAGGATTCCAATGAAGTGGGTAATAAGTCTTTGTTGATGATGGCAAAGTATGACCATTTTGGAAAGTAAACTCCTGTCATATATATGGATAAACCCAAGCATGGGGCTCTATTATTTCTTGACTTTTAACATTTACCCATCTTATTGTTTTAACAATATAAATAACCTCATATTTGTCTTAGATTGTAGACTTTTTTGATGCAGTTTTAATTTTTTTGATAGGTGACAGTTTAACACCACTATGATGAATCTGACAGGGTCACAGGCTGGGAAACGGCCTTTGGAGAACAAAATAATTTGATTAAATGCACCAATGACCAGCACTAGTTAACTAAATAATAATTTTTTTATTGTATGCATGCATTTTTGTTCGGTTCAATCTCAATACATTAACTTGGCGCACACAAATGGTGTTGGTAAATAATTAGCGGACATTCGCAGTTAAACATGGCAGATGAAGATATATTGAGACTTTCATTAATTTCTGATCAGTCTCCTAGTAACATTGATTTACTCAATCAACTTGTCACAGCTAGAGGAGTACAAGAAGTTCTAACTCAACAGAATCATGATATAGAAAAGCAAAAAGCTAGAGTAAAGTGGCTCATGTATGGTGCTGAGAATACAAAATTTTTTCATGTCAATATGAAAATCAGGCAAATACATAATGTTATAGTGGAACTTGACAATGAATAGGGAGAACTTATTTCTACTCAGCATGGAACAACAAATATACTAGTGAACCATTTTGAAGAAAAATTTAAACGTAAAGAAGTTCAAATTTCAGAGGGGATATTTGATGCAGTCCCAAATGTGGTTAGTACTCAAGAAAATGAACAGTTGGAAGCTACTCCTTCAGCAGATGAAATAAAGAGAGCAACATTTAAAATTGATCCAGATATCTAACCTGGACCAGATAGATTTGGAGGATGATTCTATAGGATTGCTTGGGAGATTATCAGTGAAGATTCTATTCAAGCAATAAAATATTGTTGGGGGAGAGGATTCAATCTAGCAGGTATGAATTCAAGTCCTATAGTTTTATTTCCAAAAGTTAAAGGTGCAGATATATTGGTTGAAGAATTTCGGACCGATCGGCTTGAGTAATTTCTTCTTCAAAATCTTTACAAAATTTTTGGAAACACGTCTTGACATTGTGTTGGATAATTTAGTGTTGGAGGAACAAGTGGCTTTCATGAAGGGTAGAAATATCCATGAAAACATTAGTTTAGTTTCAGAGATGGTGAATGAAATTGATGTTAAGCGAAAGTTTGGAAATGTTGGGTTAAAGCTTGACATTACGCAAGCATTTGACATGGTTAGTTGGCAATTTGTGCTTGCATTCTTTAAAATTACGGCTTCTCGGATGTTTGGTGCAATTGGATCTTTAGTATTCTTAGTTCTGCCAGGGCTTCAGTTTTGGTTAATGGAAGCCAGAAAGGATTTTTCAAAGTCAATAGGGATTTGCATCAAGGAGATCCTTTATCTCCTCTCATTTTTGTGCTCATTGAAGATATTCTTAGCCGTTTCATTTCTAAGTTATTTGTGAATGGTGATGTTGTAGCGCCCCCAAAGCTAGCAGCTGACTAATCCAAGAGATTAACTAAATAAAGAGGCACTAAGAATCTAAACAACTAATTAAAGATTCAATTAAGAAATCTACTACAAACCCAAAAACTATCCCCGCTCTGAAATAAATATAAACAAGAACTACTCTCAAATGATACATATACAATAGTCATCTGGTTTATAAATCTAACATACAACATAATAAACATATCCGAAGTCAACCAACTAACGGACTCAATGCCACTAAGCTTCAGTTTCGCAACTCTGATCTGTCTATGAAACTGAAAGTGGGAATGTGTGAGCATATCATCCCTAAAAGGGTGCCCGACAGAAATAACATTTAACTTTGAAGTAATCATAAGAAATATTTGGAAAACAATACATGTTTTCCCAAACATTAAATAGTGACCAAGTTACTAAAATAAACAAACATGTATATGGACAAACTCCTTCTTCAAACAATGTATAATATTGATGCCAATTCAATACCAAATAATAATAATGATGCCAATTCCACACCGAATAAGCATAAAAGATGAAAGTAAGTAGGTATAAATGCGAGGGAGAATATCCTATATACCACAAGTGAAAATTATTATTTTCCATAACAATTCATATGACAAACAAACATTACATGTCCTTTCCAAACCATGAAAAGATTAACAGAATCAACAGAATTACCGTAATGCAATTTAAACAAAGCATGGAATGTACAATCAAACAAAGCATGAGTTTCTTAAACAAAGACTCTTGTAAAAGAAACAAAAATGGTTACAAAGAGTTAAATGTATTCCCACCTCTTTTGATGGCAAGACACGCATACCTCGAGATCCACGATCCACTGGTTTCATCCTTTGTATCGATCATTGTTAATAACTAACTGTTAATCAAACAAGAACTCTAAGAATCTTGCCAAAATGGCTCATACAAGAATCATACAAGTCTATCTAATGGTTCTAAGCCCTTTTATGGTTCTACACCTTTTTATTACGACTTAAACATAACTAAGAGTTTACTAATCCAATTAAGTTGATTCTATAGTCCATAACTAAGTCTTATGAATATCCACAACTTTGTAGAATAATCCAAAGGCTAAATCATACCACAGAGGTCCAATACATGTTCATTAGGAAAACTGGCTATAAGCCCAAGTTCACTAAATAAACCCATTAAATTAAAGCCCAGTCCAATTGGATCAACTAACGGTCACTAACTGTCAAACTAACAGTTAACAGTGTTAGAGCACTGCTCGGTTGAACCCACTAGCGTTGGTATGTCAAGTTAGTTGTCAATTTTAGTTTCCAAAATTCATTCTTGATTTAGCATACTAAAGATAGTTTCGGACTAGATTAGGTCTAAGAAGTTGAATTGAAGCTATTCTTAAAGGATGAAGATTGAAGACTACAAGAAGATATCAACAAGTACTTCATCAACAAAGGTATGTGATCGATTTCATTTGGATTCTTGTTCAATTCTAACTTTCTAATATATCGAGATAAATGCTCACTTTATGTAACAATTCCTATGATGGTAAATGTACATTTATGTATATATACTTGAGGTTATATGATTCATGACTTTGTTTACAATAACCTGTATCCCTAGGGGATCTCATGTTATAGGGAATGGTCTTCACTACACCAAATCCTGGATTTTGTCACATGGTATTTCTGTTACTAAAACAATTTGTCACACATATACGCCGTTAGAGAAACGCTGTGATATTAATCGTTATTATTTTTTGTAACAGTTTTCACTGTGACGAAATTTGGTTACGGTCACATTTATAAACTGTTACAATATTTAATAGTAACAGTTAACCTAATTTTAGTAAAGCGACACGTGGATCATTTGTCACATATATCATAACGGTTTTAGCTGTTAGACCATAACTACCACAATTCGGCCAGCGACACGTGTACCTTTTCGTCATGGTTATAGTTACACAGATAAGTGTTACCAAAATTTAGCAACAACTACTTAAGGGGAACGTGTCTTTTTTGACACGATTACTGTAACATTTAAACTGTTACTTTCATATACAACAATACAAAGAATGGTGACACGTTTTCTCTTTTGTCACAATTTTCTGTCACATTTAACCGTGACAATTTTCTAATAACAAATAAAAAAAATATGGGTAGCTCAGGTCATTACGATGGACCTGGGCTTCGATTTTAAAGGCCTCCGCAATTCATTTATGGCTGAAACACAGGCCTGCAATTCAGATTACAACTACAGTTCATACATTACAATTACATTTTCTGTATCTACAGACTCTCCACAAATTACAATGTTCTTGCTCATTATGAAATTTAACCAAAAATAATTGAAAGCTAACACTTGCAAGCTGCAACCAAATAAAAACAAGCTCAACTTATGATGGACCCAACCTTTGAGAATTTTGTTTTGGTCTATCTACTGATGATGCCTGTTTAAGAATGAAAGTGAACTATGCTACTCAGAAATTCTATAAATTCAAAGCTTTCGATAGACCAAGTAATTAATTATCTGAATTGGTAATGATCAATTCGTTATAACTACGCATGATTATTGCCGAAGGCGTGTGAGATCTGTTGATGCATTTTCTTAATGGCCCCAAAAATTTCTCCCATAACCTGCAATGGAAACAACGTCATTAGTACTCTTTGAGAAATTTTAATGTCATCGGAACAACTACATATTCCCCGTATTTCACCAACATAAGAGCACTTCATGTGAAAGTGCAAAGGGCACTACAAAGTAAATAGTTTCCTCAAACAATAATAGTTTATTCCAAGTAATAAAGAGAAAGTTAGTAGTTCACGGATAACATGAGAACATACAAACCAGTATTTTATCGAATCAAGGAATAGATTCTAAGCTTAACATAAACCAGCTTATTCTGATAAATTCTTCTCAACACACTGTATGTTCAAGAGCAGTATAACATGCGAACATAAAAACTGAGTGGAAAACATCTGCTACAAGCCTGTACAAAGAATAATCCTAGATGACTGATATTTTGGGAAACCATACTGAACAAATCTCGATAGAATAAAAATAACGAAACCTAAACAAACATACAAAAAACGGTTAACGCTGACACTGAACTTTAGATGAAACCAGTATTTACTCAAATAAAGGAATAGATCCCAAGCTCTAATTCTAACATAAACCATCTTATTATGATAAATTCTTCTCAACATACGGTACACTCAAGAGCTGTATAACATGAGAACATACAAAGCACAAACTGAGAGGAAAACATACCAGATAATGAATAATCATACATAACTGATACATAGAAAACAAAATCAAAATCTTTCTGAAACGATAATTCTACAATTTTAAGCATCCAAGTAAACTATCAATAAAATGTTTACCTTAACAAAAAGAAGAGACAGAGTAATTAGGGGCCCCTAAACTCAAATTCAGCATTTCCACATCTTGAGGCACGACCAGGTGATACAGGATTTATGTGTACAGATTGACAAAAGAAACACTTAGAACAAGCAAGTAGATATGCACAAGGATCAGAAAATAAAACATTCACAAACTCTACTTACCCATCAGCGGTAATCCTATCATCATCAACATACAACCTTCTACGTGGATGATCATCGTCTTGCGCACATGGGACATGCAATTGAATCCTTGAATGGCCTTCTAGCCTTCTCCTTGGACTAACAGACGGCTACTCAGAGTTTAATCTGCCAAAATCAGCACAAAATGTAACATTACAATTAGCCACTTACTAGCTATACTACTCCAAGGAGACGAAAGAACTTAATATGTTACCTTGAGCGATATCTGCTTCTTGAACCAGATGGATAGCGAGGGGGAGCGTGAGCGAGCCAATGAACGAGAAAGGGAATGCCCTGAATCATACCAGACATAGAACACTAAGTAAGAAACTTACCAACAACAATAAAGGCAAACTGATACATGAAAGACTCTCTTATTAATGAAAATTGATACATCATGGGACAAGAAGTGTTCTGTATTGATGAAAATAACACATATTTCATGTAAATCGCGTGTAATCATTGATCTAATACCACCAAAGGAACCTTAAAATGGCACATTACTGCCATTATTTCTACTTACAACATACTCAACACTCATAATAGGGCCAAATATACTACTAAACCACACTGATTTTTTAATATCTGTAATCATTATCACGTAAAAATTTCAAGCAGCTTTTTACAGACCATCAATTTAGATTACTAAAAACTTCAATCTAATATCACTATTATACTAAAAAAATAAAATCAATTCATGTAGAAAGACAAGTTATGCGCAAGTTTAACTCTACAAATGAATAAACAGGATAAAAAGCAATGCACAGTCAATCTTAATTGTACAGTTTCAGTAAAAAATCACAAAGTAAAAAAATAAACAACGAATTCGGATAAAATTGGTTGTTATGCTACAATATACAAACTAACAATAACCAATACATCATTCAAAGTAGCCAATCAACTCTGTGTGCAATAACAACTTTCTATATTAGACTCTAGCAGCAACAATACCATCACCAAGAGGATTAGGAACCATTCTTACAGTAACAGAACAACATTTCCCAGTTACCTTACAAGGAACAACATGTGGTTTAGCAATCTTAATACCCCAATAACTTCTTTGAACAGGTAGAACAGATAACTTAGGAAGACTAATCCCACCACGAATAGCTTCAATAACCAGCCACCCTTAAGAAAACTGAAAGAATAGTGAAAACCTTAACCAAATACAGAAACATAATAACATAAAAAAATAAATGCCTGATACTTACCAGAAAATCTTGCAGATCTAGAAATACAGCAACACATCTAGTTTGATGCTTCAAGGGTGATTAAGTTTTCTCAAATTCCTCCTGTTAATATCCATAACTATTATTACACTGAAATTTGATTAACAAAAAATCTCTATAAAAAAACATCACATTGTGCTATTACTAGATAATTTCACTAAGGTTTGTTCAGTTAACATTCCATAAGAATATTACCTTAACCTTTTCTTCGGATTTCAGAGACATCGATTCAGGATATGTACAAATTTTAAAGAGAAAAACAAAAATTATAAATGAATTCATTATTAACGAAATCAATGTAGTAGATATAGCTTTTGAAAAAACCCAAAAACACAAATTGAAAAAACAAAAACAAAATCCCTATAATCTGAATTGAAAAAACAAAAATAGAATACAAATAGAACTTCAGATTATATCAATAACCTCACGAACCATTGAAACGATGTAACGATTCAATAGATTTCAAGATTCAAAACCCTTGATATCTTCACAATGATTCGATTGAGTGTTAAATCAGAGTAACGAACAAGAGTTCTAAACCAATCTAATTCAATGATTGAAATCCTAGAATCTAAATCTTCTCGGATTGAAGATCGATAACTAGAAACTAAAAACCCTAACAAAAACATGAAAAGCTATATCTGTATAGATCGAAGAAATCAAAGAACATCTCAAGATTCTGAACCCTAAAACGAACAAATTTAACAAAAATCATAGTTTATTTAGAAGTTGTTAGAGAAAGTTAGTTCATAATTTCACAAATCGGAGTTGATCTGTGAATCACGGAGAGGATTTGAGCGATCGTAGTTGATGTGTGAATCAAGTAGACGATTTGAGCGAAATTGGTTCAGAGAAAGTTAGGGTTTTTTTTTCTCTTAGTTGGAGAGAGACGATATTTTTTTTTTTGATAAGGATGGAAATGAGATGATTTGAGCAAAATAGTGAAGTTGGGAAAGGATAAGACTGAGTCGTATGGTTGAGCTTTGTCATCAAAAAATGAAAGATCTAACGTCTAAGGTTTGTCCATCAAAAAACATGGACGACTGACATTTTATTTGTGGTCTCATACGGATTAAGGGGTGTGTGTGAGAAACATGTATGTTATTTTGAGAAGGTGTAACCAGTCACAAGACAAGTATAACCGGACATAACCTATAGTACGAAGTAAGGTGTAACCGGTCATAAGCAAGGTGTAACCTATCCTGTGTAGAGTGTGTGAGAAACATCTATGTTATTTTGAGAAGGTGTACGTAACCGGTCAAGAAGGTGTTAACCGGTCACAAGACAGCTGGTATAACCGTAAGTATGGTGTAACCGGTCAAGAAAGTGTAACTGGAGACAAAATCTATCATATTTGGAAATTTTGACTTCAATTATCACTAGAGTTAAACCTGAGTCTCTCGTTATGATGAACTAGCGATGAAATATAACATAATTGAACATCACGAGTTCAAAGATTACCATAGTTAGACTTGAGTTTCTGATTCGGATGAACTGGACACGAAATATATCAGAATTGAACATCACAGGTTCAAAGATTGCCAGAGTTAGACCTGAGTTTCTGATTCGGATGATCTGGAGACAAAATATATAAGAATTGAACATCACAGGTTCAAAGATTACCAGTGTTAGACCCGAGTCTTCAGTTCGGATGAACTTGAGAAGAAATATATCAGAATTGAATATCACATGTCCAAAGATTACTAGAGTTAGACATGAGTCTCTCATTTGGATGAACTTGAGAAGAAATATATCAGAAATTGAACATCACATGTTCAAAGATTGCCAGAGTTAGACCTGAGTTTCTGATTCGGATGATCTGGAGACGAAATATATCAGAATTGAACATCACAAAGTTCAAAGATTACCAGTGTTAGAACCGAGTCTTGATTGGATGAACTGGAGACGAAATATATCAGAATTGAACATCACAGGTTCAAAGATTACCAGTGTTAGACCCGAGTCTTCAGTTCGGATGAACTTGAGAAGAAATATATCAGAAATTGAACATCACATGTTCAAAGATTGCCAGAGTTAGACCTGAGTTTCTGATTCGGATGATCTGGAGACGAAATATATCAGAATTGAACATCACAGGTTCAAAGATTACCAGTGTTAGACCCGAGTCTTCAGTTCGGATGAACTTGAGAAGAAATATATCAGAATTGAACATCACAGGTCCAAAGATTACTAGAGTTAGACATGAGTCTCTCATTTGGATGAACTTGAGAAGAAATATATCAGAAATTAAACATCTCATGTTCAAAGATTACTAGAGTTAGACTTGAGTCTTCGATTAGATGAACTTGAGAAGAAATATATCGAAATTGAACATCACAGGTTCAAAGATTACTAGAGTTAGACATGAGTCTCGTTTGGATGAACTTGAGAAGAAATATATCGAAATTGAACATCACATGTTCAAAGATTGCAGTTAGACCTGAGTTTCGATTCGGATGATCTCTCATTTGAGACGAAATATATCGAAATTGAACATCACAGTTCAAAGATTACTAGAGTTAGACCGAGTCTTGATTCGGATGAACTTGAGAAGAAATATATCGAAAATTGAACATCACAAAGTCAAAAGATTACTAGAGTTAGACATGAGTCTCTCATTTGGATGAACTTGAGAAGAAATATATCGAAATTGAACATCACATGTTCAAAGATTACTAGAGTTAGACCTTTACTAGAGTCTTCGTTGGATGAACTTGAGAAGATAATATATCGAAATTGAACATCACAGGTTCAAAGATTACTAGAGTTAGACATGAGTCTCTCGTTTGGATGAACTTGAGAAGAAATATATCAGAAATTGAACATCACATGTTCAAAGATTACTAGAGTTAGACCCGAGTCTTCATTTCGGATGAACTTGAGAAGAAATATATCAGAATTGAACAACACAGGTTCAAAGATTACTAGAGTTAGACATGAGTCTCTCGTCCTGATGATCTGAAGACGAAATATATCGGGTTCAAAGACTACTAGAGTAAAGTAATTCTTACGGATTGTGAAAATGTCCATATTACCCTTATTGTAAAAAGTGCAATAAATATTATGAAGATCAAAAAATGACCATACTACCCTTATCATAAATACGTAAAGTAATTCTTACGGATTGTTAAAATGACCATATTACCCTTATTGGAAAAAAAGTGCAATAAATATTATGAAGATTGTAAAAATGACCATACTACCCTTATCATAAATACGTAACGTAATTCTTACGGATTGTGAAAATGACCATATTACCCTTATTGGAAAAAGTGCAATAAATATTATGGAGACAGTGAAAATGACCATACTACCCTTATCAAAAATAAGTAACGTAATTCTTACGGATTTTGTAAATGACCATATTACCCTTATCGGAAAAAGTGCAATAAATATTATGGAGACAGTGAAAATGACCATACTACCCTTATCAAAAATAAGTAACGTCATTCTTACGGATTTTGAAAATGACCATATTACCCTTATCGGAAAAAGTGCAATAAATATTATGGAGAAAAAAGTATAACAGAAAATGACCATACTACCCTTATCATAAATAAGTAAAGTAATTCTTACGGAATGTGAAAATGACCATATTACCCTTATTGGAAAAAAGTGCAATAAATATTATGAAGACAGTGAAAATGACCATACTACCCTTATCATAAATAAGTAAAGTAATTCTTACGGATTGTGAAAATGACAATATTATCCTTATTGGAAAAAAGTGCAATAAATATTATGAAGACTGTGAAAATGACCATACTACCCTTATCAAAAATAAGTAACGTAATTCTTAAAAATGACCATATTACCCTTATTGGAAAAAGTGCAATAAATATTATGAAGACAAGAAAATGACCATACTACCCTTATCATAAATAAGTAAAGTAATTCTTCGTTGTGAAAATGACAATATTATCTTTATTGGAAAAAAGTGCAATAAATATTATGAAGATCGAAAAATGACCATACTACCCTTATCAAAAATAAGTAACGTAATTCTTACGGATTGTGAAAATGACCATATTACCCTTATTGGAAAAAGTGCAATAAATATTATGAAAGAGTGAAAATGACCATACTACCCTTATCATAAATAAGTAAAGTAATGCTTACGGATCGTGAAAATGACCATATTGCCCTTATTGTAAAAAAGTGCAATAAATATTATGGATACTGTGAATATGACCATATTACCCTTATCATAAATTAGTAAAGTAATTCTTACAGATTATGAAAATGACCATATTACCCTTATCGGAAAAAGTGCAATAAATATTATGGAGACAGTGAAAATGACCATACTACCCTTACCAGAAATAAGTAATATAATTATTATAGATTGTTAAAATGACCATATTACCCTTATTGGAAAAAAGTGCAATAAATATTATGGAGACTGTGAAAATGACCATACTACCCTTATCAAAAATAAGTAACTTAATTCTTACGGATTGTGAAAATGACCATATTACCCTTATCGGAAAAAGTGCAATAAATATTATGGAGACAGTGAAAATGACCAGACTACCCTTACCAGAAATAAGTAATATAATTATTACAGATTATGAAAATGACCATATTACCCTTATCGGAAAAAAGTGCAATTATGATTATGGAGACAGTGAAAATGACCATACTACCCTTATCAGAAATAAGTAAAGTAATTCTTACAGATTGTGAAAATGACCATATTACTTTTATCGGAAAAAGTGCAATAAATAATATGGAGACAGTGAAAATGACCATACTACCCTTATCATAAATAAGTAAAGTAATTCTTACAGTTGTGAAAATGACCATATTACCATTATTGGAAAAAAGCAAATAAATATTATGGAGATCTGTGAAAATGACCATACTACCCTTATCATGAATAAGGAAAGTATTCTTACAGATTGTGAAAATGACCATAATATTTATTGCACTTATTTCCAATAAGGGTAATATGGTCATTTTCATAATCTGTAATATTTATTTTGATTATTTTCAATAAGGGTAATTTGGTCATTTCCAAGACTCCATAATATTTATTGCACTTATTTCCAATAGGGGTAATATGGTCATTTTCACATTCTGTAATATTTATTTTAATTAATTTCAATAAGGGTAGTTTGGTCATTTTTATAGTCTTCATAATATTTATTGCACTTTTTTCCAATAAGGGTAATATGGTCATTTTCACAATCTATAAGAATTACTTTACTTATTTATGATAAGGGTAGTATGGTTATTTTCACAGTCTCCATAATATCTATTGGACTTTTGTCCAATAAGGGTAATATGGTCATTTTCATATTTTGTAATATTTACTATATTGATTTTTAATAAGGGTAGTTTGGTCATTTTCACAGTCTCCATAATATTTATTGCATTTATTTCTAATAAGGGTAATATGGTCATTTTCACATTCTATAATATTTACTTTATTTATTTTCAATAAGGGTAGTTTGGTCATTTCCCAAACTCCATAATATTTATTGCACGTATTTCCAATAAGGGTAATATGGTCATTTTCCAATTAATATTTATTTTACTTATTTTCGATAAGGGTACTCTGGTCATTTTCATAGTCTCCATAATATTTATTACAATTTTCCAATAAGGGCAATATGGTCATTTTCACAGTCTATACGAATTACTTTAATTATTTTCAATAAGGGTAGTTTGGTCATTTTCACAGTCTTTATAATATTTATTGCGCTTATTTCCAATAAGGGTAATATGGTCATTTTCACATTCTGTAATATTTATTTTCAATAAGGGTAGTTTGGTCATTTTCAATTGTTTGATATGAATTACTTTACCTATTTTCGATAAGGGTAGTCTGGTCATTTTCACAGTCTCCGTAATATTTATGGCATTTATTTCCAATAAGGGTAATATGGTCATTTTCGCAGTATGTAATATTTACTTTATTTTTTTTCAATAAGGGTAGTTTGGTCATTTTCACAGTCTCCCTAATATTTAGTCTATTTATTTCCAATAAGGGTAATATGGTCATGTTCACAATCTGTAATATTTATTTTCAATAAGGGTAGTTTGGTCATTTTCACTGTTTGTACGAATTACTTTACCTATTTTCGATAAGGGTAGTCTGGTCATTTTCACAGTCTCCGTAATATTTATGGCATTTATTTCCAATAAGGGTAATATGGTCATTTTCGCAGTATGTAATATTTACTTTATTTATTTTCAATAAGGGTAGTTTGGTCATTTTCACAGTCTCCCTAATATTTAGTCTATTTATTTCCAATAAGGGTAATATGGTCATTTTCACAATCTGTAATATTTATTTTCAATAAGGGTAGTTTGGTCATTTTCACTGTTTGTACGAATTACTTTACCTATTTTCGATAAGGGTAGTCTGGTCATTTTCATAAGGGTAGCTCTAATAATTATGGCATTTATTTCCAATAAGGGTAATATGGTCATTTTCGCAGTATGTAATATTTACTTTATTTATTTTCAATAAGGGTAGTTTGGTCATTTTCACAGTCTCCCTAATATTTAGTCTATTTATTTCCAATAAGGGTAATATGGTCATTTTCACAATCTGTAATATTTACTTTACTTATTTTCGATAAGGGTAGTCCATTCATTTTCAATCTCTATAATATTTGTGGCACTTATTTCCAATAAGGGTAATATGGTCATTTTCACAGTATGTAATATTTACTGTATTTATTTTCAATAAGGGTAGTTTGGACATTTTCACAGTCTCCCTAATATTTAGTCTATTTATTTCCAATAAGGGTAATATGGTCATTTTCACAATCAGTAATATTTACTTTACTTATTTTCGATAAGGGTAGTCTGGTCATTTTCACAATCTCTATAATATTTGTGGCACTTATTTCCAATAAGGGTAATATGGTCATTTTCACAGTATGTAATATTTACTTTATTTATTTTCAATAAGGGTAGTTTGGACATTTTCACAGTCTCCCTAATATTTATTCCATTTATTTCCAATAAGGATAATATGGTCATTTTCACAGTATGTAGTATTTACTTTATTTATTTTCAATAAGGGTAGTTTGGTCATTTTCACAGTATGTAGTATTTACTTTCTTTATTTTCAATAAGGGTAGTTTGGTCATTTTCTCAATATCCATAATATTTATTGCACTTATTTCCAAAAAGGGTAATATGGTCATTTTCAAAGTGTGTAATATTACTTTAATTATTTTCAATAAGGGCAGTCTGGTCATTTTCATGGTCTCCATAATATTTATTCCGCTAAATTCCGGCAAGGGTAATATGGTCATTTTCACAGTCTGTAATATTTATTTTACTTATTTTCGATAAGGGTAGTTTGGTCATTTTCACAGTCTCCATAATATTTATTGCACTATTTCTAATAAGGGTAAGATGGTCATTTTTCCAGTCTGTAAAATTTATTTTACTTATTACACTTAATTGGGTAGTCTGGTTATTTTCTTAGTCTCCATAATATTTATTGCACTTATTTCCATGAGGGGTAATATGGTCTTTTTCAAAGTGTGTAATATTTACTTTACTTATTTTCGATAACTTGTCCGGTCATTTTCACAATCTCCATAAAAATTATTGCAGTTATTTCCAATAAGGGTAATATGGTCATTTTCACAATCCGTAATTTTTACTTTATTTTTTTTCAATAAGGGTATTCTGGTCATTTACACAGTCTCTATAATATTTATTGCATTTATTTCGAGTAAGGGTAATATGGTCATTTTCACGTTCTTTCCTAATTTTTATTGCACTTATTCCAGTAAGGGTAATATGGTCATTTTCAATGTTCTTCTAAGAAGCATAAATTTTTGTTGTGGTTTTGTCGAGAAAATCGAAAGAAAATGTTGGTATTTGTTAAAAGTCAAATGTCATACAAAGTCATGACTTGTTGACTTGGTCTTGATCCTTTTTCTAATATTAAGAAAATTAAAAATTAAAAATAAAATAAATTTTGATATTTAGAAATTAAATAAAATTGTTATTTTGTATAATTGTTATGAAAGTAGTGACAACCAAAATTTTAAGAGTGATTAATTCAAAGGTTGTTTTTGATGTGGTGGAATTTTTGGGTGGAAATATCATTTTAGATTATAATTGTTGTTGTTCAAATAATTATCAACAAATATTTGTGTGACTAATAAAAGTCCTAATTATTATCACGAATACAAAATTTAATTACAGTTATAATCATTGCAGGACTTATCACGGATATATCATTACGTAAAAATAAATAATGACGACAGTTACACTGTGAGAAAATCCTGGTTTTGGTGTAGTGCTTGCGAATCCAATGAGCCAAGAATCACTCAATTCTGAGTTATAACGATGAAGTTATGAGTGATTTATTAAAGTAACAATTCTAAGTGTTGCTGTAATTGTTACAGTTCGTTAGTAAGAAACAATTCACGGACTTGTTTGTAACAGTTCGCGGACTTGGGCCCAATTACGTGACTAAAAGACATTTTTCGTCAAATTGGTGATGTTTCCTTATCTAGGCAAGTTAGCTATTACTCCAAACATCTTTGATTACCATATTAAAGTGTTTGTGATTCCTTCCTATTTTAAAAAAATTTGTGATTTATTCACATAAATACAATATTTGCTAATTAATTATTTATTTAAATATTTTGGCAAGAGTTGTAACTTAGGAAAGACTCCCAAAATTAGGAGAGTCTTGAAAAAGGAAAATAGCTTTGCTTATTTTTCAAGCTATGTTTCACTATAAATATTGAGTTCATGAGTTTACACGTTTTTTATCCCCTTTGGAAAATTGGCGTAAGCTTTGTAGGTTGTTTCCATGTCTTCTGTTCTTCGTGAACAAGAGTGAGATAAAATACTTTGTATTGGGATCACAAAGCCAAGTTGGATTAAATCTTCATGATGGATTATACAACTTGTAATCTAAGTTTTTTACCTCTTGTATATTATATGGGTTTCTCTTCTGATATAAAACCATTCAAGAGTTTTTGATCATAAACCCTAGGTTTTGATAGATTTCAATTTCCGATCGTATACCAATAATTGTTAGTCGAAATCGGAGACTAGAAAGAAAAACTTCTATTGAGGCATCTCGTAAAAATCCTTAAGAAGTTTTAACAAGATATCTCTATATTTATCTAGTTGTTCTTGTTGTAGAATTATTAGGGTTTTCTTAACTTGGAAATTGATCTTTGGAATCGCCCAAGTTCACTTACGAAAATCAGGTTCACGGACTTCTTGTGAGCACGCATACTGATTATAAGTTAAAACTCTAATCTACAAGATTTCCAAACCTTGATCTATATCTAAAGGGAAATCAAGCTAGTGTTTTGTGCAAAAAAAATATTGAATCATATCAATCGTATTGTTATATCTTCTAAAGAGAACCTTGGTTTCTGCTAGAAGGTTTACGAGAAGAGTTCATAAAGAGAATCGGTGTTCTGATAGGAGTTCTATAAGAATAAAGCTGAAGAAGGTATTATATCTAGTCTGAATAGGTAGTAGGAAATTGGTGTAACAACTTATAATCAGCATGTGTTTATTCTGGACTAGGTCCCGGGATTTTCTGCATTTGCGGTTTCCTCGTAAACAAAATTATGGTGTCTTTGTTATTTCATTTTTCGCATTATATTGTTTATCTTTATGTTTATAGGTGAGAATAGTTTCTGCTGATTTCGGTAATTACGGGTGTGAAGGTGAGAAACGATTTAAACCCTAAACAATGTACTGCAAGGGAGTACTTTAGATTCGAGAGATCAATCTGTACAAGTCCGACTTAAACCAAGAAATGGTCGTTCTAGACTTTCTTCGGTCATAAAGTAGAGGAGAAGGGTTGGTTTAGGGAGGGAAGCGAAGAGAGTGTTGAGACCGAAATAATTCTGGAAGAGTAGTACTTGACTTGTATCAGAAGGTGAGAGCTTTGTGAAAGCTAGCAAGAGTTGACTTTCTGAGTGTGGTATTTTCCCCTGACCAAGAACTTGTGTTCTAGTGGAAATTTGTAAGCCTATTTATACAAGTCAAAAAAGAAACGTACTTTGGCCTCATAAGAAAGAAAAACGGATGAGTTAAATGGGAAGAGGTGGTAACACCTAGTATTGATGGGATTTGATGGAATTGATGTCCCATAATGAAAGAGCATTTCACCGTTGCTTCTTGCATTTACTAATCGTCTTATTCTTATTGCACTATCTTGAAATGGGCATTTGTGTATGCCGCACGCTATAGACCACCAAACCAATACCCTAATGAGCATCCCTCAGTTTGTGTTGATGTCTCGAATGTTTGGGAAACATGTATCATGTTGTTGTGGCTTGGCAAGTCAAACTCGAGAAACTTACTATCCTGGTGAACTTCGACGGTCGAGATTTTGCATCTTGAGAGGAGGGGAAACCGTTGATCGTTGCACGCCTTTATTTCGGTCGTGAGGTACAACGTGGTGGAACGGCTAGGTTGGCATGCCATTGGCATGGCATGGTTTGGCATGGACAAACTTAGTTTTTCGGGCCAAAGGTTACCATGTGTTGTCTGGTAACCTCGGATGGCTAGAATTTGCTCCTGGGATTGAAGGGCAACTGTTGATTGTTGGACGCCTTCGTTTTGGTGGACGCATAGTGGAGGCCAGCAGGGTGGCGCGGCTATGGCCAAGGCAAGGGCGATTGGCTTGACGTGGTGTGTCTAGCACAGCAAGGGCCAAGGTAGAGTGCGCTTGGCATGACGCGTCTAGCTTGGGCTAGGTGCGGTTTTGGATTGGCATGTGGGGCCAAGGGTTTGACATGGGCGTATGGCATGGATAGGGCCAAGGTAGGGGCGTTTGGCTTGGCATGGTGTGACTAGCATAGCTAGGGCCAATGCATAGTGCGTTTGTCATGACACGGCTAACTTGGGCTAGGTGTGGTTTTAGCTTGACATGTGGGGCCAAGGGTTTTCCATGGGCGCATGGAGTGTCTAGGGACAAGGCAAGGACGTTTGGCTTGGCATGTGGGGCTAAGGGTTTTCCTTGGGCGTATGGCGTGGTTATCTTTGGCTAGGTGCGTGACCAAGCTACGGTTTTGGGCCAAAGGTTGTGAGGTGACCTTAGATGGCCAGGATTTGCTCCTGGGGTTGAAGGGAAACCGTTGATTATTGCACGCCTTCACTTTGGTAGCCGCATAGGGAAGGCCAGCATGGTGGCACGACATGGGGGGCCATGGCGAGATATGTTTGGTATGGCGCGGCTAGCTTGGCTAGGTGCGTCACCAAGATAGGGTTTTGGAACAAAGGTCATGAGGTGACCTTGGACGGCCAGGATTTTCTCCTGGGATTAAAGGGAAACCATTGATTATTGCATACCTTCATTTTGGTAGCCGCGTGGGGATGGCCAGCATGGTGGCGCGGCTAGGGACAAAAAAACGGCGTATGGCGTGGCGTGGTGTGACTAGCAGAGTTACGGCCAAGGCAGAGTGCGTTTGACATGGAGAGACTAGCTTGGGCTAGGTGTGGTTTTGGCTTAGAAATTTGGGGCCAATGGTTTTCCATGGGCACATGGCATGACTAGGGCCTAGGCAAGGGCGTTTCGCTTGGCATATGAGCCAAGGGTTTGCCTTGGGCGTATGGCGTGGCTAGGTTTGGCTTGGTGCGTGACCAAGCCATGGTTTTGGGCTAAAGATCGTGAGGTGAACTTAGACGGCTAGGATTTGCTCCTGGGATTGAAGGGAAACCATTGATTATTGCATGACTTCACATTTGTAGACGCGTGGGGAAGGACAGCATGGTGGCGCGACATGGGAGGACATAGCAAGATTTGATTGGCATGACGTGGTCGGTGTGGATGGCATGATTTTCCATTGGCACGGAGGTGCGGCCAGCATGTTTGGCATGCTTTGGCGCGGTTTGTGTGGCTGGCATGATTTTCCATTGGCACCGAGGTGCGGCTAGCATGGTTGGAATGCTTTGGCATGGTCGGTGTGGCTGGCATGATTTACCGTTGGTATAGAGGTGCGGCTAGCATGGTTGGCATGCTTTGGAACGGTCGGTGTGGTTGACATGATTTGCCATTGGCACGGAGGTACGACTAGAATGGTTGGCATGATTTGGCGAGGTCGGTGTGGATAGAATGATTTTCCATTGGCACAGAGGTGCGGCTAGCATGGTTGGCATGATTTGGCGAGGTCGATGTGGCTGGCATGATTTTCCATTGTCACAGAGGTGCGGCTAGCATGGTTGGCATTCTTTGGCGCGGTCGGTGTGGATGACATGATTTTCCGTTGGCACATAGGTACGGCTAGCATGGTCGGCATGCTTTGGCGAGGTCGGTGTGGATGGCATGATTTTCCATTGGCACAGAGGTTCATCTAGCATGGTTGGCATGATTTAGCGCGGTTGGTGTGGATGGCATGATTTTCCATTGGATAGAGGTGCGGCTAGCATGGTTGGCATGCTTTGGCGCGGTTTGTGTGGCTGGCATGATTTTCCATTGGCACAGAGGGGAATTGGGGTTTTTCTTGTTGTAAACCTAATTTGAAAAAGGTACCCTGATAATTATTTAGAGACACATTAAAGGCTTTTCAGTAAATGTGCCTAGTAAATGCTTTATCACTTAAATGTTCTGACATCATTGTCTGCTAGGGTTTAGTGTTTTACGATTTTAACCCTAAGCTAAAAACCACCATCAACATTAAGTCCCCTGCTTAGCTTGGAACATGTGCCTTGTTGTGAGGTAAGCATATGATGGTGACAGACGAGGACGAAATCAAGATGTAAATCATTACAAAGATGGTCAGGAGAATCCGACTAACCTTTTTGGGTGGTGAGGATAGTTTGGGATTTCCGTGTTGGCGGCCCTTCTTAAGTTGTACTTGGAATACAGACCGTGGAGTGGTGAGATGAAAGTTACCGGCTTGGTCTGGTCGTACATCTCCAAGGAAAAGAGGGTGCGGTGTTGGAAGGAGAAGTGATTGGATGTCTTTGATCGAGGGGCCAAGAGGAGGCGTGGTCCTGGACGCGGAAATGGTATGGTAGAATGTGCAGGGGAGGCTAGGCGTGGCGGGGCCGCGGTGATGAAGTGAGGGCTTGGCTAGGGGAGCGACAATGGCATACATGGGCGGCTAGGTGTAGTGGGGCCGTGGTATGGCGTGATGGGGCCGTGGCATGGCGTGAGAGGTCTTGGGCATGGAAATTGGTCTTTGCGGGACCGGTTTCCTCTTTTTCCCTTCTCGGCTCAAAATAGGAAATCCTTTCTTTGCTCAAACTCCCACGTACCATGTATATATAAAAGGAGGGCCGTCTTCCCTTCTTGTTTCATGCCTATTCATTTGTTTCATCCGTGTGACAACAGTAAAGTAGAGTGGATGATCAAATCCCATGTATGCCTTCCAACACTTCTCTTTAACTCGTTTTTTTTTTGCTGGTGTAAACCCTAGTTGTAGGCGTACCTTTTCATGACCTTGTAGAAATGTTTGCGTGAATCTTAAGTATTTTTTTCCCTAGCTTGTCGTGACACTTAGGCATGAATACCATAGTAATGTTGACCGCCCCTACTCACTGTGCAAGGTAGGCACGTGATAGTAATTTCCATGTTTTCTCACGAAAACCAAGTTTTTTTAAGGGTTTGCTCCTTGTTTTTTCGTGGCCATGTGTATGGTTCCCCTGGTGAGTCATTCCTCATAGGTTGGATGATAATTATATACCGTAGGGTACGTCCTTGAAACAAACTGGTTTGCGTCTTTGGTGGAAATATTTTTCGTGCGCTTTCTGTAATAATTTCTCTTCACATTGTTCCATTGTAGTTGTTTTGAGAAAATTTTCGTTATGATGCCACTTGAGGAGAGTTCTGCTGTACCGAAAGACGTTTGCAATTCTAAACCAAACGTAGATGATGAATTCTTCACCATATAGGCCACGGTTAGAAGGAACCATCCCAACTATATGCCGATCCTCCTGACCGGTTTGGATGGTGGAAATAGGTAAGCCTATTTATACAAGTCAAGAAAAGAAACGTACTCTGGCCTCATTAAGGAGTGGGGAAGTAAATAGGAGGAGGTGGTGACCGTATGCATGGGATTGATGTCCATATAGTTTTTAGCGCATGAAACTATTCACATTATGGAATTGATGTCCCATAAAGTTGTTAACGCATGTGCTTTATGTCCCATGAACATTTCACACATAACTTCCCGTATTTACTAACCGCCTCACCCTTATGACACTTATTAATGACGGGCGTAGTATACGCCACACGCTGTAGACCACCAAACCAATACCAAAAGAGGATCCCTAGTTTGTCTTGATGTTTCGAATGTTTTTGGGAAACATGTAGCATGTTGTTGTGGCTTGGCAAGTCAAGATAGGGAAACTTTCTAGCCCGGTGACCTTCGACGGTCGAGATTTTGCATCTTGAGAGGAGGGGAAACCATTGATCATTGCATGCCTTTATTTTGGTAGTGAGGGCCAATCGTGGTGGCGCGACTAGGTTGGCATTGCATGGTTTGGCGTGGCCAAACTTAGGTTTTCGGACCAAAGGTTACCATGTGTCGTCTGGTAATCTTGGATAGGGGTGGGACTTGGGTTGGGTCAACCCACCCAACCCATGCCCAACCCGAACGTTGGGCGGACATGGGCAACGTATTTCAAAACTTTGGGCAAGCTTGGGCCTAAATTTTATGAACCCGATTTAAATTTGGGCAAGCATGGGCACAAATATTTCTAACCCAAACAACCCGCCCAACCCGAAGAACTATATATAAGACATTTTTTATAATTAGTATTATCATCTATTTAGAGAAATTTTAGATATTATCTTCAAATCTATTAATGAAAATATAAAGTATATCTATCCGATATGAAAAGAGTTTATATTATTGTAAATAATCATCAGTTATTTGGAAATTTAAAATAAATGGAGCAATTAAATCTTATTATTACTAAATTTATTATTATCACATGAACAAACTTGTATGTCTAGTGGAACTTGGGCCAACCCGAGGAACCCGGGGAACCCGAGGAACATAATTTAAGCGGACTTGGGAAACACCTCAATGGGTTCCACGGGTTTGATGGGCAATCTGGGCATAGAATTCCTAGCTCGGGTCTTCCTCGGCCAAGCCTTCTAACCCGCCCAACCAACCCAAGTCCCACCCCTAATCTTGGATGGCTAGGATTTGCACTTGGGATTGAATGGAAACCGTTGATTGTTGCACGCATTCGTTTTGGTGGCCGTGTAGGGTAGGCCAGCAGGGTGGCGTGGCTAGGGACAAGGCAAGGGCGTTGGTCTTGGCGTGGTGTGACTAGCATAGCTAGGGCCAAGGCACAGTGCGTTTGGCATGGCGCGGCTAGCTTGGGCTAGGTGTGGTTTTAGCTTGGCATGTAGGTCCAAGGGTATGACATGGGAGCATGGCGTGGTTAGGGCCAAGGAAGGGGTGTTTGGCTTGGCATGTGGGGCCAAGGGTTTGCCTTGGGCGTATGGCGTCGCTAGCTTTGGCTAGGTGCGTGACCAAGCTAGGGTTTTGGGCCAAAGTTCGTGAGGTGACCTTAAACGGCCATGATTTTCTCCTGGGATTGAAGGGCGATCGTTGATTATTTCACGCCTTCACTTTGGTAGCCGCATGGGGAAGGCCAGCATGGTGGAGTGGCATGGGGGTCCATGGCGATATGTGTTTGGCATGGCGCGGTCGGTGTGGCTGGCATGTTTTGCCATTTGCACGGAGGTACGTCTAGCATGGTTGGCATGCTTTGGCGTGGTTAGTGTGGCTTGCATGATTTTCTATTGTTATAGAGGTGCGGCTAGCATGGTTGGCATGCTTTGGCGCGGTCAGTGTGGCTGACATGATTTTCCATTGGCAAAAAGGTGCGGCTAGAACGGTTGGCATGCTTTGGCGTGGTCGGTGTGGCTGGCATGAATTTCCATTGGCACAGGGGTGCGGCTAGCATGGTCGGCATGCTTTGGCGCGGTTGGTGTGGCTGGCATGATTTGCGATTGGCACAAAGGTGCGACTATCATGGTTGGCATGCTTTGGCGCGATCGGTGTGGCTTGCATGATTTTCCATTGGCACAGGGGTGCAACTATTATGATTGGCATGCTTTGGCGTGGTCGGTGTGGCTGGCATGATTTTTCATTGGCACCGGGTTGTGGATTGCATGGTCGGCATTCTTTGGCACGGTCGGTGTGGCTGACATGATTTTCCATTGGCACAGAGGTGCGGCTATCATGGTTGGCATGCTTTGGCGCGGTCGGTGTGACTGTCATGATTTTCTATTTGCACGGAGGTGCGTCTAGCATGGTTGGCATGATTTATCGTGGTTGGTGTGGATGACAAGATTTTCCATTGGCATAGAGGTGCGTCTAGCATGGTTAGCATGTTTTGGCGCGGTTGGTGTGGGTGGCATGATTTTCCATTGGCATAGAGGTGCGGCTAGCATGGTCGGCATGCTTTGGCGCGGTCGGTGTGGATGGCATGATTTTTCATTGGCATAGAGGTGCGGCTAGCATGGTTGGCATACTTTGGCGCGGTTAGTGTGGATAGAATGATTTGTCATTGGCACAGAGGTGTGGCTAGTATTACGGTGCTTCAAGTGACGCATAATGATAACGCGTTACAGAGTTGCAGGCCATGTCAGAGTTCCGCCGTAATGGCGCATTGCGAAGCCATAATAGCGGTATACTGTATAGACCGTTAAGTGTCGAGAATGACATGACCCTGCAGGGACATTGGAGCAAAAAGGTAGCACTACACTGTAAAGACATTTGGATAAGGAATGAAGCTTATTGACCGAAACAATAAGGCTTCATTGAGGAGAAGGCAAGACGAAGCCAAAGTGACAGATGCAACATGCGATGTTGACATTAAGGCATATCCGTGGAATTGAGTTGGCCCAAACTCAAGGATGATGCAAGAGTGTAGAATAGATCAAGAGTTGGTCTATGGCATTAGTTTAAGGATGGCCAAAGCTTGAACAATGCAAACAAGTTAGTAATGCAAGAGT
The DNA here is from genome assembly GCA_023529315.1 of Papaver bracteatum. NCBI lineage: Eukaryota > Viridiplantae > Streptophyta > Magnoliopsida > Ranunculales > Papaveraceae > Papaver > Papaver bracteatum. The sequence continues at coordinate 24,550 of JAJJWX010003719.1, read as the reverse complement.
TGCATTGCTGTTGTCAAGCAAATTGGCATAGCGAAGCATATATGACGCACGAGTAACTAGAGTGAGCTTAAGGAGTTTTCCTCAACAAGTAAAGCCTAAAGGGTGTCCGTACATTAGCTTAGAGTAATAAAAATGCAGGGCCAAGAGGGTTGTACATTGGCGCAAGGCAGAATCCAGTAGGCCAAAACAAGTGGCGCAATAAGGCTTAAGTGACGGTTACAAGTTGGTTACGGGCTTCACAAGCATTCCAATGATGCATGATGAAGAGGAGCGGTTATAAAGGAGTTTATAATCGTGGGAGAAGAGTTTTAACTGCCAAGAGAACATGTGTTGGACGATTGGCGCAAGTTAAAGGAGAACTGGCCAGTTGGCATAGTAGTTGGCGGTTATGAAACTGCTCCCCGAGATAGATGGCTGTCTCTAGCGTGTGTAACGGTTATGCACGGTTTGTCCAAGCAAATCTTCTATATAAATAGTCCTAAGGCATGGGAAATTCAGGAACTAGCATGTGTTAGAGTAAGCTAACATATGTTAGAGTGTAGATTGCATATGTGAGTGAGTAGGAGAGTTTTTGTAAGACTTAGACTTGGTTCAAGGAGTGAACAAGTCTGTTTAAGTCCCCTAGTGGGAAAGTTTTGTATTTATTCCCTTTGATGCAATAAAAGTAGTTGATTGTGTCATGTTCTAAGTATTCTTGGTTGGCTGATTGTTGTTGGTAAAGTTCGACATGAATTGGGTGCATTTGATGAGTTTAGAGAAGTGAAAGAAGGATGTAAAGACTTCCGCTGTTAACCTGAAGTGTTGGATGTTTGCAAAGGTGCAAACTTATAAGGCTGAAGTGCAAGTGGGTGAAGCTTTATTCACAGAACCATTGTGCTGCCGGGTTACACTTTCGCAGAAAATTCCTAGGGCGTTTGAAGGCGTGACAATTCGGGTATCAGAGATGTGTTTGGTACACAGTTCAAGTGTATTTATTGGATAATACACTAGTGATTCTTTGCCTCTAAAGCTATTTTCCTATGAGCAAGTAAGTGGCGCATTATTTTCTGAATATTGCATTAGAAATGAGTTCTAATGGCATGATGATCGACGAAGAACTACTGGGTACGTTTGATCAGCTTGAGGAGTATGGCAGTAATCTTGATGATTTTGTCATAGACATGGGCTGTGATATCCTTGAAAATCCTCTTGTTTCTGAAGTTAAGGGAAGGCTAGACCTACTTGAAGGAAGAACATCAGATTGGTTTAAAGAATTTGACGAAAGGGTAGGTGCAGTCGAGGACAAGGTGTCTGATGAAACCTTGTTGAATTGTGAAACCAATGATGAAGTGACTTAATGGAAGGAGAAATTCAGTGACATAAAGACCATACTAACAAGCAATGCGAAGCAAATGTCTGAGGAAGTGGCAAGCATTCGCGGGTTAATCAGTAACGACATGTTTGTAGGAGCAAACGTGCATGGAGAAAGCTCAAGTCGAGTCTCCGAGACAAGAATTTACGTTGGTTCCAGAAATGCTAGGGAAATTGAGAATTTCTTGTATGACGTTGAGGCATACTTTGAGGTGAATGGAACTAGGGAAGAACAAAAAGTAACTCTCGCAGGAAATTACCTTAGTGGTGATGCAAAGGTTTGGTGGAGAACTATGCTGCAAGAAGATGAAGCTGCTGGTTATACCAATCCTATGTCATGGGATGACATGAAAGGAGGACTGAGATGTCAGTTCTGGCCGAGCAATGGTGCTTGGTATGCAAGAGAAAGTTTACGTAGGCTGAAAATGACGAGTACACCACATGCCTATGCTGAAAACTTCCTTGCATTGGTGCAAGAAGTAGATGGCATAAGTGAAGAAGATCAGATGTTCCAATTTCTGGATGGCGCAAGTTCGAGTGTAATTGCTGAACTTAAGAGGCGCAAAATCCAGAGTATCTAGATGGCTATTCCAGCGGTAAGAGGGCTTACTAGTTGCACAACGACTGAAGATGTGCAAAGCCATGAAGGTGAAGCCAAAAGGAAGGAAAAATATGTAGGCAGTAAGTGAAAGCATGAACCGAAGGAAGATGAATTATTCCCTTCAGCCCGGAAGTATAGGGGATGTTTCAACTGCAAAGGTTTGCATTTCTCTAGAAGCTGTCCACTCAAAGCACAACTTAATGTATCAGTTGGGAATGACTATGGGGGTCATTCTAGGAAGACTCATGGAGGCCGAAGTGATGGTTCAAGGAAGGGACCACGCAGCGAAGTTGTCACTCAATTCGACAAAGAAAGAAACTAAGCTAAGAACAAGAGTAAGTGTTGCTTTCTCCATTGGCGACACTTTGATGCAAAAACAAGAGTGTTTTTGGCCTTGTTTTATGTAGCTTTAGTTGTTGATTGATGCAAACTCTGTGTGTAGAGTTTGGTTGTACACACTTTTATTTGAGTCTTCAAGTTTGTATATACTTTGCTTTGGTGTAAGCAAGTTGCTTTGTTAATGAAGTTTTAGCTTTCCAGAAGAGATCAGTTGATGATCAATCATGTAATGGTACATGGTCTTGTTATGTAAGAGCAGTAATGGACGAGGCTGTTTTCGTTTATAAAGTCGTGCCTCTTTATTTACGATGTAAAGATAGTTCATGGGGAGATACTTCAAGTATCATACTTAGCCTAACGTATGCAATAGCAAGACAAGTTGAAAGCTAATAATAAAAGCATATGACAGGGGTCCTAGTTGATGTAGAAATGATGTTGATGTTTGGGTATTGAAAAATGGCACGACGGCAGATAGGCAGCGACAGTGCAAGCAATGCATCAAGTAAGAAATCATTTTATCAACAAGCATGAGTTGGGTAGAACTCATGGCCTTAGAGAAAGACACACACTTTCCAGGCAATTAGCAATGCAGTTCAAAGAAGTATTTGGAGACATATTGGATTTGAAGGCATATCATATGGACAACTAAAGGGTTAGCTAATGATATGTCCAAAGAGATAGTTAGTCACATTTTTAAATGGGCTGTGCAACTCAATAGTTTTTTTGCATGGAAATTAAGCAAACAAAACTTACCATTCTAGTTCGGGTATGCAAAATGGAATAAGTATAGAGTTTATACTTGGTGGCCACATTCATAGAAATGAGTTCTTGAATGTTGTTTGCATAATCAAATTTTAGTGAGGCATGAAGTGTTGAATTCGGGTGTCTAATGCAAAGAGAACCCTATTCACTTTGTGACGTGCTTAATGAGGAGCGTGAAGAACAACAGTTCAACGGTGTGTAATCGACAAAACTGATTGAAAATGAAGCCAAGTCGTTTTATAAGTCCTTGTCACGTTGAGTGGAGGCAAAGTCGGGAAGCGATGGCAATGATCATGATGATCATATTGATAAGAATCATTCAATGCATACACTTAGGCGCAAATGATTCATGCAAAATTCAAGTACAATTCAGGGAATTGGCAAGAAGAATTTCGAAATTGCATTTGGGTGTTGATATACGGTTGTAGTGGGAGTTGGAACGTATGCGCAATGTGAAAAAAAAAGTACAAGTCAGTAGTATCAATAGCAAAGCAGTAAATCTAAGATGGAATGCTAAATAAGTTTGTTGAATTCTGAATGGCTTAGAAGTGTACAAGGACGAAGAACAAGTATGTTGAGTATACTTAGTTGTGTTCAACGATGGCGTTGAACGGATTAGGTGGGGGAGGTCTATTACGGTGCTGAAAGTGACGCATAATGATGACGCATTATAGGGTTGCAGGCCAAGTCAGAGTTCCGCCGTAATGGCGCATTGCGAAGCCATAATAGCGGTATATTGTATAGACCGTTAAGTGTCGAGAATGACATGACCCTGCAGGGCCAGTGAAGCAAAAAGGTAGCGCTACACTGTAAAGACATTTGTCTAAGGAATGAAGCTTATTGACCGACACAATAAGTCTTGATTGAGTAGAAGGCAAGACGAAGCCAAAGTGACAGATACAACATGCGATGTTGACATTAATGCATATCCGTGGAGTTGAGATGGCCCAAACTCAAGGATGATGCAAGAGTGTATAATAGATCAAGAGTTGGTCTATGGAATTAGTTTAAGGCTGGCCAAAGCTTGAACAATGCAAACAAGTTAGTAATGCAAGAGTTGCATTGCTGTTGTCAAGCAAATTGGCGTAGCAAAGCATATATGACGCACGAGTAACTAGAGTGATATTAAGGAGTTGGCCTCGACAAGTAAAGCCTAAAGAGTGTCCGTGCATTAGCTTAGAGTAATAAAAATGCAGGTCCAAGAGGGCTGTACGTTGTTAGCGCAAGGCAGAATCTAGTAGGCCAAGACAAGTGGCGCAATAAGGCTTAAGTGACGGTTACAAGTTAGTTACGGGCTTCACAAGCATGCCAATGACGCGTGATGAAGAGGAGCGGTTATAAAGGAGTTTATAATCGTGGGAGAAGAGTTTTAACTTCCAAGAGAACAGGTGTTGGACGATTGGCGCAAGTTAAAGGAGAACTGGCCAGTTGGCATAGTAGTTGGCGGTTATGAAACTGCTCCCCGAGACAGATGGCTGTCTCTAGCATGTGTAACGGTTATGCACGGTTTGGCCAAGCAAAGATGTTGTATAAATAGTCCTAAGGCATGGGAAATTCAGGAACTAGCCTATGTGAGAGTAAGCTAACATATGTGAGAGTGTAGATTGCATATGTGAGTTAGTAGGAGAGTTTTTGAAAGACTTAGACTTGGTTCAAGGAGTGAACAAGTCTGTTTAAGTCCCTTAGTGGGAAAGTTTTGTATTTCTTCCCTTTGATGCAATAAAAGGAGTTGATTGTGTCATGTTCTAAGTGTTCTTGGTTGGATGATTGTTGTTGGTAAAGTATGGCATGAATTGGGTGCATTATGGGGTGCATTTGATGAGTTTAGAGAAGTGAAAGAAGGCTATTAAGACTTCCGCTATTAACCTAGAGTGTTGGCTGTTTGCAAAGGTGCAAAATTATAAGGCTGAAGTGCAAGTGGGTGAAGCTTTATTCACAGAACCATTGTGCTGCCGGGTTACACTTTCGCAGAAAATTCCTAGGGCGTTTGAAGGTGTGACAGCTAGCACGGTTGGCATGCTTTGGCATGGTCGGTGTGGCTAGCATGATTTTCCATTGGCACATGGGTGCGTCTAACATGGTTGGCATGCTTTGGCGTGGTCGGAGTGGCTGACATGATTCGCCATTGGCACAGTGGTGCGACTATCATGGTTGGCATGCTTTGGTGCGGTCGTTGTGGATAGCATGATTTTACACTGGCACAGGGGTGCGGCTATCATAGTCGGCATGCTTTGGCGCGGTCGGTGTGGCTGGCATGATTTTCCATTGGCACGGAGGTGCGACTAGCACAGTTGGCATGCTTTGGCGCGGTCGGTGTGGCTAACATGATTTTCCATTGGCACAGGGGTGCGACTAGCATGGTTGGCATGCTGTGGCGCGTTCGGTATGGCTAGCATGATTTTCCATTGGCACAGAGGTGCGACTTTCATGGTTGGCATGCTTTGGCGCGGTCGGTGTGGCTAGCATGATTTTCCATTGGCTCAGGGGTGCGGCTAGCATGGTCGGCATGCTTTAGCGCGGTTGGTGTGGCTGGAATGATTTTCCATTGGGATAGAGGTGCGGCTAGCATGGTTGGCATGTTTTGGCGCGGTTGGTGTGGCTGGCATGATTTTCCATTGGCATGGAGGTGCGGCTAGCATGATTTTCCATTTGCACGGAGGTGTGTCTAGTATGTTTGCCATGATTTGGCGCATTTGGTGTTCCTGGCATGATTTGTCATTGGAACGGAGGTGCGGCTAGCATGCTTGGCATGCTTTGTCATGGTTGGTGTGGCTGACATTATTTGCCATTTGCATAGAGGTGCGACTAGCATGGTTGGAATGCTTTGGAGCGGTCGGTGTGGATGGCATGATTTTCCATTGGCACAGGGGTGCGGCTACCATGGTCGGCATTCTTTGGTGCGGTCGGTGTGGCTGGCATGATTTTCCATTTTCACGGAGGTGCATCTAGCATGGTTTCCATGCTTTGGCGCAGTTGGTGTGGCTGGCATGGTTTGTCATTGGCACGGAGGTGCGGCTAGCATGGTTGGCATGCTTTGGCGTGGTCGGTGTGGCTATCATGAATTTCCATTGGCACAGGGGTGAGGATAGCATGATCGGCATGATTTGGGGCGGTTGGTGTGGTTGGCATGATTTTCCATTGGCGTAGAGGTGCGACTAGCATGGTTAGCATGCTTTGGCGCGGTCGGTTTGGCTGGCATAATTTTCCATTGGCATGGAGGTGCGTCTAGCATGGTTTCCATGCTTTGGCGCGATCGGTGTGGCTGGCATGATTTTCCATTGGCACGGAGGTGCGGCTAGCATGGTTGCCATGCTTTGGTGCAGTTGGTGTGGCTGGCATGATTTTTCATTGGCACGTAGGTGCGGATAGCATGGTTGGCATGCTTTGGCACGGTTGGTGTGGCTGGCATGATTTTCCATTGGCACAGGGGTGCGGCTAGCATGGTCGTCATGCTTTGGCGCGGTCGGTGTGGCTGGCATGATTTTCCATTGGCACAGAGGTACGGCTAGAACGGTTGGAACGCTTTGGCGCGCTCGGTGTGGCTAGCATGATTTTCCATTGGCACAGGGGTGCGGCTAGCATGGTCGGCATGCTTTGGGGCGGTTGGTGTGGCTGCATGATTTTTCATTGGCACAGAGGTTCGGCTATCACGGTTGGCATGCTTTGGCGCGGTCGGTGTGGCTAGCATGATTTTCCATTGGCATAGGGGTGTGGCTAGCATGGTCGGCATGCTTTTGCGCGGTCGGTGTGGCTGGCATTATTTTCCATTGGCACAGAGGTGCGACTATCATGGTTGGCATGCTTTGGCGCGGTCAGTCTGGCTAGCATGATTTACCATTGGAAAAGGGGTGCGGCTAGCATAGTCGGCATGCTTTGGCACGGTCAGTGTGGCTGGCATGATTTTCCATTGGCACAGGGGTGCGACGATCATGGTTGGCATGCTTTGGCGCGGTCGTTGTGGCTAGCATGATTTGACATTGGCACAGGGGTGCGGCTAGCATGGTCGACATGATTTGGGGCGGTTGGTGTGGCTGGCATGATTTTCCATTGGCACAGAGGTGCAGCTTGCATGGTTGGCATGCTTTGGCGCGGTCGGTGTGGCTGGCATGATTTTCCATTGGCACGGAGGTGAGGATAGCATGGTTAGCTTGCTTTGGCGCAATCGGTGTGGCTGGCATGATTTGCCATTGGCACGGAGGTGCGGATATCTTGGTTGCCATGCTTTGGCCAGGTTGGTGTGATTGGCATGATTTTCCTTTGGCACGGAGGTGCGGCTAGCATGGTTGGCATGCTTAGGCGCGGTCGACGTGGATGGCATGATTTGTCATTGGCACGGAGGTGTGGCTAGCATGGTTGGCATGCTTTGGCGCGGTCGGTGTGGCTAGCATGATTTTCCATTGGCACAAGGATGCGGCTAGCGTGTTGGCATGCTTGGGCGCGGTCGGTGTGGCCGGCAATGATTTTCCATTGACACGGAGGTGCAGCTAGCATGGTTGGCATGATTTGGCTTGGTTGGTGTGGCTGGCATGATTTTCTATTGGCACAGAGGTGCGGCTAGCATGGTTGGCATGATTTGGCACGGTTGGTGTGGATTACATGATTTTCCATTGGCACAGGGGTGCGGCTAGCATGGCCGGCATGCTTTGGCGCGGTCGGTGTGGATGTCATGATTTTCCATTGGCACAGAGGTGCGGCTAGATTGGTTGGCATGCTTTGGCGCGGTCGGTGTGGCTGCATGATTTTCCATTGGCACAGAGGTTCGGCTATCACGGTTGGCATGCTTTGGCGCGGTCGGTGTGGCTAGCATGATTTTCCATTGGCATAGGGGTGTGGCTAGCATGGTCGGCATGCTTTTGCGCGGTCGGTGTGGCTGACATGATTTGCCATTGGCACAGAGGTGCGACTATCATGGTTGGCATGCTTTGGCGCGGTCAGTCTGGCTAGCATGATTTACCATTGGCATAGGGGTGCGGCTAGCATGGTCGGAATTTTTTGGCGCGGTCAGTGTGGCTGGCATGATTTTCCATTGGCACAGAGGTGCGGCTTGCATGGTTGGTGTGGATGGCATGATTTACCATTGATACAGAGGTGCGCCTAGCATGGTCGGCATGCTTTGGCGCGGTCGGTGTGGATGGCATGATTTTCCATTGGCACGGAGGTGCGACTAACATGGTCGGCATGATTTGTCGCGTTCGGTGTGGATGGCATGATTTGCTATTGGCACGGAGGTGCGGCTAGCATGGTTGGCATGCTTAGGCACGATCGGTGTGGATGACATGATTTTCTATTGGCACGGAGGTGCGGCTAGCATGGTTGGCATGCTTAGGCGCGGTTGGTGTGGATGGCATGATTTTCCATTGGCAAAGGGGTGTGGCTAGCATGGTTGGTATGCTTTGGCGCGGTCGGTGTGGCTAGCATAATTTTCCATTGGCACATGGGTGCGGATAGTGTGGTTGGCATTCTTTGGCGCGATCGGTGTGGCCGGCAATGATTTTCCATTGGCACGGAGGTGCGGCTAGCATGGTTGGCATTCTTTGGCATGGTTGGTGTGGCTGGCATGATTTGATATTGGCACAGAGGTGCGGCTAGCATGGTTGGCATGATTTGGCGCGGTTGGTGTGGATGACATGATTTTCCATTGGCACAGGGGTGCGTCTAGCATGGAGGCATGCTTTGGCGCGGTCGGTGTTGATGGAATGATTTGCCATTGGCACAGAGGTGCGGCTAGCTTGGTTGGCATGCTTTGGCGCGATCGGTGTGGTTGACATGATTTGCTATTGGCACAGTGGTGCGGCTAGCACGGTTGGCATGCTTTGGCGCGGTCGGTATGGCTAGCATGATTTTCTATTGGCATAGGGGTGTGGCTAGCATGGTAGGCATGCTTTGGCACGGTCGGTGTGGCTGACATGATTTTCCATTGGCACAGAGGTGCGACTATCATGGTTGGCATGCTTTGGCGTGGTCAGTGTGGCTAGCATGATTTTCCATTGGCATAGGGGTACGTCTAGCATGGTCGGCATGCTTTGGCGCGGTCGGTGCGCCTGACATGATTTTCCATTGACACAGAGGTGCGGCTAGCATGGTCGGCATGCTTTGGCGCGTTCGGTGTGGCTGGCATGATTTTCCATTGGCACGGAGGTGCGGCTAGCATGGTCGGCATGATTTGGAGCGGTCGGTGTGGATGGCATGATTTTCCATTGGCACGGAGGTGCGACTAGCATGGTTGGCATGCTTAGGCGTGGTCGGTGTGGATGGCATGATTTTCTATTGGCACGGAGGTGCGGCTAGCATGGTTGGCATGCTTAGGCGCGGTTGGTGTGGATGGCATGATTTTCCATTGGCATAAAGATGCGGCTAGCATGGTTGGCATGCTTTGGCACGGTCGGTGTGGCTGGCATGATTTTCCATTGGCACAGAGGTGCAGCTTGCATGGTTGGCATGCTTTGGCGCGGTCGGTGTGGCTGGCATGATTTTCCATTGGCACGGAGGTGCGGATAGCATGGTTAGCTTGCTTTGGCGCACCGGTGTGGATGGCATGATTTTCCATTGGCATAGGTGCGGATAGCATGGTTGGCATGCTTTGGCCAGGTTGGTGTGATTGGCATGATTTTCCATTGGCACGGAGGTGCGGCTAGCATGGTTGGCATGCTTAGGCGCGGTCGACGTGGATGGCATGATTTGTCATTGGCACGGAGGTGTGGCTAGCATGGTTGGCATGCTTAGGCGCAGTCGATGTGGATGACATGATTTTTCATTGGCACAGGGGTGCGGCTAGCATGGTTAGCATGCTTTGGCGCGGTCGGTGTGGCTAGCATGATTTTCCATTGGCACAGGGATGCGGCTAGCGTGGTTGGCATGCTTTGGCGCGGTCGGTGTGGCCGGCAATGATTTTCCATTGGCACGGAGGTGCGGCTAACATGGTTGGCATGATTTGGCATGGTTGGTGTGGCTGGCATGATTTTCTATTGGCACAGAGGTGCGGCTAGCATGGTTGGCATGATTTGGCGCGGTTGGTGTGGATTACATGATTTTCCATTGGCACAGGGGTGCGGCTAGCATGGCCAACATGCTTTGGCGCGGTCGGTGTGGATGGCATGATTTTCCATTAGCACAGAGGTGCGACTAGATTGGTTGGCATGCTTTGGCGCGGTCGGTGTGGCTGCATGATTTTCCATTGGCACAGAGGTTCGGCTATCACGGTTGGCATGCTTTGGCGCGGTCGGTGTGGCTAGCATGATTTTCCATTGGCATAGGGGTGTGGCTAGCATGGTCGGCATGCTTTGGCGCGGTCGGTGTGGCTGACATGATTTTCCATTGGCACAGAGGTGCGACTATCATGGTTGGCATGCTTTGGCGCGGTCAGTGTGGCCAGCATGATTTTCCATTGTCATAGGGGTGCGGCTAGCATGGTCGGCATGTTTTGGCGCGGTCAGTGTGGCTGGCATAATTTTCCATTGGCACAGAGGTGCGGCTAGCATGGTTGGTGTGGATGGCATGATTTACCATTGATACTGAGGTGCGCCTAGCATGGTCGGCATGCTTTGGCGCGGTCGGTGTGGCTGGCATGATTTTCCATTGGCACATAGGTGCGACTAACATGGTCGGCATGATTTGTCGCGGTCGGTGTGGATGGCATGATTTTCTATTGGCACGGAGGTGCCGCTAGCATGGTTGGCATGCTTAGGCACGATCGGTGTGGATGGCATAATTTTCTATTGGCACGGGGGTGCGGATATCATGGTTGGCATGCTTAGGCGCGGTTGGTGTGGATGGCATGATTTTCCATTGGCATAGGGGTGCGGCTAGCATGGTCGGCATGCTTTGGCGCGGTCGGTGTGGCTAGCATGATTTTCCATTGTCACATGGGTGTGGCTAGTGTGGTTGGCATTCTTTGGCGCGGTCGGTGTGGCCGGTAATGATTTTCCATTGGCACGGAGGTGCGGCTAGCATGGTTGGCATGCTTTGGCGTGGTTGGTGTGGCTGGCATGATTTGATATTGGCACAGAGGTGCGGCTAGCATGGTTGGCATGATTTGGCGCGGTTGGTGTGGATGACATGATTTTCCATTGGCACAGGGGTGCGTCTAGCATGGCGGCATGCTTTGGTGCGGTCGGTGTTGATGGAATGATTTGCCATTGGCACAGAGGTGTGGCTATCTTGGTTGGCATGCTTTGGCGTGATCGGTGTGGCTGGCATGATTTTCTATTGGCACAGTGGTGCGGCTAGTATGGTTGGCATGATTTGGCGCGGTCGGTATGGATAGCATGATTTTCCATTGGCATAGGGGTGTGGCTAGCATGGTAGGCATGCTTTGGCACGGTCGGTGTGGCTGACATGATTTTCCATTGGCACAGAGGTGCGACTATCATGGTTGGAATGCTTTGGCGTGGTCAGTGTGGCTAGCATGATTTTCCATTGGCATAGGGGTACGTCTAGCATGGTCGGCATGCTTTGGCGCGGTCGGTGCGGCTGGCATGATTTTCCATTGACACAAAGGTGCGGCTAGCATGGTCGGCATGCTTTGGCGCGTTCGGTGTGGCTGTCATGATTTTCCATTGGCACGGAGGTGCGGCTAGCATGGTCGGCATGATTTGGCGCGGTCGGTGTGGATGGCATGATTTTCCATTGGCACGGAGGTGCGGCTAGCATGGTTGGCATGCTTAGGCGCGGTCGGTGTGGATGGCATGATTTTCTATTGGCACGGAGGTGCGGCTAGCATGGTTGGCATGCTTAGGCGCGGTTGGTGTGGATGGCATGATTTTCCATTGGCATAGAGATGCGGCTAGCATGGTTGGCATGCTTTGGCACGGTTGGTGTGGCTGGCATGATTTTCCATTGGCACATAGGTGCGTCTAGCATGGTTGGCATGCTTTGGCGCGTTCGGTATGGCTGGCATGATTTTCCATTGGCATAAAGGTGCAGCTAGCATGGTTGGCATGCTTTGGCGCGGTTGATGTGGCTGACATGATTTTCCATTGGCATACGTGGGAATTAGGGTTTGGCTTGTCGTATTCCTAATTTGAAAAATATACCCCGGTAATTATTTTAGAGACACATTAAAGGTTTCAGTAAATGTTCCTAGTAAATGCTTGTTTCTTTAAATGTTGTGACATCGCTGTATTCTAGGGTTTAGTGTTTTACGATTTTAAACCTAAACTAAAAACCACCATCAACAACATTATACATCCTTTTTTTTATTGGAATATATATATATATATATATATATATATATTTTTGAGGAATATACATCATTTTAGTGGTTGCATGCAGTCCTTCTCCAGGTATCTTCTCCTTCCTGAGCAATCCCATCTCATCTATGATAACCTAAGCTATCATGTTACTCAATTTGATACTTATGTAATTAAGTTTGAACCTCACTTTCTTTTCTTTTCTAGTTGTGCTCATCTGTTTCTCCACTTGCATAGCGAACGTTTAGTACTTCGTTGATTGTAGGTCAACAATCATTGATGTCAAAACTGGTGAGAGCACAAATAACAGGTATGCATTCAAAATTTTAGTGTTTATACTTTTAATAAAGCGCATGCCTATCTCCATTGATTAGCACCTTCGAAATTTTAATCCTAATATTTTGATCCAAAGTCAGTATGAACCATAATCTGGCGTCACCTCTGTTGTAGTTTTAGTGGTTTTACAATCATTCGCATTACTGGATAACGCCAATAAGAAACTTCTTTTATCTGGGTATATATAAATTACATATATACCCTCACTATCAGACTTTGGTTCAAGATTAATCTGGAGTCCCAATATTAAATTTAACAAGCTGTATTCGTATCCATTGACAGCCCTAAATCATACGTTGTAGTTTTAGTGAATCTGCATTACTGGATAACGCCATACTCTTTGGTTCATAATCTCAATATTAAATATTTGGAATTTACTCACTCAAGGGTTGTGGAACAACCATCAAATTTTGGTGATATAGTTATAATGAATTAAAATCAAACATTGTGCATCAACTTCAGCTGGAGTGGCCACCATACTTACTAGTTACTACAAAGTCTTATCCTGGCTTGTAATGAAGGGGTAATGAATTGCTTGGGATTGTACCAATCCAATGCTTGAATATATTAACAAATTGGTACCCCTTAGCAAATTTGCATGATATGGCTGTTGTGTAGCTAAATGTGGATATCCCATTACCCCCTTACCCTAAAAATATTCTTGATCGTTGGATCATATATTTGTCATAGTTCCCTAAAAGCATTAGGGAACCCTCTCTATACATATCCCTCTTCCGCAGTCACATTCACTAAACAATTTCATTTCTTTCCATCTTTTTTCAGATCTGAAAATTTCTGTAAAAATTATTTTCTGGATGATGATGGATTCTTCGATTTCATCTTTAACTATTCTTATTATACCTCTTAAACTGCCAGAAAAAGAAGATGATGGTGAACATGTTGTTGATTCACTCACACAATGATTTTTCCTCTCAAGATTCAAGTTTGTCTATTCCATCTTCGGTGATTCGTTGTGTTTCTTCGTGTAAGCTCTTCATTTAATTAAATTGTTTTTAGGTTTTTTTTAGTTTAGTTACTTGTCTATTGTTTGATGATAGCCTCATGAAAAGTATTTTACTTTTTCAGGCTTGGTATTTTCCTTGGATGTGTAACTCAGAACCTTACTCCTTATACTTAGCATTACTGATGCTGATCCTAAGATGAAAATGGTCAAGTAAGTTATTTTTTGATTCTTTTTTCAATTTTGTTAGTTTTTGGTTTTAGGTTGTCGTTATTAATTTTTTCTGCTTGTTGCTTTGGGCTTTCAGTAGATGTGTGCATTTTTTGTTGTATTAAAGTTATGATATGTGGATGCAAGATCTTAGTTAAAAAGAAATGCTTGTGTAATTGAGAAACCCAAATCCTTAGTTTGGATTTTGATTCTAACAAACCAAGTTTTTTGGTAATTAAGAGACAGACTATGTAGAGACGTAATATGCTATTTCTTTCTTTGTGTTTTTATGTACTGATTAGTTTAAGAATTATTGCTGAAGAGTGCGTTGTTTGGATTAGTCTATTCTCCATGAAAAAACAAGTCTTAACCTTATCAGGAAATCATTTGAATTGCAGATCCTTGAGTGACAGATCCGTGGGTGACGACGTTACACCAAAGAAACTGTCAGATATTTACAAGTAACCGAAGCATGTTTACATATTGATATTCTTGGGAAGTTTACCAAACCCCTGCAGAAACTTTTTAGACTTCAGAGTTATGATCTTGACTAGTACTTTCAATTACTCTGATGATGGAACTGTTTGTGCAAGTATTTAACTGGGAAATGGAATTCAACTCGATGTTTCTACATGAGTGTACAAGAATTTCTGCTCTCTCAAGTTTTGTCTGAGTAAGAGTCTTATGTAGAGAACTGCGTAATGAGAAATCCACTCATACAGATCATGGGATTATCTTTGGTCATACATTCACATCATGAGTTCTAAATGTATAAACACTTTATATCATCAACTAAAACATTTTTCCTTTCTTAAATCCATCTTTTTAAAACGCTATAAAGCCTTTTTTGAAGGTGTTGATGCTAGTGTTCTAAGAAAAGATTCATGCACTACACTTGAAGGGGAACTGTACATGATCTTTCTGTTATCCATAAGCTTTTTGACATGGCTTGAAGGCGAGCAAATATGATGAGACTTTTTGAATGTTGCTTCAGATTGCCTGATGTGATATTTCTCCATTGCGATGAATAGATGAATCCTCTTAGGGGAAATCATGAGATTGTTGTCTATGTTATATTGGGAGAGATCAATGTGGGTTTTTTTTGGTTGCTGAATCTGGAAGCGTTGGGTGGGTTTGCAAAAAATTAGTGCATCTATCAGTTTATAAACATTGTAATATAGTAACTGGCGATGGGCTCAAATTGCTGGTAGCAATCAACAATATATGTAGTTGACAATTCAAAGTGGATTTCTCTCTGTGATTCAGGTCTCCAGAATATGAATGTAATAAATTGGTATAGAATATGTGGTGATAGAATTCTTTTCCTGAAAGTTAAGAGAAAATTCTTGATTTTTGTTAGAGGGAGAGCAAAAATGGATCCGAGGAGAGCGAGAATCGTAATCGACTTACTGACTAGGACCTAGTTAATTTATTTTTCTAACTCGGGCCAAACAACCCTATTAAATACACCCACATAATCCGCATACCCATCTCCAACACAACCCCATCACCACCACCAAGCCATCGCCCGCACACCACCACCACCCATCGGATCCATTTTTGCTCGGATCCATTTTTGCTCTCCCTTTAACAAAAATCAAATTCTTTTCCACTGTATGTAGTTTCACTATAGGATTTCCCCCCCGAAGAAAGACTTAATCCAAGAATTGAATGGCTGGATGCTCCACAAGGGTGGGTAAAACAGGCAGGGATTGAGTAGACCAAGATCCGTTCTCCAAATCAGTTTTGTAAGATGAACAACGGTGATGTTCAAAAATTGGCCACAGGCCAGAAAAGCCCGCCACTATGGTTCTGTTGTGGCCCATCCACGGTGGTTAAAACATTCCTTAGCTAAAAACATTCTTAACCGTTGGATCATATATTTCTCTACAATATACTTATAGCTTCCGCCTCCCCTGTGTTCCTTTATAAAACCAACTTTCTTACTTCGTTTTCTCGTTTCAGATCTGAAGATTTCTCCAAAATTTGTTGAATTTTAGGTATCCTCCAACTTTCTTACTTCGTTTTCTTACTTTGTCCATTGTTTGATATTAGGCTCACATAAAGTTTTTTTTTTTTTTAATTTATTTATTTAAGGTTTAGGATGTAAACAAGAACCTGGCTCTTAATACGGAGACAAGAGCCAGCAGCTGCAAATGGTCCTCCAAATATGAAATTGGTAGTAACACTACAAGAAAACTTGGTTTAAGCGACCAAAATCCTACCAAGAGCCCATAATTTTAGTCACTTTAATAGTTTAAGCATCCCAAGTTGCAACTGCCAGATAGTTTGGCCGCTACAAATCTGTGTCCACTAATATTTAGCGACGACCAGATGTGTTTGCTCGCTGCATCACTTTTTCAAGTTATCTATAGCGGCTTAAAAAGTGCTCAAGTAGTTATTCACTTTGAGTCACAAACTGGTGGCAACTAAAAAATGAATTGGTTGGTACAACCTATTTGAGCAACCATGTTTAAGCGGCCACCACCTGGTTAACAGAGAAGTCGGTTTTTGAAGTAGGTATTTGAGATCTCAATATTGATCCAGGAGGCTTTATTTGATATATTCAATGGAAACATGAAAACTTGTTCAAATCAATGTTTTGATTCACTGTAATTAAATGTTGGATGCACAAATTGTAAAAAATTTAACATGAGTCGACTGAATTGACTATAGTTTAAAACGAACTCTTTTACAAATCCAATAATCCATATCATTCCAGTCAAAATCTGAAACTTTTAATACTCGGTATCTCTGCCTTCACTGATCCAACAGTTAAAAAGCTATTTATTCATCGTTTTTCAAGAATTACAACACTTTGCACATAGATTTTTACCCAAAAAAGTGGTGCCACAATTTCAATTTGCTTGGGACTCTTAGAGAATCCTTCACTACATACTTTCTCAGTAACAGTTAGTAAATTAGAAATGCAGAGTTTCGCCGAGACCACTCCACAAGCAGCGAGCGCCGCAGCTTTGCAAGCTGCAAGATATCTAGTGCTTGTGCTTCTGACATTTTCTTCTTCTGATATTCTTATCTCAAAGAAAGTATTCTGCACATACAGATGTAAGTTGAGCAAGTACACATGAATGTATTGAAGAGTGTTTTATTCAAATGCACATGGCGGCTGGTGCAGCTAACAACAATATAATACAGTTTCAACAAAAACATGAATAACATATGAATCAAATCAAATAATTTAAAAAACATTTCACAAATGTTAACAGGTCCTTAAATTTTGATGCAAATTAAGATCTCCGAAAGACATTAGTAATATTGCACTTGCTGATAAGCAATGAAGGACAACATGCCCTCAATTTGAAAGTCCAATAACGCACAGCTACTTGTAATGAACATTCTAACCACACAATAATACTCAATAGTACTTTCCTGCCAACAATAAGGTCCAGCAACAACTTAGCCCCATAATATTCTTAAAAATTAGCCCAGGTGCAAGATAGTTTGAAATACAAAAATAAAAAATAAAAATAGTGGACATTGCAAGATAGTATCACTCTAATCAGGTCAAATATCATACCCTGTAACCATAGATCAAAGAACGGTATATAAGGCAAAAGTGAAAACAAAAATATTACCATCTCTAAGGCCAACAAATTTCTCTTGGCCAGCAGCATCCTAATGGGATGAACATCAACACAAATTATAGCTGCAAACAATGCCAACAAAACTCCAAGTTTTCAAATAAAGAATCGATTGAATAGAGTTGAAATACAACGAGTAATTCTAATAATCGCCTTACCCATTGTACAAATCTCCGTCAATTATATAAATTTGGCCATGAAAACATCCTTGAATCAATATCACAAAATCAGAAATGATAGATAGCTCGATTCAACAAACACAATCCGAGTTTGAATAACTGAAATCAATAGGAAAAAGAAAACAAATGTCACCCAACCCAGATATTTAAGAAATACAGACTCCCAATTATCTTTCCACGGGTTAATAAGCATCAATTTTCTCAATTGAGGACTCTCAATTTGGGAACTTCATAGTTGAGAACACAAATTTAATGCATAAAATTGCAAGAAACAACACAGAAATTATCAAATTTAATCATTTTTCTTAATTGACAAAAATTGGGTTTGGAGAAGTGAATTTCCCAAACCCAATTTCTCAAAAGAAAAATAACAGAAAAAAAAAAAAACACCCAACCGTTTCCTACCAAATCAAAGATAACCCACTACAACAAATCCTTGGGATTTCCCCAGCTTCCACCTTCAGGATTCAGGAAACATCAATTTCCCCTTCTATCCACACCGAAATCAAAAATATCCCTAATCAAAACACATACTGAAAACCAAACCAGAGAGAAATTTAGACCCTAATTTCACTCTTTGGGATCTTTGATTTAAAAAAAAAACAGAAATCGAGGATGAAAGTCAGAAGTGGAAGAAAAGGATCAAAGCTTCAAATTTTCTTTTTGGTTTAGTTTCTGAGAGATAGACGAGAGGGATCTACTAAGATTTTTTTTAGGAAAGAAAGAGAAAGAGGTGAGATAGAAGAGTTTCCAAGAGAAGGCGAGGGTTAAAAAAGAAAACAAGCGCCAACATTCCCGCCAATTCATTGCCCCAAGATTTTTTCCCGCCAAATTAAAGTTTTGGTTGAATATTTTTCTCCACCGTTGGATAAGGTAGTAATCCGCATGACTCATGTGTTTTGGGTGTACAACCATACGATTGAAGAGTCTGGCTTTCAATTGGCTAGATACAATATCATGCGGATCATATTTTTGTTGGCTTTGGTGTGGTTAGTAATTCGTGTGCCTTTTGTGTATAGCCTTATATCATGCAGATCATATTTTTGTTATATGGTTAAGATCGAAATAAATTGACAATGAGATGGCGACCTGTATGTATGATTTTGAGGTTTCCTATTGGCCAAAATGAATATCATACGGATCGTTAAAGTTTTTTTCTTCTTGTTATCGGTAAAAAAATTGGTGTTGCCGAGTTTCGAATTCAGGTCACTAATATATCACCCAGTGACTTTACCGTTATATTACAATGGCACCTGGTTAAGTTTAACGGGTTGATTATTAACGAATTCGTCTTCATTTCTTAGTAATTATGCATCACCGAGCCTCAACCGTAAAAGTAAAATTTTCGGCTCATAAAGCAAATGTTAGTCACCTTTGACAAATTCTAGAATTGGCTTATTTAAATGCCAAATCTTTAGTTTACATAATACTATATTTTCATTAAGAAATTTTGTATACGTACATAAGTCGATCCCGAGAGATTTCGTTCCGGACTATAGACTTTGCTCATCTCATTCGATACGAATAAAGTGATTGATAACAGGATAATGGGTAAAATTATGGGAGAAATTAAGTGAGTCCGAGCGACATAGGGTAAGATTGACGGATATCAAACTAAATTAAGTGAACAAAATGGATACCCGGCTTGATTTAATAGTTAACAATATAAACCCGCGGAATCCAGGAAAAACCAAGAAAGGTCGAGCGATATTGGATAAAATTGATTGATAACGGGTGAAATTGACTAAAGAAATCGGGAGTTTTACAACTCTTTGCTAAAATTTGTAGAACGTCTCCTGTTTTACAACTTTTTTCGACTTATAGTAGTCCACTCGCTGCCAGGTTTCCATCTCAGAGCCAGGTTCAGTATCGAAGTTGACGAAAAGGGGTGTGTAGTAAGGTTTCGGAAAATATTTCTATGGAATCTTACCCGTAGACGGGTGGATTCATCGTTCTTACGAAGTTTTCTACTTATAGTAGTCCACTCGCACCAGGTTTCGAGCTCGGAGCTAGGTTCAGTATCGAAGTTGACGAAAAATGGTTTGTTTCAGTAAGGTTTCGAGGAATATTCATATGGTTTAGATTAATGTCATAAGGATCATGATTGTTATATTTTAAGTGGATTTAAGTTTTGTTTTCCACCGAAAAAAAGAAGAAAAAATAGGAATTCACATTTTATTTTCATACATATCATTCTTGGGTAGTCTTGGCTTTCTAATGGCCGGATAAATAAGTTTAAGAATCATAATCCTTGTTTATTCTGGAATTTACACAATTTTTCCATACACACTTCCAAGACAAATTTGAAGATCAAGCTTGTCTTGTTTCAACCCTGGAAAAATATTCGAGCAATGAATATTCATAGATCTTTAGCAAACTTAGTTAGAACAATTTATTGTTCACAAACTATTTTCTTTAAAATTGATCTTTTGGAAAATTTCCAAAAAAAAGAAACAATTGTTTACCATCAGTATGCAAACCCTTTTGATCCGAGTTCGGGACTTCCTGACGATACGGATACCCGCTATGCATACCCTTCTGATATGACGTCGTGAACTTCCAACAGCACGTACGTACGCAGGTACCCATACTCGGTATGCATACCGGTTGACCTAACCTAGTTTGGAAGCTTAAGTTCAAAGGCAATAGGGAAAGGTACGCATGCCCCTTGGATCTGACTTTCACGAGATGGTAGTGATACGCATACCCCTTGAGCCAGAATTCGTGAATCAGAGGTATGCATACTACTTTCATGGAGAGTTGTTACAGTATAATACTAGTTTTACAAATTGGGAAAACTATTAAGGTATGAACTGAAGATGAAATTTATCAGAATTGAACATCTCAGGTTCAAAGATTACTAGTGTTGGACCTGAGTTTCTCATTCGGGTGAACTGAAGATGAAATTTATCATAATTGAACATCTTAGGTTCAAAAATTAATAGAGTTGGAACAGTGTTTTTCATTCGGGTGAACTGAAAATGAAATTTATCAGAATTGAATATTCCATGTTCAAAGATTACTAGAGTTTGACCTTAGTTTCTCATTCGGATGAACTGAAGATGAAAGTTATCTGTATTGAACATCCCAGGTCCAAAGATTAGTAGAGATGGACTTGTGTTTCTCATTCGGGTGAACTAAAGATGAAGTATATATCAGATTTTAAAATGACAATATTACCTTACTTGAAATAAGTGCAATTAATATTATGGAGATTATGAAAATGACCAGACTACCCTTAATAATTAAAGTAAATATTACACACTTTGAAAATGACCATATTACCCTTACTGGAAATAAGTGTAATAAATATTATGGAGGTTATGAAAATGACCAGACTACCTTTATCGGAAATAAGGAAAGTAAATATTAAAGATTATGAAAATGACCATATTACCTTACTAGAAATAACTGCAATAAAGATTTTGGAGACTTTGAAAATGACCAGACTACCCTTATCGGAATAAGTAAAGTAAATATTACAAATTATATAATGACCTATTTACTCTTACTGGAAATAAGTGTAATAAATATTTTGGAGACTTTAAAAATGACCAGACTACCCTTATCAGAAATAAGTATAGTAAATATTGCAGACTGTGAAAATGACCATATTACCCTTAATGAAAATAAGTGCAATAAATATTTTGGAGATTGTGAAATGACCAGATTACCCTTATCAGAAATGATTAAAATAAATATTATAGACTGTGAAAATGACCATATTATCCTTACTAGAAATAAGTGCAATAAATATTATGGAGATTATGAAAATGACCAGACTACCCTATCAAAAATAAGTGCAATAAATATTATGGAGACCGTGAAAATGACTAGACTACCCTTATAGGAAATAAGTGCAATAAATATTATGGAGACTGTGAAAATGACCATACTGCACTTAATGGAATTTTGTGCAATAAATATTATGGAGACTGTGAAAATGACCACACTACCCTTATCGAAAATAAGTAAAGTAAATATTACAGACTGTGAAAACTGGTCCCACTCTAAAAAAAAAATCCAATAAAAAAAGAGAAAAAAATTAGTCCTACTCTCAAAAAAAAAAAAATCTCTAGTCTACCAAAAAAATCACCTTTTGAGGAGAGATTCCTACCATGTCTATTTTCATTAAAAAAATCTTCCCAAATCAATGACTTTATATTCTCCTTCGAATAACATGGGTGTTGGAGTGACTATTACGATATCCTAATTCAATAACATGGAGTTCCAGAGACATCTCCTCTCATACCAATAACAAGAAATATTAGAAGACTCTTCAAAATTCTCCATGGACTAACCGTATAAAACTACCCGACGGTCATTTAAAATCTCAATCAACCACTTCCTTGTAAATGGACCGAAACCGAAATTTCCTTTATAATTTAACAAAGTGAATTAAAAAAGAAAAGAAAACACAATAGGCAAGGGGCAACCACATAATATGCGTGCGCTTCTGGCTGGCTACAGGATTGTGAGTTAACGGCTCAGATTATGGTCAACAAACTTAGTTGATTTCTCTTTTTCTCAACGTGTCAATATTCAAGGTTCTTAAACATCAAACATAAAATGATTTACTGCAGCAAACAAAATCACTACTTAGATTTCTCGAGATCAGAAACGATCCGACGACTAGAAAACCTCCATATACTTCTTTTTCTCTTATCTCTCGTATAAAAACCCAATAACCCTAATTCTATCTTATCCCCTCCGCCTCCACCACTACCAAATCTCCTTCATTTACTCTGTCTCTCACTCTTCTTCACCCTGTATCATAGTTGATGGCCGCAACCTTTCCTCTATATACAGCCGCAACCTTTCCTCTGTATCTCTGAGTGATTTATTACTATTCGTGTATGTACAGTATAGATCCAAGAATTTGTGTTTCTTTATTAAGGTTCTTACTAGTTGAAGAATTTGTGTTTCTTAAAGATGGAGCATTATATTAACAGATCGTAGGTGGGTATTGTTTTCACGTTATAGTTTGATTCATATAGGCCTTGACTAATTTATTTTCTGTTCTTCACTTTTTTGTTTCAATTTAGTGGTTTTCATAATAAACCCTTGTTCTGTTTTTTTTCTTTCTGTTTTTGAATACTGATTCTTTCTTTTGTTCCATCAATTGAAGCAACAACTGCGGAAATTGTCTGAAATCTGGTGTAGAAATGGCAATCCAAGCTTTTCAGGAGTCAAAATCATCAATAATCAAAACCAACAAGAGGTGTCAAGAATGAGATCTGTTTGTTTTCCTTGTAATATGAGTGATGACATGGAGAACTAGATTGATGCTTAAGATTCGAATCGTTGATGGTATGCTTAGATCTGTTGCTTCTCATTCTCACTAGAAAAATTATACAGAGGTTAATTTTATTTTATGTTTACAGGATTAAGTTTTTAAGTAGTCAACTAATTTGGGTATTTTTATTTTGGCAGCCTAAATTTTTACATCCTTTAAAAAGTGGAAAGGGAGTTTCAGAGATGGTGATCAAAAACCAGATCTAGAAAATATGCTATGAGCTCTTCCAGTGAGTTTAGAAAAAGCGTGATGTGTGCTCAAAGTTAAAGTAGTTGTGGTGTTAAAATTTAAAGTGTGTTGATGATGACCATTTAGTTAAAGTAGCTGTGTCGGTGGTGTTGAAAATTAAAGTGTGTTGATGATGATCACTTGTAAATGTCTTTTTTTTTTTTATTGGATTTTATTTAATTTTTGTAAAACAGATTGTAAATTTTTTGAATAATAAATGATGTTGTAAATTGAATTTAGTGATAATAAATTAAATTAATTTTGCATTTAATTTGGTTCATATTAGTTTTGATTTCATTTAATTTGAGACAAAATCGGCCGGAAGCCTTTTAACGAACCGGGACATTCCTGTAGAGCAACTAAAATTCCGACTAAAATCTGGCACTTCAAAAACCCTTGAGCAACCGATATTATTGGTCTGTTAAGCCGCTCAAGGCGTATGTCAACTTAACATATTACTTGCTAACCGATATATTACTTGCTAACCGATATTATTGGTCTGTTAAGCCGCTCAAGGCGTATGTGAACTTAACATATTACTCGCTAGGATGGTTGGAACAAATGTAAAGCAATGATATTACTTTATGTCAACTTAACATATTACTCGCTAGGATGGTTGGAACAAATGTAAAGCAATGATATTACTTAGCCGCAGATGATAGTTGTAGCATATTTTGAGCGACTCACTTGTGGATAATTTGAATAAGTTTAAAGCAATGATATAAGCTAGCCGCTGATGGTAGTTGGAGCATATTTAGAGCGACTCACTTTGGGATAGTTGGAATAAATTTAAAGCAATCATATTAGTTAATCGCTGATGGTAGTTGAAATATATTTAAAGCGATTGCGTAGCTGCTCTAGACTTGTACAAATCGCACCTTTTGCAACTAACGAGCGAGAGCCAAATTAAGTAGCTATAAGGGTTAGAGCGACTTAATATGGGCTTTTTGCGACCAAAACTGCTATGTTGCTCAAACCAGTTTTTCTTGTAATGAGAAGACGAGTTAGTATAAAGGAATAAAATATATTCTTTTTCTTAGGAAGTAGGTTCGGTAAACAAATATCCATAATTTGGTTCTGAGTATATATTGTTTTGATTTTTTTCCCTTGATTTTCTCTCCCCTCTAACGGTGACATCTTCTTTATGGGAAACTAATTTGTACACATGGCGAATTATTACTGGTGGGAGACAAGGAAACACCCAAGTAGGTTACAGAGGATCCGAAGCCCCCGCCCGATCTTTAAATAACTCGTCCTCCAATTCCCCTAGCTATTCATTACCTATACCTATTCTTCTTCCCAAAGCAAAAAGCATCCTTTTAAAACTAGATAATCTCCAACTCTTTTGGCGTTTCGCATGTATGTATTGTCATTCCCACCAAATTTTGGGGATTCTAAGGTTTAGTTTTCAGTTACTTCTAAGGTTTAGAGTTTTAAATTTTGCTCAATATTTGATTCGTGCAAAGAGGTATTTGTCTTCCCAACCGGTTGATCTTTT